>VZSV01000087.1:417058-463834 GCA_013398735.1 Nothocercus julius
GGCCCCGGGCACGGGGTGATGGAGGCCGCGGTGCCGCTCGCCGGGCCTTGGTACTGCCCGGTTCCACTGGGGACACGCGCGTTGGTGGTGGGGACAACCGCGGCGTGGCAGTGGTGGCGCCTCCGGGTCAGCCGAGGGGATGGAAGCGGGGAGAAATGGCCAAGCGTCCCAAAGATGCGTTCGTGTGCGCGGGGCGAGCTCGGGGAGGGCGGCTGAGCCAAAGCGCGGCCTCCCGGCTCTGCTTTCGCGTGCGATGGAGCTACCGCGGTGCACGGGGCAGCGGGGCAGGCGGCCGGGGCTCTGCAGCGCGTGGGGCTTCGAGGCTCGTGGTGCTCTGTGAAGCAAAACTTTCCCTACTGCCTTTAAATAATTAAGTGGCTTTGCCTGGCCGCGGAAGTAGCTGTCCGGGGATTATCCAGGGATTGCCCTCCTCTGCTCTTCCCTCCTTCCCCACTCCTGCCATCCTCCATATTGACTGGTTACCTTTTCTTTAGAAAGTTACCTTTGATCAAGCTGCCTTTTCAGCATGATTTTTTCAGCCTCATTTGATGTCCTGAAGTTTTCCCAGGTGATCTTTGTTATCTTACATGATCCTTTGCTGCACAGCCTCCCGCTGTGAAACGCGGCGCCAGAACTGCGATCCTGCAGTAACATGCCCGTTAGAGGCAAGAATGTAGCTCAGATGCCCAAAATATTGGGGTCAGTGTTGCATTTGGATTCCCCCAGCGCTAGGCAAGACCACGCAGCAGATCTCTAAAATGCAAGAATTTGAGAGGAATTTCACATTGGTATGTCGCTTGGTTGTGTGAGAGCCAGCCACCTTTGCTTGGTCAAGTTGTGGACTAAGTTTCAGTCTGAATTAGGTATTTTTTCAAGGTATTTTTCGCAAGCCTTAAATTCCAGCTTGGGGATAAAAATTTACTAAATTTAGACAATAAAAAGAGAGCTCAGGAGTCAGAGTTTTGTCGTTGACTCTGCTGGAAGAGAAGATTTAATACAGTAATGTAAAGCAAAATTATTAATTTGCAGCCTTGGAGTGTTTATTTGCAGTAATACTTTTTTTTTTTTTTTTTTTTTTTTTTTTTTTCCTGCTCCATTTTAGCAGAACAAACGTGCTCACGTTGGAGCTACAGCTGTTGATGTTTTGAGATTTCAGCTCTTCTCCCACGGTTCCTGTGCAAGCAAGTGCCATAAAAATGAATGTCCAGGGGAAAGGCTTCCCTTTGGACCTCGGAGGAAGCTTCACAGAAGATGCTCCGAGGCCACCAGTTCCTGGTGAGGAAGGTGAACTTGTGTCCACAGATCCAAGGCCCGTTAGCCACGGTTTCTACTCCAGTAAAAGCGATGTTGTTAGAAATGAGATGTCCACAGCAACACCAAGGCGCTCGGATTTGGATTTGGGGTACGAGCCGGAGGGGAGCGCTTCGCCAACTCCACCCTACCTGAAATGGGCCGAGTCACTGCACTCCTTGCTGGATGATCAAGATGGTATCAATCTCTTCAGGACTTTCCTGAAACAGGAGGACTGTGCAGATCTGCTGGACTTCTGGTTTGCCTGCAGTGGCTTCAGGAAGCTTGAGCCCTGCGTGTCTAATGAGGAGAAAAGACTCAAACTGGCAAAAGCCATTTACAAAAAATACATTCTCGACAACAATGGAATTGTGTCCCGGCAGATCAAACCAGCCACAAAAAGCTTCATAAAAGACTGTGTGATGAAACTGCAGATTGACCCTGACATGTTTGACCAGGCCCAAACTGAGATTCAATGCATGATAGAAGACAATACCTACCCTTTATTCCTTAAGTCAGATATTTATTTGGAATACACAAGGACAGGTGGGGAAAGTCCAAAAATCTATAGCGATCCAAGCTCAGGATCTGGGACGGGGAAAGGGCTACCTGGTTACCTGCCTACTCTGAATGAGGACGAGGAGTGGAAATGTGACCAAGATACGGAGCCGGAGGCCAGCAGAGACTCTGCCCCCTCGAGCAGGCTCACCCAGAAGCTGCTCATGGAGACCGCGACCCAGCGGGCCACATCGACTCGGCGCTACAGTGAAGGCAGAGAGTTCAGGTACGTGAGTGCCCTGGCAGTGCCCGCCCCGCGGGCTGCCTCTGTGCAGCGGCTCAGGGGGCTGTGCTGGAGGTGCATGGGATTTGGGGATATTCAGCAACTGCTGCTGCTTAGGAGTGGGCAGGCATCGGTACTGGGGCAGCAGGATGCCGCAGTGGCGCTTTGTTGGGATGAAGCTTTGTTTGAATGAAGTTAGGATTTATTTTAAGCTTGTCTCTGGCTTTCTCTTTGATTCCCATGAGTAATCCTGGTAGCACCCTCGGGTTCCGCTGCTGAGCATGGTCCTGTAGGACATAGGACTTGGTGCGGATCTGTGAGCTGTGGGCAGCGCTCTGGTGCGCGCTGAGTGAGCGGAGGAGCTCGCTTCCCGCTTGGCTCTGAGCCTGCAGTGGCAGGAGGTCAGTGTTCACTTGTAGGAACGCAGCTGAATGCGGCTCGTGGTAAAAGTTCACCCTGTAAATATACAAGGAAATGGTTGTGATGAGCCACAAGTAGAGGCTGCAGGAAGTGTGCGGGGAATACCCTGGCGTCCTAAATATCCATACGGGTCAAACGGGGTTCAGAGTGCTCCCTGGAAACGCTATTGCTTTGCACTCTAGGGATTCCTGACGGTGAATTCTAGCCGTGTCAAAGCAGGAATCGCCAAGTCCAATTAAAACCTTTCCATTTTTAAGCTTTTCTGTCCATTAAAATAGTAGGGTTTTTTTATTTTTTTTTCCTTGGCTGGATGAGCTGCAGTATTTTGCAGGCTGTTTTCTTCTGGGTCCCCCACCCACTTCCAGCCAACATGGGTTTTGAAACTTGCTGAGAGCTCAGTTAAAATTCCAGACAATTAACTTAGCAGGGAGTTCTCTGGGATCAATAAGTGTGTGTGTGTGTCTAACCCTCGCTGAATCAACAGAACGCCGCCAGAACACATTCCTCCTCCTTAAAAATAAAATCTCCTTGTTTTAAGACCTGCTTAGGCTAAAATCTGACACTCTGTGAAGATTACGAAATGAAGTAGCTGAACTGTCCGCTTCAAAGGCGCCTGCCTCATGAAAAGCATTTCTGTGTTTAATCTCCCTCAGCCATCCCTTTAGGCTGGCAGCTGGAAATGCAGCCCGCCCTGTGCAAGGTCTCAACACACTGCAGATGCTGAAATGTTTTTGTTGTGATTCTTGTTTTCTTATAGATTTTTGAGGAGGAGATGTTGCATGTGAAACCCTGAAAAAAGGAGACCTCATGTGAGCTCCTGCTGTTTTAATCAGGAGCCTGAAAAACAAAATCCTATGGTCTTGGGACGTTCCTGTGGAGTTAATAAAAACCTTGAATGTTTCTTGAAGCGCGTTTTCACTGAGCGATTGGGTACTTACTATAAGCAAAGGATTAGGAAAGTCTACGATTTAAGTATCTTTTTATTTAAGCAATAATGGCTTTAACATTGAAAACGACTTATTAGAGATTGAGTTGTGTTCAGCTTCCTTCCTAAAGCAGGTAGCAGAAACCCTCTTGGAGTACTGTGCTTCTCAGGTCAGATTTCAGGAAAAAAAATGCAGTTTTCCCATTATCTGAATATGTTGCTGCCAGATATTGAAATGGCTAAGAAATGAGCTATGAAATAGAAGTATTTTGGAATGTGATTCTCAGTTTCAGGCATTTTCATATGAAGTTGGAAAAAGATGAAATAAATTTTCACCTGGAGATGGAGGTCAGAAAAAGAAATATATTGCTGTGAATTTATTGTGTCAACCAGCCTGTCACTGTGACTGCAGACCCTCTATTGACCTGTTGGGTAGGGAGACAGGGAAATATTTACCATCATCAACCAGAGCAGGAGTCATTTCCAAGCCTGCAGTAAGCAAGGATAAGATCTATATACGTATATATTTTCAATACTAACACCAGCTACAGTAGTGTCAGTCACATGGCAGTGGAAGGTGCTGCTCAGTTTTAACGATTGCTGCATTTTTTATTCTAAAAATCTGCTGAGATCCTGATTTATGGAGCAATCGCTTGTCTTTGTGCAGTGACTGGGGGTTGCAGTGACGTGCTTCCAGCACATGGTATGGAAAGAGCTGTTTGGAATGGGCGGTTTTTTAACTGTAGCATCTTTCTCCTGCGAATATTTTATTTGCTTACTTTCTCGGGTAAGTAGGAGCCTTGGAAATCAGTGGAGCTACAAGAAGCGATAGCCACACAGAGCATTTGAAAGGCTGGGACTTGCGTCACGCTGAAAATTTCCACAAACTTTACTTTTTCTTTTGTATATGCATGTAAGAATTTCTCATTATTTTTTCTGGAGGGAATGTTGAAGTAAGCTGGTTTGCATTATATCTGAAGGCCTGTTTAATCTTCTCAAGATTTAACTTCTATTCCTTGGCTTCCATGGAAACTCCAAATAAAGAGGAATCTGAGCACATGTAACAGAAGTATTGCTCTGTGAGCAAGCGAGCATCTTGAATCGGCTCCAAATATGTGCAGCAGAAAGTTCATAAATCTCAAAGCGTTAGCTCCGCTCTTATGAGGGTAAATGTAAAAACAAAAAAGAAGCTCAAAATGCAGAAGACCATCCGTTATTACTGGGGGCTGTTTTCAAGGTGTGCAAATATGCACCTACACGCACGGATATCCCAAAGTAAAACCCCATCGCTGTTGCCCACTGTGTTTTTGTGTGCGTAGGCAAAGGCCAATAGTCATTCTAGTTAGGCTTCTGCAAATTAATTGGGCATTGGTTATGGATCAGTGAGCTTCAAAGAGGGTAACCCCCAAAGATGTGAAGCATTAACTTGCCGCTTCCGAAACTGATACTAACGTGGCAGCGAGCGCAGCTAAATCTTTCATTAACCTCCTTTGGACACACAGGCGTTGGGTTTTACAGATAGGAAGAGCAGAAATTAAACCTGCTCCTTGGTGCTGCTCTGCAGCCCGTGTTTTATAGCGCTCCAGTAAAACATATGTGCTTTAAAAATGTGGAAATTTGACACTCATTTGTGAAACTGTCACGGCACGGTGGTTTCTGCATAGGTCTCCTATGCCATCTTTTTTGCTGTAGGTTGGAGGAAGTTCTGCCTTTCCCCCTGAAATCTCTGCTCCCAATGTCCTAAGGGGCAGGGCCTGCAGACATTGCCTTTGCTTTCTTTCTGTGGTGGAAATTGAGAAGCATAATGTGGGTGTGGGCATCAACGGCTCTGGTTTCTTCTCTTCCAAAAAGCCAAGCTAAGTAGATTTTGTTTGGTTCTGCCCATTATTTTGCTTTCTTGACCCCCGAGTCTTGAAATACTTCCACAAATGCAGCCCGTTAAAAACGGAACATAGAGAAGGGTGATGAGAGGACACCTGGCAGTAGGTGTAGTCTCCGGTGAGTGGACAGTGAGGACCGTTGTGGTGGTGACAAAAGACAATTTGACAGGCCTGAATGAAACGACTTTTGAATGGAGGTTGGCTCCCTTGATTGAAACGTTCTGGTTTGGTTTTTAGAGGCAGTTGGCTACATGATCCATGTTTTGGTTTTCACGGTGCTGAGTTGACTAAGCTCATGGCTTTTCAGAAGTGCCGATGGTTCAGAAGAAAAGGGCAGACACTGTGGCTCTCCACTGGTGCTCAAGGGAACTCTACAGATTGGTCCTTATGCTTTTGCCCAAATCCTAGCAGTGTCTGGGCACTCACAAGAGCAACTCTTGTCTAAACATAAAGCTTGTACCTTTTCATAGCAGGCTACTCTGCAGAGAGAAAGCAGAGAAACCACTGATGGAGGTTTGAAGAGGGTGTGGGAAAATTGTTTCAAGCCTCTCTCAGTAAGAACTGTAACCCTGAGGAGCAATTAGGGTACCAAAAATGTCAGAAGTCGGGCTTCTAACAAAAAAAAGCTGAAATTTAGTTGGCAGACCTAATTTTGAAGCTAGCAATTCACAATCATACACTGTTCACTTCTTACTGAAAACTATCCAGTGGAGGAATTGGTGCTAATTGTATCAAATGGGTAGAAAACTGTGGATGCAAAATCACAAAAGCTAATGCAGGTGCATTCAGAGTGTAGACAACTTAAGGCATATGTTGCTGTCTTGTCAAGACTTGACTTTAATTGAAGAAGCAGCCTGTGCTTGGAACTAGGCTATTGGGACTTCAAGTGACTGTGATCACTGGAAAAAGCTGCTACTGACTGTTGCAGCTGTATGCAGAGGCAGAAAGAAGAGTTTGGGACTCGATGGGGAATGCTGTGAGGCTGGATGTAGCCAACGTCCTTTCTGTGCTGGTTCAGAAGACCAGAGTGGAGGGTTGTGAGGGGCAGTTCGAGGACAGTGGTGGAAGTAGTACCTGACCTTAGCAGCATGGCATTCAAGCCCTGCTGTTAATCAGAGTTTGAAACTTGGAGGTCTGGATCCACTGGTCGTATTTAGAGATGCTCTGGAAGAAGACGGGGGTGGTGGCCATCCTCTCAGTCTGTCTAGTGTGGCATCTTGCACCTTGTTCCAGCACCCTTTCTTTTGCCTCCTGTTGCAGAGCTGACCTTCATCATCTTGGTAGGAAATGGAACTGATAGCCCGCTGGTGTTCCCTTGGTAAGGGCCGTGTGCTGCAGGTGGCCTGTGAAATGTGTTTATGAGTGTTTGGTTTCTAGCAGAGATGAAGTTTCAGTGACTTGGGAGAAGCCGACCTGATAAACCACCTCTACTGCTGTCTCCTGCAGCGCCTGGGTTAGTGGGGCCTGATGGTGGCACTTCTTGCATGTAGCAAGCAGGAGGACCAGGGCATTACGTCGGGTCGAGAAGCTGCAATGCGAAACAGCGCATTTGTGCCCGCTTTCCAGGGGTGCGGGGTCTCATTTGGTCTTGCTTGGTCTGTGGAGATGGAGGAGTTGATGCTGGGGCAGCATTTGCATCCATTTAAAATTCTTTCAATGCAAGGTTAACAGCGCCTATTTTTTTTTTTTCCCCCAGTTTTAACCCTGCATTTTGGCCAATAATTTTGTGCAGCCTGAAATACTAGCTGATGACTTGGCTTAAATCAAAACTGCTGGGCCTGTAACACCACTCGTAATTGATACGACCCTGTTTGGACTCTGCTCGGTTTGCAGAGCAGTGGCCACTTTCACATTAAAATACGTTGGAGTTGTGGTTCTGCTTTGTCCTTGGGAGGAATCCCTGCCTCCAGCAGGGTGAGGTGGGATCTGCTGTGATTGCACGAGGTGCTCATCTTGTGGCCCTACGTGGCTTAAGCACTGAGATACACAAGGCAAGGAGTGCTGGTGTTGGTGCACAGAAGTTAGGCCCGTCTAAACTGTTAAACCAATGAACCTTCTGCACAGAAATGCTTACGTTAACAGTGTAAAGTATTTATATTGGCCTTTGCCAAGTTTTAAAATGGATTTTATTTGAAGAAGAATACCTTTTGTGCCCATGGCTTTGCCTCTACACAAATCAAGATGAAGAAGTGATGTGTTTGTTGTTTGGTTATGGATCAGTACTTTGGCTTCTTTTTCAAGACAGGTAGTTAAGTTTTGATGCATGAGGAGTGTTCGCCCCTCTTCCAGCCAGTGACTGCCTCACTTTGTTAAAGTTCAGGTTTATCTGGATAACAAACTTTTTTTTTTTTTTTTTAAGGAATGGACTTGTTCTGATTATAGCAGGCCAATTTTAGCCTAGTTTGGTCATCCTAGTATCCTTCAGCTCATTACCAGGAATCCCATTCACTCATATCACAAATAAGCAGTGTGCTGGGCTCCCCCCAGGGTCGGGGGAGTTATAGCCCCCTTTTCTTGGGGCTCTTGGTCCTGCTGGGCCCCTCCAAAACCAAGAAGGATGTTGAGAATCTGGAGCAGAGCCAGCCAAGAGCTCCCGAGGTGGTGGTGGGTTAGAGCGTGTGGCCTCCCAGGAGCAGCGAGGGGAGCTGGGAGCTGCTCTGGTGTAATCTAATAGCAGTCGCCAGTGCTCTAAATGGCAGTTATAAATATGATGGGGCCAAATTCTTCCTGGGAGTTGGAACGGATATGAGAAGCAGCAGTGGCCATGCATGGCGGCTGAGGAGGTGTTCAGGGTAGGGGGATAAAATCTTCCCCTGTGCAATGCGGTGGTGGTGGGGTGGTCGTGGTCGTCCTTCTCCAAGGAGGCTTCCAGGGGTCCTTCCCAGGCAGCTCTTTAAGGACCTCCTGGATTTCATCAGTGCTGAAGAATGTGATTTTGCTTTTTCTTGCCTAATCTTGCAAATGTTTTAATCCCAACTTCTAGATTTTCTTTTGATCTGTATATTGCAGTGATGACACAGATCATGAAATGCATGCAGTATTTTGGAAATCGAGTTGCAAGTCAGGCTGTTCCGAGTTGTGCTCAGCTTGAGACAGAGCTGGGTGCTAAAAAGCTAAATGAGGATGGAGCCAAGCCCCAAGGCTGCCATGAGTGTGCCCAGGAGGCGACCATGTCATTGCACCTTGGGCTTGATCAGCTTTAACTTTGCTCTGTGTTTTAAGTGTTTCTTTGTTGTAGCTGTAATGGGCTAATCCTTTGAATAATTATTTACTATTGGACATTTAAAAAATGACTGCCTCTTGAATTTTTTCTCTTTAATAGTCTCTTAGATGCAGGATTTATTAACAATTGGGGCAGGCTGCAAGCCTTGTTTCTGCCAGGTTTTTGGGAGAGGAAGGACTGAGAAGGTTGGGGGACTGGCAGGAGAACAGCTACTACCTGCTGGCCCTGTGCTGTAGTGTAGTTGGTGACTTCCACCCATGCTCAAAACACTTAAATAGATGGATCCGTGCTAGCTTGTCCTGTTGCTACTTACTGTGTGCTTAAAAATAAAACACTGGTCTAATTTCATTAGGATTGGTAGAGGAATCTGTTTTCCAAAGTGACTGTATGTGTGGAGCATAAAATTGCTATTTAGCGAAGCACAGAATGGAGGTGCTGATATCCTAAATCAGTTCCTGGAAATATCATTGGATTATTAGGTTCATCCTTAAATCCTTTAAGCAAATTACAGTTAATCAGTCAAATAAAAGAAGAAAGATCTGTTGCAAGGCCTTGTCTTTTGAGCCACATGTAGAGGCTGTAGTAATATTTTAATTTTCTGTCTGTCAGTGAATGTATTGAATCACTCCACTTCCTTATGTGGAGGATTTGAAATTAGAAACTGAGGTTAATTATCTGCATTAAATGGAATATGTGAACACCACAAAAGCAAAAACCTTCACAATTTGGTATGGTCTGTTAAGCTAGACAGCCCGTTTCGGTGCGGAGAGGGGTTATTTTTCCTTGTTTTGTTCCATTTGAAGGGTTTTAGTCACACTAATTGAAATGATTAAAAAGTCAAGTTGCTCGTGAATATAATTCCGAGCATCTTTCAGAAAAGCCCTGACACTTGGTGGGAGCTGCGGCTCGGCTGCGGGAGCCGTTCGCTCCGCGCTGCCTTCGGCGTGTGCATTTTCCTGCAGCCTGCTGACAAATTTCCACCTGTTTTTCGGCTGCTTCCATGTGGCCAATGCTGCTTATGCTCAGCCACTGGTTATCGGTCCCTCCCGCGCCTGTGGGCTGCCATGCTATTTATTTGATGGTCATAATTTTGGGAGTTAATACTGATGGAGACCCGTGCTTTTGAGCGTGTCGGGTATAAAATGAGCCTGACACCAGCAATCCTAACGCTGGTAATTAGCTAATTAGGACCCGCTCAGCTTGCAGGCAGAGCCCCGTCACTTTGGAGGCTGCAGAAGAAAGACCGATGGCCACAAACACCCCGCGTCGTCGAGACGCCGGGTTTGTGCCGCTGCTGCGGTGCAGGGGACGTGGGCTCAAACCCTGGCCACAAACGTTCCTGTTCGTGCGATGAGCTGGACGGGGAACTCGTCACCACGTGGGGATCTTTGGAAATAAAGAAGAGTCAGAAGCTGTGCAAGGCCTTGGGCAATAAAGAAGAGTCAGAAGCTGTGCAAGGCCTTGGGCAGTGCCTTCAGTTTTGTTTTTTTGTTGTTGTTGTTTTTTCCCCCACATGTTTTAAGTGAAGCTTGAGAGGAAGAGTGACATGTGGTTATTTGCAGGTGTTTCCAAATGTTGTAAGTTCTGGAGAAAGTGGCTTCTGTGGCGCTGATGAGAGCAGCGAATGCTGCTGCCTTACCTGCTGTCATCTCTGGCATTCGCTGCAGCTTTGAAGTCCCTGTTTGTCAGCCGGGCGTTTCAGTCAAGGTTGGGCTCTTTGGGGATCAACCTCTCCTTGCTCTCCCCCTTTTCCATGTCTGGCAGGGAGGTGTGAGCTGGATTTACTGAAGTTGTGCTCAGAACTTAGGTGGTAGCAGGTCTCGCTCTTGTGGAAAAGCAGAGCCATCGATGCGTCTGCTCCTGGTCCAAGCTCTCCGCCAGGAGAAGCGGAGCTGTTGTAATTTTAAGTCAAATTATCTGAATTCTTTAAAACCCATGCAGAAATTGGATTTTACCTTTGAAGACTCCAATTTGTGGTAAAATTTGGAATTATTCGGTCTTCTAAACCTGTCCTTTACCTACCAGCTTTTAGAATGTCTGTCTTATTTCGGTCAAAAACGACTTGTGGGAACTAGCAGGTAGGATGCCTATGGGTGGGAATGAGAGAGCCTGGTAAGGTTGTATCCTGCTCTAGCTAACAGGGTTGTTTAACTTTGTCCTGGCTCTGCCTCCATTTGGCAGCAACCCTGCGAGCAAGTCCTGGGCTGAGGCGAGTGTTGCCCTCGAGGAGACCAAAAGAGGGATCAACAAATAGAAATTATTCTATTAGCAGGGGCAGAGTTCACAGGTTAACCATCATGTCAAATCAATGACATAGAGGCTTGATCTCCTGCACAGGGACTTTATTGTGTATAAATAAGAGGGCCAAAGCAAAGGCAGCAAGTTCTGGGGCTGCAACATTTGCAGTGTGCTGAAGAAAAGGAAGTTCTGTGTGGATTCCAGCATGAGATGCCTCCGTAGGACATCAGCCTCATTCCTACTTCAAATGATGATAAATGATTATAAAACATGACCTTGAATCCTTGTTCTCCTCCTCCTGGTTCTACCCAGGTCAAGTTCCTACATGATGTTTTTATATATCTTTATCTATAGATATAGATACACGTACATACATATATATATATATATAAATATATATAAAAT
Organism: Nothocercus julius; assembly: GCA_013398735.1. NCBI lineage: Eukaryota > Metazoa > Chordata > Aves > Tinamiformes > Tinamidae > Nothocercus > Nothocercus julius. The sequence goes on from VZSV01000087.1 coordinate 428,221, forward strand.
AAAAACGTAGGGCTCTTACGAGAAGGCTTGTCTTTGCACCTTTAATTTATAATTCACAGACCATGTGACTTATAACATGTATTTCCTTCGGAAATGAGAAGGGTTCCTGCTTGAGCCCCCACATGAAGACTTCGGGTGTGTGTGTCCCCTTAGACCTAGTGCTCAGCTGAGACCATCACCCCGAGTCCTCAGATGCTTGGTCCTGGTCTCTGCCAGGAAAACACAAGAGCAGAAACTTTCCCCTTTGCTGTAGGAGTATTTATATTTAATGCATCTTTGAATATTAGCACATCCGAGGATGGTGTCTTGTTTTCTGCTCTTGAAAAGTTGCTTTGGAAATGCTTCCTTGGCTATCTTTTCCTCAGGTTTGGCTAACCCTTGAACAAATGGATCAGCTTGAAGCAAGATGGAAACAGGCAGCGAAGGATGCGTGCGTGTGTCACTGTTGTGTAGGATTTATCACACTGTAAAATAAAATGCTGTGTGTTTCATCCCAAGATACACGCAGGGAAGCGTGTGTCCTGGGGGTGGTTTGGATGAGGCAGGCTGGGGGAATTAGCCCAACTGGAGGCGTTGGAGAAGAGCAGCCTTCCTGCTCTCCAGGAGTGGTGCTCTGGGTCCTTCCCCAAAAGGGGCTGGAGCAGCCTGTCACAGCCAAGCCAGAAACTTCCATTCCTCTGCAGAAAGCAAACTTTTTAAATGAGCATGGGAAAAACTCTCCTTTTGTAATCCTTGAGATAACAGGTCATGCAGCTTCACCCAGTGGTTCTTGCACAATAACTTGTGGTCAGGCTGAAGTGTCTGTTTTAGAAAGGCAGCCAAGTGATGGGAGGTCAGGCAGCATTTTTGTTATCTCTTCCAGTGGTTGGTTACTCTCACTGCTAGCAGCGTGTTCCTTGTTGCCTGCTTCCATTTGCTTTCAAGTTTCTAGCTGCTGGCTTTTATGATGTGCGTGCTCACTTAAAGATTCCAAATACCTTTGCATGCTTTAAAAAGAGAGGGAGAAAAAAAAGGCAAAACTGCCAAATGGGTGTGAATATTCTCCTGCCACCTCAGGAGCTTTGTTATGGAAAACCCTTTGGTTTTATTAGACTTTTCAACCCTCCAGTCAACTGTTAAACAAGCCTTAGCTTGTCATGGTTGGCAAACCTTAACTCTGGTCTCAGACCTAACCTACCAGTTTAAACGTAGTATTCTTTGTGTACAGGTTTCTGGGTGGGGACCATTGGGCTGCTGAGGGAAATTAGCTTGTGGCTTCTCTTCCCCCAACCCTGCCCAAATAAACTGGGTGTTATGTTAACTGTTCTGTCACTTCTACGCACCAAAAAGGAACTCTCAGGCCATGGCTTAAGACTGGGGCTTTCTGCTACCCAAAGGACTTTGCTGAGCTCTGAGAGCCCAAGTAGATGGGGATGCGTAATTGTTAAAAAAAAAAAAACAGCTGCATGATGGCATCTGCAGCAGAAGATAAAATGTAGAAAGTTTTTAGAGTGATTCATCCACGATTAAATAAAACACATTGAATTTATTCTTAAGCTTTGGAGAGGAATTCTTGCCAGCTTGGTGCTTGCAGCCTCTGATGTTTATACACCTGAGCAAATGCCTATCTCAGCAGTTTGCTGGTGTCGAGCGCTCCAGATGTAAATCCCTTCAAAGGGAAACCCAGCACACCTTTTGTCTCGCTGGGATTTCCTCCTTCAGAGTTGCCACTGGTGAGGTTCAACCAGTCGTGGCGGTGGCTGACACTGGGACAGGCAGGACGCTGCAGCACATGCCGCTTTCATAACTGTTTCATGCCCACTTTGCTCCATGTAGATCTAGGTGGCACAGTGGCAAAGGTTTTAGCAGCTTAGATCAGCCTGAAGCGCTGCGGGCATCACCGCTGGGCAACGCCTTGCGGTTTCGTCAGATTCGGAACGCGTTTTTTCTCTAGTGAGACATATGTGTCATCTCCAGGGTGTAGTTTGTGCTGGTTTTAGTCAAAAGTTAGAGGGGAAGAGTCTTGGGGGAAAAGGCACTTGGTCCCATTTTGATATATTTTCCTTTCAGGAGCCAGAAAAGAAAATTCCGTGTTTCTGAAGGGTCAGCTGTCCCTTTCAGCCATCTTTCAATTGGTTTTGGTGCTTTCAGCGGGGGGAACGCGGCTTGTTGGAGCTGTAGTGAGTGCACTGCGATCTCACCAATTTTGTGGTGAGGATGCTGGCCTTGCATGCTGACCCTCCTGTGCCTTCCCAGCACGCTTCCACGTGCTCAGAAGGACGGATGCATCCTACAGCTCTTTGGAGTTTCCTCCCCAGCAATAAGATACCTTCAAGAATTGGCACCCATAAAGGTGCATGCCCCCCCCTAAAAGGGCATGCGCAGTTGCTTGGCTTGTCAAGGTGATGCAGGTTTTGGTCCCTGGTAGTGACGCCCCTAGTCAGCTCTGCCGGCGTTGCCGCCTTCCTCACCTCCTGCAGGCTCTTTCCTTGGAGCTATCAAGCACATCACTAGCAGCCAAACTACACGTAACCCTTTTTCTTGTTAATTGCTTGCTGCGGCTTGGCACCAGCAACGTCAGAAACCCTCCCAGGTAGCCCATCCAGGGCTGTGGACTTGGGTGTAGTGTGTTGCCTCTGGTGGTATGGAGTAGGATAATCCTCTCACTTCCCAGCTTTGGAAATCAGCCTGGAAGCCTGAGCTGAAGAAACAGGATGGGGCTGGAGCCAAGCCTCTTGTTCCAGATGGGACAGTAGTGGCAGGAATACCTGTTGTCCACAGAGGTGCTGCCAAGCCACAGCAAGCAATTTAAAATTCAAATTTTATACATTTTTTTTTTTAAATATACATATTTTGATATGCCAAGCAAGCAAAATCAGGAAAGGACAAACATGACAGAATTAGGTTATACAAGTAGTTAGCAAGTTGATAACAAAACAGGTTAGTTTGTCAAATGGGATTATATTCTGTCCTGAGCAACAGTGTTATAACATCAGGGCACTCTGCCTTAGGAACAAGACAAGATTTTCCTTGTCTTTAAGACATTACAGCCAAAGTTTTACTCCTGAGATGACAGGGCTTGAGGAGCTCCTAGTGGATATTTTTGAGTTCTTTTAAGAGAACTTCTAGTGGGTCCATCAGCTATAGACATGGTACATTAAAAAGGCAGCAGGCTCTTTGCATTGGCCCCTTTCTGGTGGCTTTGGTCTCTCTACCCTTTGGTCACCTCCTAGCTGGGATTTTGTCACTTGGGCAGGGAGGGCACTGTGTCTCGCCACTGTCCATCTCCTGGGAACTGCAGCCTGGTCCTTCCTCACCGTGGCTTCCTGCAGGGTCGGGTTTATGTTTGGCCTCTCTTCCTGGCCAACACTGACTGCTCCCAGGCCTGGCTGCACTTCTCATCTTTTCAACATAATGACAGTTATGGCAATCAGTGACCAAAAAGCCTGCTGGAAAGTAAAGTCCTTTTTATTTACAGCATACATTTAAGAACAGAATAGATTCATGAGCTTGGATGGGAAGTGTGCTTTGTTGATTAGGTTCACGTGAAGCTTGCCATTCCGTAGGTTCTTTGGAACCTGTCTATCCACACTGGGCTTCCCTACAGATAAAGGTACCGAGGAGGAGCGCAGAGACAAACTGGTTTGGCCGAGTGCCCTGTGCCACGAGGGGAACTTGTGCGTTTGCATCGTTTTTTAGAGACAAGTGTGTCCCACTCACTTCCAAGTATGTGCTGTCTTTCCTTGCCTTAATCCAGTCTTTTCTTCCTGCTCTTCCCTTGGTCCCTGCTGTGCTAGATCCAGCATCTCGTCATAGTTGTGTTGTAATTTTAGCTCTCTCACCAGATTTTCTTGAACTACTAAAATGCTCAACAAATATGTTGGCCACTGCATATGGTGGCATGGAAAGGATCAGAAATACTATCTAAAAGTCCTGCTCTAAAAGAATAGTACAGGTCTAGCAATCCAAGTCATGTGAACAAGAAAAGTATTTAAAAAGAATAATTCGCGGTGAATGTGAAGAATGAAGCTGTTATACCATAACAGGAACTTATGCTAAATTGCATCCTTGTTGCATCTCCTTCTTTCCATGTCATTTTAGAAATTCCTGTCTAAAAAGTTGAGCTTTAAAAATGAAACAGAGATATTTCCTTTCCTTTTTATCATTTCTTGGTTTTTAATTTACTGTTTGATCTTGGTCCTCATTCATTGACTGCATGGGAAATACAGCATTAGAAAGTAGGTGACTTTCTTTAAAATCTTTTAAGGCAAAAATCAAATTACTTAGCATTAAAATAAGTGCATTTTCAAATAACAGAAATTGAAGAAATGGAAAATATTGTGTATTGACTTGGTATGCAGGTTAGGATCTTTCTGTATCTCTCCAAATATCTGATCTAAAATTTCTTCATCTGTACAGTGTGGCAACCAGAGTTCATGAATATAACCTCGGAAGCCAGCAAAGGTAGCACTGGGCTGAATAAGTTCACCGGTTTTATATGTTCCAGGAACTCCTGCAGTTCAGCTCTTTAGAACCGAGTTTGAAGGTTTTAAGCGTAGATAGGGAAATATGTCATCTGTGTAAATTACTCTAAATTACCTGCAATTTGTTGGGAGTTGCCATTTCTAAGTGCTTATTGCAACTCTAGATATTTGAGGAAGCTTTTGATTATCTTGAGCTTGTAAAAAGTAATACGCTGTTTCTTAATTGTTGTCCTCTGTGAAATATAATTACCTGTAATGTATAGCTTTTTATTTGTCAATGCCGCAAACAGGAAATCAAGAATGTCTGAGATAAGTTTGGAGACTCCACCATAGCCTGTTGCATCAGGTGACTTACAAGAAGCGAATTCCAGGTTTCTGTGGAGAGTAGTCCCTGGTATGGTGTTCGGGAGACCATGAAATAATTCTGCAAACCTTCAATACCTGCAGGTCCCACTGCACAGAGTGACTGGTGGTTTGGCCATCTACAGGCAGGCGCTTAGCTGGGCTGAGCTGGAGCGCAGCCCCAGGGCCCACAGAGTGAAAGGGTGATGCAGACGGCCACGGCCGTGCAGGGCTTTGCACGGGAGAGATGGGTAAGGGGGCAGAGAGGTGATGGGGACATGAAAAGCCCTCTCCTTCTCCACTAATGCCCTGGTGGAAGCAGTGCCCGGGTGGGCTGTTTTATGAACAGTTCTGCTCCCCTTCCTGAAGGTTTCCAGAACGTGATTTTCTTTGGTTTTCCTTGCGCATGTATTTTTTCCTTAAATGCAGTGTGCAGGTTTAAAAATCCTTCAGCTTGTGTCTCTAGAGCATGAATTCAAAGCAAGAGCTGCAGGAGGGACCCGCAGAAGGGTGTGGGCAATTTTGCAGTCGGAAAGCAGCAGTGCAGGCTTCCTTGAGGAACATCATCCCAAGAAAATCCCAAATCCCCCCTCGCGCACACGTCTCTAACCGCTTGCCGTGCAAAGGTGGGCTTGTTAAGTTTCCTTTTTGGCGTTTGGGTGCCCTCGGAGCGCGGGGCCGAGCAGGTCTCAGGGAAAGCAGTGAGTCAGCTCGCCCAACAGTGACTCTATTGATAGCTCTGAGGAGCGGCCTCGGGCTCTCCAGTCCCTGTTGGGGCTGGGCCCGAGCCGGGGGCGCCGCCGGGCAGGCCCCGGCACCTCCCGCCAGCCTCCGCACATCAAACGCCGTGAGTCAAGCCGCAGAAAATCATGATAGGGCCCAAATTAATTAAAGCTATTGGGGAGAGCAAAGAAAAAAGCATCAAGAAACTGTTTTTTGGTGTGAGGAGGCAAGCACGCCGCACCGCGCATGGTCCCTGCAGCCTCTGTGTCCGGGCAAGTTGATTTTTTCATGCAGCTCTCGGGCTGCTCTGGTGGGAACTCTGCCCTGCTCTGCTGTAGGGGACTCGCCCACTCTCTCTGGGCTCGATATGCTCTCATTTCTCACCTTGTCTTTTGGGGAAACAGAACTGGAAAATAAACATTCAGCAGGCACGCCTCGCTCCTGTGTATCCTGCCTGCTGGTTATTTTTTGGTTAAAATCACGTGCCAGAAAACATTCTAAAAGCCATTTTAAATTCATTTAATTTTTGTGTCATATTGACCATGTGTCTCCCCTATGAGCTAGCCAGTGGTACGGAGACCTGTTTTTTAATCCTTGGCATGATCTTCTGGTCATGTTAGAAGAGCGTTGGTGCCATAGCCGCTGTCTCCTGCCTGGGACTTCTTTGCCACCTCCCAGCTTTTCCTATCTCCTTTTCCCACGGCATGACTTGCCCTGCAGGGTGAGGGGAACCACATCCTCAAAACCCACGGCTTCCAATACAGCTTTTTGCCTAGGGCCCACGCCTTGAAAATAGTGGGAATGAAGGGCTGTGTCTGCCCAATGTAGGAACTCTTCATGTAGCAGTGATACCCTGGGACTAGGGATGAATTTCTGAGAGTTGGTGCTGGCCCTTGGGCAGGAGATGGTTCCAACGAGCACTGCTGGCCCCGACCTTCCCTTTGCTCTGTTCAAGCAAGAGCCACACACTTTGATACTCCGGGCCATTCCGCCCCAGGCTTTCTCCAGGTGCTTTGGAAACACGCGGCATTCGCCTCCCGTCTCACCCAGCACAAGGAGCCAGCCAATTTTCGGCATAACGCACAATCTCAACTATTTTATTGCTTAATTTAGGCCATAAAGTCCCTTTGATGTGTTGTGTAATGCAATGTTCATTCTGAAAAAGTGGGTGGAGTAGCTTTATGGTATTACAAAAATAAATAAAATGCCTGGCAGGATTTTGAAACCACATGGTCATTCCTCTTCTATCCACAGATAAGTTGATTGTTGAGAGAGAAATCTTGCTTAATATCTAACTTTGGGTGATTTATTTCCCCAGAGCCCTTTTATCTCTAGTATGTATTGGGTTATCTGTGACTTCTAATCTTGATTGTTTTAAGTGTGATCAAAGAAACCCAGAGAATGCACTTTATTTTCCCACTGTATGAATAGAATGCTGTTTGTACAGTGCATTACATCACCTGTTCCTGCTGCTCCTGAATTGTGCACCAAATGTTTGTGGTATAAATAGAATACATAATAGACTTGCAGGGGGTGATGAAATTTGTTCCACTTGCTGAGTAAAACAGAGTTAGTTAAATGAAGACTTTCTTCACACCCAACTCTACCTCCATGCTGAGCAGCACGGGCTGGAAATGTTTTAAATAACTTGCCTGTGTGCAGCTTTTAGGTGGAATTAGGCAGCGCGGGGGAACTGTTCAGAGAACCTCGCAGGAGGTTGCAGGCTGGCGGGGAGATTCTTGTCACCGAAATTGCTGGCATTCTTTCCAGGCGATGCAAAGAAGGATTTTTTGGCCTTCTGTGGTGCTAGTAGTAGTGTTGGTGCAGACGGGCTGAGGGTAGAAGAGGCGGGGAGAGGTGATGGCGCATAAAATACTCACATTTGAGGCCGCTCACTTCATGCCAGCCCGGGGGGCTCTGCCCTCCTGCCCGTGGCACCTCGGGCTGCCAACCCCAAGGGCTGTGTGACTGCGGGACAAACGCGGCCTTTGAGCAGCTTTTGAGTATCCCCTGTTAATTGGCGAGGTGAAAGGAGGGGCTGGGCAGCATCACTGCCTTTGCTCGGGGCCGTGCGTGTGAAATCCCGCACGTGTGGAGGGAGCTTGTTCAGGAAAGGACAGAAATAACCGGTTATCAGCGGGAGCATTTGGTTTTGCCCCAAATGACAGCTCAGTCTGTGACCGTTCAGCTCTGGCTCCTAGCAGAGGCCTAGAAAATCCCTTCAGAGATGAGCCTGGGAACAGTGCTTCTCTCTGCTGCTTGGGCCTAGAAATCATGATTTTGGGAAAGCTGCAGTTGTTTTTTCTGGCGCGTTAGTGCTTTTCCACCATGTAAGCTCAGCATTTCACGGAGGGACAGTTGCCTTTCTCTGCCTTTCTCAAATTATCTCACTCATTACCATATTTAACATGAAACATGTGAAACATGAAAGCTTGCTTCCCAGCTTTGCCAGCTGTATGTATTGGTCTAATAATAATGGTAATTACAAAGGGAAAAGAGTTCTCCTTACTGACCTTGTCTTGACACACCTACAGGCCCTCATGAAAATCCCACCCTGGGTAAATAGCTCACATTTTTATTCAGAGAACTGCCGTGCACCGAAGGGTCAGGTGAAATCATTTGGGAGATAAGTAACTATGTTATCTTAAGCAATTAGCCTTTAGTGTTCATTTAAATTTTCTTATTGCTTTGGAAAACCCTGTTGAGCAGCACGTGGTTGCCCTCAGGAATAGCAAACTTGCAAGGAAATGGCCGAAAGCTGTCTCGAGCACGGTGGAAAAAGAGAGGCCAGGAGCCCTGTCCCTGTGTCCTATGGTCGCGGGGAAGCCAAAGGCTGGTTCCTGACATACTGTCCCACCAGGACGAGCTCAGGACCACTGTCTGTCCCATCCACCTCCAGGCAGTAAAAATTTGGGCATTTAAAGTTTGTTTGTTTGTTTGTTTGTTTGTTTTTCCCCATCTTGCATTAAACTGCCTTTAATTTTCTGCACCTTTAGGGTCTCCAGGATGTGGCAGCAGAAACGAAGGCACAGGAGGGAAGTGGGGAGAGCTGGAGCTTGGAAACATCTCTTAGCCTGGTTTCACCACAGTCAGTGTCGTTAGGCTCTGCATTAGTGTGGATTTGGTGAATCTGAGTTTTCTCTGTGGTGCTGCACTCATCTCTGTGTGCTACTGGGAACTCTGTCAAAGGAGCCCCTCTGTGGTGTATTTATGGGGAATGAGGGGAAAGGGAGTTTGTCGGTCTTTCTCAAGGCGGTGCAGTGCCGGCATGGGGTGGAGTAAATCTCTAAAGGTGTCACCACGGGGCACCAGGCAGTGGGGGCAACTACGTGGTTAACTGGTGTTGGCCTCTTTGCTGCTAGGTGAAGGGGCAGCTTCTCTGGAGGCATCTGCTCGCCCTGAGGACGTATTGCAAAGGTTGCCTTAGCCAAAACGTCTTCCAGATGTTGAGGAAGAAAATCTGTGTTAGTGAAGTTGTAGCTTCAGACCCAGGAGTCCAGTTCAACTTGATGGGTTGGTTTACAGACAACCCAGCTTGGTCAATCTGATGTCATGGTTTCAGTGCTGGTCCATTTGTCCAACCCACCAAGCTGAACTGCACTCTTCCTGGGTTTAAATCTGTGTGGTGCCCCATCAAAATGCTCTGTTTCCATTTGTTACAGTACTATTTTCCCCCTCTCCAAGATGTCTTATGAGAAAGTATTTCACAGGTTGCTTCTAAAGCAGCTAGCGGGGTGAATTACAGCTGAGGTAATTTGTGTTTGTGGGCCTGGCCCTGGGCAGCCCGGACAGAATTTGCAGGGCTGGCAGTCAGGAAGAGCAAAGTCTGATCTGGGATAAGATAGGAATCCTTTGACAAAGGGAAAACCAGAAATGCCACCTTATCATTTGTAACTGTATCCTGTGGCAGACCTCTGGTTTCAGCCATTTGCAGAACATAGACCGTTCCTGGTGTGATGTTTGAAGTAGCATCATGTCTGCTCATTTGCCCAGTTGTTTTGCAAAGCGAAGCCTTAAAATTGGTCTAGATGTAAAACAAGACCAGGGCACCTCCCAATTATTAAGACTCTGCAAGGAAGAGATGAAAAACGCGCAGTGCCCTTCTCTGGGCTTATTGCCTGATGTTCTGCTCTTCTACTGCCTTCTCTCCTGCTCTGGGCAAACGGAGCAGCATAAATATGGCTCCTCACCCCTGTTGCAAGCGAAGCAGAGAGGAAGGCTGAGCAGGCGGCTGCCGAAGCAGGGAGGAGAGCGGCTTCCCTTGGATGGAGGCCGCCTCGCCGAGCGCCGGCCCCGCCGGAGCAGGACGTGCGCCCGGCCGCCCGGCGTGGTCGTGGCAGGCTGCCCCGAGCAGCAGTTTCCACTTTTCCTCTTTGGTGTCTATTGTTTTGTTGTTTGGGGAACTGGAATCCACGCTGGCATTTGAAGCGTGGTTAGCGTTGGGTTCTGATGCAACAACGTGTTTGGGTTGTTTCCTTGCAGAGAGGTGGATCTGAATCTGAGCACGCGTCCTGAGCGGCCAGAGGGCTCTGCGGCTCCCGCCGGCTCTTTGGGGCGATGGAGCAGCACACGAGTAGCAGGGAGAGAGCAGCCGACGGGGGCTGAATGGAGCTGCGGAGCGCCGGCTTGGGCCAAATCAGGCAGAGTCACTCGATCGCGAGGAGGTTTCCAAAGAAGGGGAGGCTGGCAGAGCACTGGCGTTTTCGATTTAGTCCTTTAACGAGCAGCATCGGGAATATGTTAACGTTCTCAATTATTGTGATTTTAATCTGATGTGTTAATAACGTGAGGCCCTTCAGATGAAAATATATTTCCAAGTTGCTTTAAGTGTTTGCTAGCATAGCGATCTGAGGACACATGTGCAATGAAGAGCAGGGCGATTTGCTGCTATTGTTCTCTTAATTCAACCCACCCCGTTTGGGCCACGCAGCCTGAACGGCTTTGTGTTTGCTAATAAAATCATGCCCTGTTCCCCACAGCACATGTTCGGCCTGTCCCAGCTAGTCAGCGGCGGTAAGACCTTGCTGTGGGGGGGTTGCCTTCTCCGTGGTGGCTTCCTTGGAGGCCCCCGCGCTGGCCTTGCCTCGGCACACTTGGGGACACAGCGGCTGCTTTGAGGGCTGATGTCATGCCATGTTTCCAATGTTGCGTGAGCCGAGGAGAGCTCGTGCCAGCCCCGCAGTTTCCTCAGCCAGCCCATGAGACGAAGGGCTGAAAAGCAGCTTGCAGCCCTAGCCCGGCAGCTCCAAAGGGGCTGCTCTTGGCAGAGCTGCTCCGGGAAGCCCATCCGAGCTGGGAAGGGGGAATCAGTATGCAGGGCTGCTGCTCCCCTTCCTTGGCACATTGTTTTTTAAGGGCCGTAGGATGGAGGGGATTAGGCCAAGTTCTTCAGGGGAGGGGAAGAACCAGCAGGGGATGGCTGGTCATTTTTGTTCCTTTTGTGGCACAAACAATCTCTCTCTTACTTCTCATAGGGGCTCATGAGCCTTTGTAATGTTTATTAGGCTGAAAGATTTGGAGACCTCTGGTCTAGATAGCTCTCCAACTGAGAAGGGAATTTAGGTACTTATGACAGTGCAGCCAAAGACATTATAATAAATATTTGGGAGATTTTTGTGTTTGGCATTTGTCAAGAATGGTTTAACAGAAAGAAATCTTTAGCGGAAAAGCTGGAAGTCCAGCTGAAATGACAAAGATGTGCCTGGGCTAGTGTTGGCACATCTTCCCCACTTCGGGGATTACAAAGAATTGTGTAATAGCAGGGTAATGATCTGCAGAATTGGCTCATTTAAACTTCAGCTGCTTTTGTTTAGGAGATGGACTTAACATCTGAAACTGGGTCAAAATCTTCTCTTGCTCTAGAAGTAAAAGTCGCACGCGTTTCAAACTTCTGTTTGACCAGATTTCTTTCTTATCTCTGTTCAGCCAGCCCTACTTGGTTGATTCTCAGCCGGGTGGAGAACGTTGGGCTGTTCGTAGCTGTCATACGAGAAAGTGGTATTGATCAGGATCCAAAAAAACGTTGAAGGATCAAAAGGACAGCCAACACATTCTCTATGAGTAAATTCATTCTCAAATAGTCAAGACAGTGACAGCCAAGGCATCTTTTGGATTTCCAGACTAGTGTGACCCTTCTCTCAAACCAAGTAGCTCTACTTGACACCTTGTTGGCTCAGTGACCCCGGTCCTCTTTAGGGCTGATGAAAATGTCTCTTCTCTAAGTCTAGCTGTTGAGGAGACACTGTTCAGGGGCTGTAGTCACTGCTCACTGGATCTTTATGGCATTTTCACTGAAGTTCAAGGTCAGAGCATTGTCATGTCATAAAGTTGCCGTGAACTACTGAGGAGGCAACCTCCTCCTTGGTAAGCATCTTCCTCAGCAGTGTCATTTGTCCTGAACAATGGAACTAGAGTCTCCATGAACGGTGTCCTGAGGGACAACAGCACGGGGTTCACTTGACAGCTTTTCCATGCCTGGGACTCTGTCTCCCATGGACCTATGGTGACTGTGTATCTCTTCTTTCACAGCAAGGAATAGCATCCCTTTATTCCGTTTATTCCTCCCTCCCACCCCCACCAATCTTACATAAGCAAAAGTGCTTTCCAAAGGCTACTCTGCTCCCAGTCCCACATCTGGTATTTTTCTTTCTCATGTGTTTTCTCTTAGCCAGTCTTCACTTGGTCTTCAAGAGCTTAAGTAATAGTTCTCCCTGGCCAGCAAAAGTCCACAGAACTAAGTCTCTTCCTCTTGGTGTTCTTCTGCAAGGTTCATCCAAGGTTGGTGCAGGTGAAAGAACCCACTGTTTTATAGGAACAAAGAAGTGGGGCTTAGACACCTTATAAAGGCACTGCGTCCTTTTGGCTGCCAACTGCATTTGCAAAAGTAGATGAAGATGTTTATCACTGGTCCTAGGGGCTGCTGCTCATTGATGTGAGGCCTCCTGAACTCCGTGGGTTGGTCTCAGTCAAGGAAATCTGCATGTATTGCTTTGTCCCAACCTGTTCCCTAACTTTTCCCAGAGAACAAACCCTGAGGGTTATTAGCAAGGTTAGTGTCAGGAAATGACTGCTTGGAAAGGGCCTCCTTCTTGTTACTGTAGAAACAGCCCAATTAATTACTCTGATTGCTCATCTGAACTAAGGTAGACTTCCAGTGCTGGGACAGGGAGCAACTGTAAAGCTGCGAATATGGAGATGAGAACTTCTGGTAGGAGATTCTGTCCCCCCAGGCAGGCAGCCCACGGTGGGGAAGCAATCCCACGTGTGGAGCCTCTCCGTAAGGTGGCCTCAGTGGAATTCCTGAGTTCGTTTATTGTTTGCTTAAAGCTGCACAGCAAACGCATATCTCCAAAAAATGTACAGACATCTGCTTAAGACAATAGTCTTAAGCTGAGGAGATGATGGCATTGAGCAGTTGCTGCAATAGCGCTTAGTTGCATTGTTTGCAAGGAAAACAGTCTCCATGTTTGCTCCTTTATTCAAGGAATTAATTTTGCTTTGTTCTGTGGCTATATACGTAGCTCTGAAAGATCAGTCCTAGAGTAAGAACCCATAGCAATCCTGTAGAATCCCTTAGCATCCCCTGGATGTGCCAAGGGCCCGGCAGGGCAAGGGTGGGACACAGAGCCCTTGCATCGGGTCGTGTCGTGTAAGAGCGTCTCACAGCTGCCAATGCAGATGTGCAGGCTCAGGCTTTGATGTTGTGGGCTCCTGCATGTTTTGGTTAATTCAGCCACGTTTTTCACACACAGGTTTGGGGATGGGTACTTTCATCAACTTGGTGATCAGAGTGTGTGCCAAGGATATTATGACTCATGTTACAGACTCACTTGCAGTTTTGAAAGAGGGGAGTTAATCTTAAAATATCACTCACTCACTTTATAGGCGGAGCAGCCCCAGTCGCTGTAGTCATGCTTGCCTAACATTTCCCATTATATAAAACTTTGTTCAAGCTGCTCATATCTTTATCAGACTATGTTGTTCAGTATTCTTCTCTACTGAGATTCTGCCTAAGGCTGAATTCTTTTGGCAAATTCTAGCAAAAACAGGGGGAGGAAATTACATTGTTTTGCTCATGTCAGAGTCTCACCATTGACTTTTCATTGATAACCTTCCAACTTTCATACTTTGAAGCAGGCGTGTATCATTTGGCAAGTGGGTTGCTGGGGATGGGAGGGGTGCTGCTAATGTGAACCTACCTTTTGCTGTCCATGCAAAAATTTACCCAAGTTTGGCTAATTTTCTAAGCTTCCGAAAATTGCTCAAGCTCGCGGGTAGGTGGTTCGAAGTTGGCAGCCAGCATCTCTAAATGTTCTCTGGTCCAAAGAGGCCCGTGGCCAAGACCTCGGGGACTGAACGCTGCAGTTCGCCTTGGTGCTGCCCCTGATTCCGGTGCTCATCCACCCCTAGGTGAGCCGGGACTCTTCACTAATCCTCTGGAAAATCATTCAGCAAAAACAGCATTTTGAGCAAGGGATGGAAGGAGATGAGGAGAGCAAGATCTTACTGCAGCAAGCTGCTGGTCTGGGGAACCAGCAAGAGATGAGTCTGTTGAGAGAGTGGCAAGCGGAAAGGGGCGTTCGGATGCTGTCGGTGGGGTTCAGATGCTGTAGCTAAAGCTGGCAGTTTAGCCTTAATTCAGCCCTATGACACAGAAGAAAAATCCTGCTTACGTGGTCTGCTGTATCTGCACGTCTGTCACTTTGTCTGCAACCTCTCGTAAAAAACTGTAACCCCCTGGCTAGTTTCTGCCAATTTGATGACAGGGCGAAAAGCTGTTTTGTGCCAATGAATTGCAGGTTAGAGGAGAGAAACCCTGTTCCCCACTGAGGGGAAAGGCTGTCACCAACCTTAACTGCACTGCTTGAACCCAGGGAACTCCCCATCAGAGAGGTCTGGGATTTGGTTGCCCCTTACTAAGCACGCGGTGGTCCAGATCTGATGCATGGTGCTATCGCATAGAATATCACTTTTTTTGTTGTTTTTTTTTTCCTAGTCTTGCAGCTGCTTTTTGATGTGAGTAACCCTGAATTTTTTTTTCTTTAGGATTCTATGTTAGTGCAGTGCGTGGGATGACTTGTGACAGGGGAACTAGCAAGGATCGGGTAGGAAAGGTGTACAGGGCACCTGTGTTGTCTCTTGCATGGTTAAAAAACCTTGCAATGAGAGAGGAAGAAGAACACAAGCAGAAAATTGCAGGTGCTTCCATCTCTGCCAGAGAAGGGAAAAAAAAAAAAGGGTGTTTAGCCCAGAGTATTTCAAATTTTGCATCCAAATTTGAGAAAATCTTGATTATTTCAACATTGCAGTTGACTTCATATATGTAAGAGAATAACAACATTTCCTTCCTCCACAGTAAGATCATAAATAAATGATTCACTTAAGAAAAGTACCATTAAAAAGATCTCCAGCCAAGTGAATAGTGCTGTACTCAGCATAAGGTTGGCGTGATGTAGGCAAGACAAGGTACAAAGAGGGAGAAAAGACAAATGCCAACCCGTTCATCCTTTGCCCTGGATAGGCAAAGTTCAGCAGAGGGAGCGCAGGATGAGTAATAGGTAGCATGGTATAGGTGTGTGATATGGAGAGAGGAATAAAGACTTTATTTTTTTTCCCCAAAAAATGTAGCTTGTTTTTTTCCTTTCATGCTGAGGACAAAGTATTTAAATATATATATATATATTTTACCCCTTTGGGCTCTGTGGTCCTGCATGTGCAGTATAGCACATAGGCATTTTGTAGCAGATGGGTTATTTGTCTTGTGCGAGTGGGCTCCAGATACAGGCTAGAACTGAAACTTTTTTCTCCGGTCAAGGCATCTATAAGATCTCTTCTCCACGTAGATTTTCTGCTGGCTCTTGATACAGCCTTGCCTTATTCAGAGCACTTGGAGTCTCTACCCGCCTTCCCATTTTCCCTAATTATCGCAGTGTCTTTGGGGCCTCTTTCCCCTGTTTAATTTGGTTGAATGACAGCAATTAGCTTGTGCTCCGAAATTTTGAGGGAGTAAAAAGAGATCAACGGAGGCACACAAAGCTTGATCACCTCGCCTTGTGTCTTTAAAAAAGTGAGGTAAGAAATTCAGCTGGCTTTTGTCTGAACGGTGGCTAATTTATTTAGCACAAAAAGCACAGTGCTTGCGTTGTCACTTATTTTTCTTAAACGGAACCGTCAACTGTTTTTCAGTGCATGAAGATGCATAGGAATGGAATGAGGTATTCAAGGAATAGGAATTCAAGCAGCTCTTTTATAGCGCTTTAAATGCACATGGTACTTCATATATATCCTCACAATAATGTGTACCAGATGAAAAGATACTGTGGAATTTGTGTAATAAAGGTAAAAGCTCATATATCTGCCTGTTCAAATGGATAAGAACCAAAACAGAAAAATCCTATAAGGCAAAAATAAAAACAAACCCCTGTGTAGTTATTAAAATTACGTTTCCCTTGCTGTAATGCACACCAAGAACTAACAAGCCCAGGACTTCCCCAGTCCATGAGCTCTTAAGGGTAACCCAGTAAACAGGACAGAGAGCGTATGACCCTCCCAACGTAAGTGTCTCACACTAACGTGGAAGGAATTTTGTCTCCTCTCTGGCCTGTGGTTTAGCTGAACCTTCTGGTCTTGCAGGGTCCCAGGTGCTACCTTGTTAGCTCCCGTGCAGCTCGTGTGTGGGCAACACTTTTTTCCCCCCCTTTTGCTTTCTTTACACTTTTTACTTATTTTACTTATCAATATCTTACTTTTTAATGCATTTAAATGAGGTGGATGCCCTGTGCACTGTGGCCTGTGCAGTGGATGCCTCTGGAGATGCTGTCAAGGGGGACATGCCTGCGAGGAGCCTTCCAGGGCGACCTTCAGGGCCTGTGCAGCAAATAAGGATTTCTAACGCACGCGCGCAGGCTGGTGGCAGGTACCGAGAGGCTGCAGAGTTCGATCTTTCTCGTCGTAGAATCCTTTGCTCTTGATTTGTTGGTCAGCCAATGAATTTGTATCCTTGCTTGTAGAAGAGCAACCATAAGAAATTGGGAACTGAGTCCTCTGGTATTTGTTGGTGTGTCTGACTTTGTGGCATCTCAGTGCAGGGATGGTTTGGCTTCCAGAGATGCAGGGTTAGGTGACTGTTCCAAAACTAGTGCTATGAATAAAGGTTTCACTCCGCACTATGTAAAGAAAAGTTACTCTAGTCCTTATTTAGAAGGAAGTCTATCTGTAACATCTTCAGTTGATTGACCTCCCTCTATATGCCTTTTTTCTGAGGGACAACAGCAGGACAAAGTTATTTCATATTAATATCTGCTAAACTCTTAAAAAATACATTTCTAGAAAAGGAAAGATCTTTCCATCTCTGTTAGATGCAATTTCTTTGTTGTTCATTCCTTCTGGTTATTCTTACTATAGTTCTGGGGACTCGTCATTACTGTGAACCTCTAACAGGCCTTGCAAAAAGGATAGTGTAGCTGAACCCACCTTGATCCCCCAGCCACTGCATTATATTCACTACAGCACTTCCAGTTCATGAAAATCACAGGCTCCCAACAGAGCCCAGAAAAACACGTGCTTACTGCAATGCTGAAGTTTCTTCAGAATTGATCAGGAAATGATAGAACAAGTTGAAAAGCTTTCTGCAGCTTGCCAGGATATTGTTTTTGATTCAACCTACCATTTTTTAACATGATTCAACAAGTGTCCTGTATGATGTACCCTTCAAGGAACCCATTTGGAGCTTGTGAGACCCCAGCGAATTACTACAGACACTCTAGTTCATGGAGATAGACATCCAAGAGCCACTTATCGGTTATAGTTGCAGACAGCTGATGCTTGCGAACTCCTGTTCATTATAAAATACTTCTGCTTCTGTGGGGGGACCTTCTTTCTTACTCCATTTTGGTCTAATGTTCTCTAGATGCTATTGAATTTAAATATGGCTTTGCAGGAACTTTTTAATGGGAAGAATTGAAACATCTTTGTGAAGGTCCTTTTGGTCTACTGAGTTGTTTTTTCATGTGCTGCCAAAATCTGATCCTATTTCTTGACCTTTAATACACACTGAGAGGGAAGATTAGGATGTTTGTAATCAGCTGAATCTTCTCTCTGGGAGAGCTATTAAATTCTGACACTCTCAGCTTTATCTGTGCCAGGTTTACCAGCCCTCTGTGTTCCTGGTTTTCTTATCAGCTGGGGTCAGAGTTTGGTCGCCTCAAAGGTTCTTGTTCAATTGGAGTAATTTCTTGGTTTCTCTGTGTAGGAGTTAAGATAGCAGTGAGTGACTGTGCTTAGAGACAGCCCGTTTTATAGGCTTTGGTGTGGCAGACCTTACTCAGTGAAATAAGGCCTTTTTTGGTACACATTTATTGCTAGGAGTTTCTCAGCAATTCCAACTGCCTTTTCATTAGCAGATCTTAGTCACAGCTTTTTGGGAACAAAGCTGGGTTGTTTTGAAGGACTATCTGGGTGCCTCATAGATGTCTAAAATATTACATCAACCAGTTACTTCCACCACCCGAATTTGTAATTTCATAAAAATAGCAGGTTTATTGGTAATAAATTGATAATGACTCCTTAACACTTGAATAGTCCCTGCCCCTCCCTCATACTTCTGAGGTGTCCCTGCCCCTCTCTCGTATTCTTGAACACTTGCATAGCATGGATCAGGTCCTTGACTATCTCAGACAGCTGAAGCAGATATGAGTTGTAGGTAGGAGAGGAAAGGGACTGAAGTCACTGGCCAGGGCTGGATGCCTTGTTCCCATCC
This sequence comes from Nothocercus julius, assembly GCA_013398735.1. Lineage (NCBI taxonomy): Eukaryota > Metazoa > Chordata > Aves > Tinamiformes > Tinamidae > Nothocercus > Nothocercus julius. Next base: position 446,506 of record VZSV01000087.1, read on the forward strand.
AAAAGCTCATTCTCATCCTGCCTGCCCTGGTCTAAGTTACTCAACTTGTGGAGAAATCTGCTCATATATATGTATATATTTTTCTCCTAAGCCCTGTCTTGTCGAGCAGGATTTTGGCAAAGCCTAGTTTAGGCGCTGGAGAATCCCCAGTTAAGCTGCTTCCACCAGGCCTCCTCAGATCTTTCTCTGGAAGGCGCAGGGTAGAGGAAATACTTTCCATTTCAGAGAAGCGTGGACAAACAATGTTGCTTCAGACAGTGGAAAAAAAAGCAGCAGACAGAATTATAGTACTGAATTCTGCTGGCCAAAAGCATGCGCTTGTCTTTATTCAATAATTCCTGGAACACAGTGTTCTTATTGTGTTGCTCTTGCTTTCTGTCGGGGCCCCGGGTCGGTCTCGGCGAGGCCCTGACTCGCCCCGCGCGGCGCCCTGGCCTTGGCTCCCGGCTCCTTCCTCGCCCGTCCCGTGAGCGTGGGGAGTCCATAGCCCCACCGAAGGGCTCGCGGTTTGCTAAGTTATAGCAGCATCAAACGCTTCTCGGACCCTCTCGCTCGCGTGACGTTAGGTGAATGTTGCTTTCTTAAAAGCCTGGATCCCGTTAGAAAGGTTCCCGCTGTCTGGAAAACAAAGTACTTGCTTGCCTGGTTTAGTCATTAAGTAAATTTGTGGTTTGGTTGAGACAAAAAATAATGAAGAAAAGCTGTTGAAATCCCAGGATTAATTTGATAGTTTGCAGGCAGCGGTGTTGTCGAGTGGAGCTGCTGCCGTCTTTAGGTTAGGAGCAGATCCACGTACAAACCTGGGCTTCCCCTTTTGCGCTCAGCCCCGGGGCGGCCATTTGGAAGTCTTTTGTTTCACGAAGGCCCTTTTGGGCCTCGCTGAGGTGCCAGATCTGACGGGGATGCTCTGGGGTCGAAGCCGTGCTGGGTGGTTGACCTGAAGCCTCCCCAAGGCCGAAGGTCTGGGAGATGCTTTCGACTGTCCTGTCTGCGGAGGACGGATCCTCCTGGGAAGTCAGGTGGGAGCAGTGGACGGGTGGCTGCCCTGCTCGCTTGGCATGGCCTGGAAGGCTTTGAATGGTGGGGGGGTCAGTGATACTCCTACGTGTGCATCGGGGTGGCTCCCTGTGGATGGTCTCTGGGCTCTGCCGGCCCCACATTACCAGAGGGTCTGGGAGAATCCCCGGGCGGAGCAGAGGGGTGGGAGCTGGCCGTGCTCTCCGGAACGGCTCCTGTGTAGCTTCATCCACTAAAATGCCCGGTAAACATTTTTAAGCATAAATTTTGCCCTACAAAGCTAATTAGTGAAGGGCAGATGTCTCACCTGTCCATCTGTCACTGAATTTTCCTCACCTCTGGGTTGAAGTTGGGGAAGAGGAGCCCGTGCCATATTATCAGCTTTCTGTGCCCGTGTTGGCTCTTGAGGCAGCGTCTTCTGGCACCTCCGGTGGGGATGCTCAGCCCTATGCTCTGAGCAGCTGCAGTGCACGCACGAGGTTGCTGGAAATGCTGTTTTTAGTGACTTCTAAAATTGCTACAAATGGCCTTTTGGAGAGTTTATGGAGCCAGGCTGCCCCAAAGCAGTCAGACTCCGCCAAATGACATTGCTTGAATTTCATGATGAGGCAGCTTAAATTAATGCAGGTAAGCAACCGTCCTGCTGACTTTATAGAAAACTCCCTTTTCGTGTGTCAACCTTTCATAATGCACTACGATTCGTATTAATCGTTTCACAGAGGCTCATTCTTTAGAAAAGCTATGGGATGGTGTAAGTTTGGGCTCACATGTTGAAATGAGCCTAAGCAGATACCCGTTAGTGCTAGAAAGATACGGAACAAAAACTTCTGCTGCTTTTGCTTATTCCAGGAAGATGACTTAAGCTGTCCTCTGGTAACTGATGTGCCGAACATGTGTTACCCAGAATTTGGCTTTCATTTCAATTCATTTCTTGTGTATTGAGTTATTAAGTAAATGAGATTTCTGGTGTGATTCTAGGGAAAATGTGCATGGTTTTTAGGAAGGACATGACTTTTTATTTTGTGGCAACAAAACTGGATTTTTGCAGTTCTGACTTAAAAATATAATTGACTTTAAAGTTCTACTGGGGTGAGCAAGACTGCACAGCCTGGCCTCTGTCACAAGGAAGGCGTTGGGGGGCTTATTTGTAGAAGCATGATCGGATGAAATCCCAAGTGACTTAGCCTCCAGTTTCCACAGAAACTGCGTCTGAAAGCCGTTCTTCTGAAAGCTTTATTGGTGCCATGTCAATATAGCCGAAGTGCTTAGTCCACTGAGACTTTATTTGCTTGGCAGGGTTGGACACTGAGTGCCTTGATGCCAGTGATGCTGTCTGTGGTTGTGTAGCTGCGCCATAGTGTGGGACTATCCTTTCTGAAGACTGGGTTCGAGGAGCAGTGATCAAACGGAAGAGTCCTCAAAGTGCAGAATTACTGGAATGGTTCTGAGCTTTTCCAGATTTTCTTTCCTGTATTTTAGCTTCCTGCATAAATGCTCACAAAATCTAGGTCATTTTCCTCACCCCCTTTCTCACGTCCTGTCACCGAACTTACTCGTGCCAATGGATGCATCTTCTGTAACCTCAGCTCCCCGAAGCAGCATGTCCTTCGTAAATTCATAGGAGTTAAAAATTGGAAAATCAGATTGGTAAAACCTGTATTTAGTTTTTATAACTGTACTTTAATGCTTAGCAATAATTACTGAAGCTCGCCATAGAATAATCTCAGCATATGCCTAAAATGGAATTGAATGCCTGAGAATATAAGAGGATATGAGCCCTTATCTGTACTTTTAGTTAAGTTTTTATTTATTTCAATTCTTCCTCCAGTGTGGGAGGATGAATAAGCACAGGAAAAAAAAAAAGATAGAGATTTGCAAAGGCAAGGAGTGCTAAAGAGTGTCTTTTTTTTTTCCCTCCAGCTTCTAAAAGCCAGACTATAATCATAAATTCCCTGATAGCTGGAGCATGCAGAAGTCATCTTTAAGCCTACAAGTGACAAGCTGCTGTTGCTTTTCAAACTTTAGATTTCATTTTTTGTAAGACGCAACTTTGATCTGGTTTCTTTGTAATGTTCTGCACAGCGCTCGGGCTGCTGCGCTCAGACTGCAGAGCTCCAAGTTAACTTTCTTGGAGAGAGCCATCTGGAGACCTCAAAGAACAGATTAACTTGTCCAGAATTGATGTGATCTTTGAAGAAGCTGCCCTGGCCTAGAACACATGTCATTAGCTTGACATTGACCGTGATAAAGTCAAAATGCACAGCAGTGTCTGAGCGCTTGGAGTAATTGGGAAGAGTTTTAAGCGGAGCAACCCTGAGGATTTGCAATCAAATTATGAGCTAAATCCCCAATTGTAACCTCTTGACGCGACTCTTTGAGTCTTCAGCGCAGGTTAGATCCAGGCCAGGAGTAAAGGCTTTTAGCTTTGCTTCTTTGTAGACACTTCCTTCTTAGCTCCAAAACACACCGGTGGTGACTGACTGGAGAATGCTGTGAACGCTTCGACATATTCCTAATAGTCCTGTACTCAGTTCAGTGCAACCATTGCTGGATGTTGACGATACCATGGATCGGAAACAGAACTTTTCTGATCACTTGATAGATTAAGGTAATCGTTTTAACTCGAACGTGCCTGTAGGTATTATTCTAATCTCTTGTTTAAATGTGACCCTGTCACTTGGATGCTGTTGTCAGCTAATTGATGGCATGTGCTATTTCAGTATGCTTAGGGGATTTGCTACACAGCACACATCATAAGCTAACGTGTGTGCTTTTCAGCTGGGCTGACTGGCTGTGATAATGAAATGTGGTATTGCATGAAGTTACAAGTTACCCACTTGTTGGGAGGTGTAAATATAGCAAGGAAGAGAGCTCTGTTTGAATGTGTCTTGCCATCCAGAGGCTCAGCCAGCTATCGCTTGGGAAATCGTGGGAGCAGGAGACGATGTAATTTGTTCAATAGAAAAAATAATTTCTTTCGCACTGAATAAATGGGAGATGTGGGAGATGCTAGAATAATTAGAGGCAAGGTTCTCTCAGAATGAGATTGCAGCCTCCCACTCACAAAGGCAAAATGAACAGAGAAACCAAAACAAGCGTGATGCTTCTGCTGGTTTTCTCCTGCAAATGGAGTTCTGGGCAGAGTAATCACTTTTAAAAATACAGGACTTAAAAAGCTTAAACTTAAGTTGTCAGAAGATGGTGTGAAAAGACAGGGTGGGAAATCACAGGATCACCAGCTGAATGTCACTGAATCGCTGCCCTTTGCTGCTCTATCATCTCTGGACCCTCCTTTAAGGACCCTTCACCTTGACCTCAGCCCACCAAGAGAGAAGGATAGGAATCACATCCTGCTGTGGTGCAGGATCCCTCAGTGAGGGGAATCTGAGCAACTTGATCTGCTGTGAGCTTCTCGTTTGCTGTGATGAGAATTTAGGGTGTCCTTACCCCAGGCCCCACCTCTCCAACTGCTCAGAGCTTTCCAAGGCAGCTCAGGAGGTGTAGGTGTCTCTCAGCTGCCTTGTGGCTCAAGCTGCTGGAAAATGAAATTTCCCTCCCACTGAAAAGATTCGCTCTCCCAAATAACTAAAAGTTCAGAGTATGTCACAGGAGGAAATACTCAGAAAGTAATATTTAAGGTGAATCTAGGTAGAAGGCTTCGGATTTTTGTAGTTGTCAGCTTTATGAACAATTATGTCATGGATTTATTAGTCTGGTTTCTCAGAACAGCTACGTCCTTGATTGCGCAGGGATTTGGAGGTGCCTGGCCGTGCTGCCAGGGAGGAGTTTGGAGAGGCACTTCCCTGTGCCTGGCAGGTGGGGATCCCGGCAGCACGATGATCCCCGTCATTGCCAGCCTACCTGGTTCCTATCACAGTCACCATGTTCAATTATCTGAGTCAATGTTTTCTTCCAGGAAGTTGTTCTATCATAAAACTTCAGCTCTAAAAGCCAGAGAAGATGGTAGCAATGGAACAAAATCATGGGATCAGCTTCTCTGTTAGAGTGGGAGCCGCTGCAGCAGCGTTGGGACTGCCAGCAGGTTTGGGAGGACCATATTTCACTGGCCTGTGGTCAGAACATTGTGCAGTTTGTTCTCTACAGTGACAGTTTAAATTTTACAGAATTTAAGTGCTTAGAGATCATTTCTGTCCATGGAAGTTTCCTGATTGCTTTAGGTGTTTATTTCCATATTTGTTTAGAAATATCAGTGAAGAAGGTAGGGAGCTGTTGAGAACCGACTGGGGCTCCCTGTGGGTTTGGTGTTGCGGCCTAGAGCGGTGAAATCTTTTGTGAAGTGTGGATGGTGACGGTGATATCCTCTCCCATGTAGCCCTGCCTTTCTTCTCTGAGCCAAGAGTAGCCTGTCTGGCACAAATTTGGCATTTTGCATCTTTGATTTAAAACTGGAGTAGCCAACAGCGTGGAGCCGTGTGAGGGAGACAGGGGATGCGGGGAAGTGCTGCCTTCAGGGAAGTGCAGCGTGGTGGGAGCTGTGGGCTTCTCTTCTCTCATCTGTTGAAGCTCCAGGACCTGAGAGTGCCAACATTGTACATGCTATTCTGGCTCTGAGGAGTGGGAAATTAAGCTTCATATGGGCATGGAATGTAGCAAAGAATGTGCAAAATAAGCACTGAGCAGGTAGAAGGAAGCCCTAAAGAGACATTTCCTACAAGTTTTGGCCCTTGTCAGTACTATCAGACTCCATGGTAATCAATGGAGGGCTTTATCCACCGTAAAGGCAGCTGGTCAGACTGACTTAGGTCACTCTGATCTTTATGACGCTTGTTCCATATGTGGTTGTTTTGAGTGCTGAGCAGCTGAGACCCGCAGAGGAGAAATGCAGCTTGATTTTTGCACTGTATCTGTGTGAAATGTTCCATGCTCATTTCAAAACCATTCACCGCACTAGGGGTGTAAAGGAAATTCCGGAAGTCTGGAGGCATTTGTGTGAAGTCTCGCTTTAAATGCTCACCTTTCCTTGCACTGACCTCATCCCCGCGCAGAGCTTGCGATGGGAGGTTTTCGGCTGACATTTCACATCTTCCCGAGTGTTTCTGTATCCCTTTTACAGCAGCCTCCCCTCCCAGATCAGAAGTGACCGTTTTTTTTGCCAGACTCCATGTTCCTTTAATGTTTTCTTACTAATAGATGTTGAAAGTGTTCTTCAGAGGCACAGCACAAAACATTCAAATAGTGATATGAGCCAGCTGAAGAGAGTTGTCAGGGAGAGGGAACATTAAGAGAAAGATTGAATACAGATGGATTCCTCAAAAGTAATGTAACCTGTTATGATTGCTTTGAAATCCTATACCCTTTCCATGTACTTATGCTTACCAAAAGTTTACATTTGCATTGATATATTAGAGGCAGAGCTAAAATGTAAGTAATCCCTGTTGTATACAGGCTTTAAGTGTGTAATTTTAGCTAAATACAACAGTTGTGACCAAAGTCTTTCCTGTGTTCTCAGAGGCAAGTTCACAGCCATGTGCGGTTCACGAGGGGAGTTTCAGATGCCCTGGAAGGGAGGGGAGCCGTGCGGCACCCATCTGGGCAGCGTTACCCGGTGAATTCCTTTCACCATCTCGGCTTTGTACCCAGTGAACTCTTAAAATGCTCTGCAGTGCTGGCGTGCAGAACGAACTGTTTTGTTTTTTCTTCTGGAGCACAACCATGTGTGTGTCTGTTCTGCTTCGGGTGGTTTTCCTTGTGAAACACAGGGACATGACTCTGATCCACCCTCTGGGACTGTTGCTGTGCACGCGTGCATCTCATCTGCCCCAGGGGCTTTCAAGCTGGGTGAGAAAGAAGGGAGGGAGTGGGAAGCTGCAAGATCTGACAAGCAAAGGGAGCCGCCCATCCCCTCCCCTGGTCATTTTGTCTTCAGGACCCAAGATTGGGAAAAGCTGTGATGAAGTTGCAGCGCTCAGAGAGTGGCAGAATGGGGCATCACCTCTGGGAGCTCCCCCGTAGCAGCTCCCTCTGTGCGGGCGTGATACCCAGTGCTCTGCCTCAGTAGGAAAGGTGCTGGCACCCAGGCTGAGCCTCTTGTGGCCATGTGGCTCCCTGGGGGCATCTCCCTCCGCCAGGAGCTGCTGGCGGGGGCATGGGAGCATCCTTGGTGCCTGGGAAGCACCGGAGCCTCGGGCTGTGCTTCCACAAGGCTTTTAAGGCCATCAGGCTGCAAGCTCCAGCCGCAGGCCCAGACTGCGCAGCCTGGACCACACATTCCCAGCACCGAAGCTGAGCCCTGCTGGGATGGATGGAGGGCGGACCAGGCTGACCCGGACATGACGGTGACAATGACATGCAATTTTCCACCATGTAGGTGCTCCTGAAAAGCTCCAGAAAACAGGAGCAGCAGAGACTGGTTCCCATGCAGTGTGCAGTGAACGCAGCCTCCAGTCTTGCCATTCACAAAAAGCGAAGGTAGCAGAAGATTATAATGACGAAAAATGCCATAAGCGCAGTGTGCAGGAAGTACTGCCATACCAGCAGGCTAAGTCTGGGGAGATCAGAGGTGTTTCCTTCTCTTCTGCATGATCAGATGATAATAATGAGAAATCGATGAGTCTGTGCATTTCCTTCTCTATATTGTAGTCATCTGCTGTGCTTTATTAATACCCTGCTAGAATAACCCACTCCATTTCCAGAGAGGCCTGGCAAAAGGTCCACCAGACAGTGATGCTACATTTTAATTGGGTTATCCAAAAAGCATCCTGTCTTTGCCCGCAGGGAAGGCCTGACCTATCCATCATTCGCACCTCAATTTAAGAGGTTATATCTGCCTCTGTCATGCAACTGTCATATCAAATTTGACAGGAGGGTTACGCTGCACAGCGCTCCTTTAATATTCAGAACTGACCATTATGCAAGCGAAGAAGTGGAGAATGGGGTGGTGGTAAGATTTTGACTTATTATACCTTGCTTTTTAGGGCAAACTTGTTCAAATTATTTCCAGTCTTGAATATTTGCCCTAGAAATCTGTTCTGAAAACTAACGGACTATAGAAATGAGGAAGCTCCATCAAACGCTTAAAGTGACGGTCAGAAAGTTTGTGTGCCAGAAAATGTCCACGGTAAGAGTTTTTAACAGGTCAATACTGTATCACACCAGACAGTGGAGAATCTTCTCAAGACCCCCTTTGCTAATGACAGTAGTGAAAAACTTCAGGTGACTCAGCTTTGGATGCTCTTTACACCACCCCTCTGCTATGCTGAGTTTGTGAGGAGGAATATCTTGGTGTTTTTGCTGTTTTGAGGTGAGTGAAATATTGTTTTTCTCTCTGTCAGAATAAAAGAGTGGTTGTTTCTGACCCCCTAATAAAACTAAAGTGATGTGATTTTTCACGGTGACCTGTGAGCGTGCTGCCTTCTCTTTAGCATCCATGTAGTACAACGAAAAGAGTATGTTGTGGTTTCTACAAGCATCAGGGCATGGGGAATAGGAGCTACAGCAAACAAGCAGTGTATTAGCTGCTGGCTATAGCCTTGCTTAATTCAGTTTTTAAAATACGTTGCTAAACCTCATCCTTGGGCACCTGGTTACATTTCATTGACAGATTCTATGAACCTCTACCTTAAATGGGCTGCGTGTTGTTTCCAGCTCCTGTAGTGGCTACTGTGAGGGGATTGGCAGGTATTGCCAGTGGGTAGTTATCCTGTGTTCATGCTCTGTGCTCTCTGTATATGTATCTGTTAAATATATATCCTTGCTGAAGCTGCTAGCTTTTCTCTTTGCCTGTATAATGCCTCTTCTTCATCTCCAGGCCTTCTATCCACAAGTTTCTCTTGCATTTCTTCCCGTCTTATCTATGCACAATCCCCTCAGGACAGGGTCTGTTTTTCAGGTGGGCCTTTGACCACTGCAGTAGAGCCAGAGCAGGGTTTTGGAGCAGAGCCGAGGAGCGTGAGCCGCGTGGTGGGTCCTCCTCGGCCATGTGCTTGCCCTGCAAGCTGTATGAGCTGGGCGCCAATTACTGCGTTGCTAAATACACGGTGATGCTGGTGAGCTGCGTGATCTGAGTTAAAACAGGATTCTGGTTTTCAAAGCCAGTAACAGACCTTGGAAAACACATCAACTCATTGACTTTACAGTGTCTTGCAAGCTTGGATGGCTGCCTTTAATTTCTTCTCTGCTGCCCTTTGTGCAGGCAGTAGTCAAGGAGCATGTGGGTTTGGGTGATGCTGTTCTACTGTGCCAGCGGGACCCTTTCAGCTTGTTCATCTCTCTGGCAAATTGCAAAATGACTTGTACTAACAGTAAGGTGTAGGTGGCTGAGAAGGGCCTAAGGAGGAGGCATGTTGGCAGCAATCCCTTTTCTAAGCCAGGGGTAGTGCCAGCATATTAAGAAGCCACTTGCCTAGTTGCTTCACGAGCTTCTTCACTCTTCTGTGCAAGAAGCTGTCTTCCCAAATTAACTCATGCAGGTGTCCTCTCTTCCTGTTTTCTCTAAAAGAAGATTGGCCTGCTTGTCATTTACTCAAATAGCTTGCCTGCAAGTCCAGATAAGTGGTAGTGCATGAAGTAACCTCCGTAGATCCATGGCCAGATTGCCGTTGGGAAAAATTCTGCAATTAGACAGTTCTCGCTGATGGAATTTGCAAATGTTTAATGTACCCCAGTGTGACGTTTAAGGTCTGCTTTAGCTTCTTGGCTGTAAGTAACAACGATTTCTTCCTTCCCCTCCGGCGCTCGGCAAACACATTGAGGTGGGGTAAAAAGGGATAAAATAAGCAAGCCTAGAATCTTCATTATTTCATGAATCCCCTTTTGCTTCCAGTTACGAGTAAAACTATTCACTTAATATGAACATTGTCATAGGACATAGTTCTTCAGCCCGGTAACGCAGAGAACCCAGTGGCAGTAGGGTCAAGGTTGTGTCCTTTTAATTTGACTCTGCTTTATTTTTCTTCCAGGCATGGGTCATGGAGAGAGCCCGTTAACCCTTACTATGTCAACACGGGATACGCCCTGGCACCAGCCACCAGTGCCAATGACAGCGAGCAACAGAGCATGTCCAGTGATGCAGATACAATGTCACTGACAGACAGCAGTGTGTAAGTAAATTCAGTCTGATATAATAGCAAATGGGATATAACATGCTTGTTTTTTAATAGTGTTGCTGGTTTCGTGTTTGTTTGGGGGAGACATTGACAGAGATGGTGTTGAGGAGAATATCCAACTAGACCAAGGTCATGGTCATGCTAGTATGCTGAGCAGAACTGATTTGGCATTGTGGAGACTAGCCAGACTTGCCATTTTGGGAACATTTGCAATGTCAAATGCTTTGAGTGGGCTAAAACAAATGATGCTTGGCAGGAATTGTTGCAGTGTTTCTTGCCAGGTAAAAATGGATGTGAGTTCTCTTTGGGTTCCTCCTCATCAGGAGGAATCAGATGGCAGTCCAGTGAAGACTTGTGCCATTGCTCTTTTCTCTGTCTTGTATCTTTCCAAATTCCCACTTATCCCTGAAGAATCAAGTGTTTGGGTGGTTGACTACCAAATGAAGGCTGCAGGAAGATTTCCAGTAAGCGCTTTGCTGGACTGCAGCTCAGGAAACTTCTCAGAATTTTTATCCAAAGCTAAGGTAGAACTCATCTGCAATGCAGATTATTCTCATTTTGTATAATGGATCACAAGATTAAGCTCAGTTAGGACTGTACCTAAGACTGAGGAAACTTGGGCTCACCCCTAGGTCCCTCACAGTAGCATTTCAGCATGCCTTAGTTTTTCAGTAGCTTGGGCCTGTCCAAAATCACCTTTTCCTTCAAAGTGTGCTGTACTGGGGAATGTTACACAAGGAAATGCCAGATTCTTTCTCTTGGTTTGTGCAATAGAAAGCTAAGTAGACGAAAAGGTGCTTTGAAGACAGAAGATAATTTGATTAAGCCTCTGTAGCTGCTCTGTAGGATGCCCGTGAAAGTGTACTCCAAAAGAGAAAACCATCTGCTTCCTGGAAGCTGTTCATCCAGAGCTCACAGAGGGTCCTGTGACCTGCTGTCACTTCTGTGAGCGTGTGCCAGCGTGGACCGTGCTGGGGGAGCCCAGTGCAGCGCGGATGTTCTGGAGACGGGGGGATATAATCTTGGAGGTGGCGTAGAATGTTTAATGGTAATTCCAGTCCAGGATGTGCTGCCTGTTGGCTTCTTACCACAAATTTGGAGACTACCTGTGTGCGTCATGACTGGAGGGGATGGCAAAGACTAGTGCTTTGTCTTTTATTTCCAGCCGGTTCATCTCTTCAAATGTTTTCCTCTTGAGTTCCTGCATAACTGAAACAATTACCCCTGGCCTTAAAGGATTCGGAACTGCTCAGCAACAGGGGAATCTCCACATCATGCTTAGGCCTTTACGTCTGCTGCAGCCTCCTCCCTCAGCCAGTTATAGCAAATACCTTGTGTCATGGCGCAGTGAAAGCTATAAAACAAGCCACTGTGTCCATCTTTTTAGTCCCGAAGAAGCTAAAATACACAAGAATGTTTGTTCCACTCTTTCTTTCTGTGGTGCATTAAGCTCCTTCCAAACTGCTGCAATTGCAAAGTATCTATTCACCTTTCATGGACGTGGATTGCTCTCACAGCTGGCGGACGTGTGCAAGATATCATTATTCCTGACTGCTGTCACAGTGTGACAGGGGAGCCGGAGTCTCAAGTTGTTTTTACTCTCCATCTGCTGAAGGACTGCTTCCCAAGTAGATTTTTACTAGTAGCGGTGAACTTGCAAATTCCAACCTATGGAGCTTATCAGCAATGTGGTTCCTGGGAAATACGATGTTCCAGGATTTGCCAGGTCACCTTGAAGCTGTTGCAATACCAAATGAGAGTTCAAGGCATTCTCCTCCAAGTGAGGACTTCTTATTTGGCAAAGCCGTCCTTCTGTGTCATGTGTGGAAACACACCCTTGGGAATTTTCTGTTACTCTGAAATCTCAAATGTTAATTTAAAAAGAGTATCCAAATTTTGAGCTTTCTACAAACGCAAAGCCTTGTGCTGCAGTAGAAGTTTTGAATGTGTAGAGGTCTTTCAGCTCATCCTAGGCAGTGACAGTTTCTGATGTGCCCATTCATTTGGTTTGTGCCTGTTCTTTCTTGACAGATATGTGGTGAACATGAGCAGAATTGCACTAACTTAGGGAAGCTTAAGGATGTGTTTTTCTGTAACTTTCTATAACTTTCTATCTAATTATCAGGCTGCTCAGTGAGGAAGAAATACAGCTTCTGCAGTTGTCCACTCTGCATGGAAGTACCTTTGATTCACAGCTACTGTTGCAGTGTAGCAGTAGCTTTCAGAGCTCGGCACAGCACAGAACTTCAGGAAATTCAGTGGTCGTTTGTCTGAGGAACTGGAGTGTCTGTGTCTACCACTACGTATCTTGTGGGCTCACTGGAAGGTGTTTCTGGAATGAATCCAGTTGGATCTAATTTTAAGATTAGCCTTGCTTTAGGCACGTAGGGCCTGTCTATAGACCTCTGGAGGTCTCTTCCAGCCTGCATTATTCTCTAATTCTTTGAGACTACCATGGCCTTTCCTTGCAGAACTAGACCTTCTGGGGAGCAATAAGAGGTTATCATTTACTACCAGGCAGATACAAAAAAAATTCATAAAAATTCCAGTTCATCTCTGCCTAAGTCATCTGTATCGTGTTACCCATTTGCAAAACTGTAGCAAATACCTAAAAATCCTGAAACTTTTGTCTTTTGGGAGCTTGGAAGTTAGGAGAAGAGATTCATCACAGAGCTGGAATTTGCAGGGTAAAGCCATTCATCTGTGCACCACCAACAGGGGATTGCCTTTGCAGGACACTCTGTGCTTCTCTGCTGATTCTTAGGATGACACAAGGATTTTGACTGATGACCTTTCTAAGGATACTGTTTGGCATTGCACCCCTTCAGCAATTTCCTATACATAACAACACACAGTGGGTTAGATACTAGCCTGGTTCTTGCGTGTACAAGCATCAATGAAATAGAGAGCTCCTGTAAGTCCAGGATATTCTTCTGCTGTAGAGGAATTAATAATTAACTCAGTTGAGGAGTTTCTCCATATTTGCAGTTTAACAAATTCTTAGTCCAGAAATAAAAAAAAAGAGGACATTTAGACACTTTTCCTTGTAGATGGAATTGGTGAATCTCTTCCTTCAGCTGTGAATGCTTCCCTCACTGAAACAAGAGCCTATCTTCCTAAGGGAGATCTGCCTGGAATAGCTCACTAATTTCTGTCATGGTCTGTGCCCTCGACCTAGGCTGCCAGGCCAGAGACCAAAGGTAGAAATACTTTTCCGCACCTAGAATGGCCAAGTCAATAGGAGCTCTGCAGTCCTTCACCCAAACTTGGCGTTATCAACGTCCATGTTGACATACCTGGAGAGCAGGAAAAGTTGGGCAACTCTTTTGTGACAGAGTATCTTCTGACGTTGCTGAGGTGCTTCTAAATGTCAGGTAGAGCTTTTTACTTCCCTGGATTATTTTTCTCTTTTTCTTCCTCTTGCTTTTTGCTGCCAGTTTGGGCTCAGGCTGCAGTTGTTTCTCAATATGATCAGTGACTGAGCAGTTCTGTTTCACGTCTGGTCACCACTGCAATTTTATACAACTGGTACCTCCAAATCTTTTTTTCTTTTTCTTTTTACCAGACAGAGCCCTGCATCTTGCCCAGAGGACAGCTTCCTTAAAGATGGTCTGCAGAGGAAGAAAAAATGGGTTATGGGATTTTTGTTGTTGTTGTTGCATCTCTGTGATGAAAAAAAGATTTAGGGGAAAATATTCTGTTTGCTCTGCTTTTTAGTAGTGCAAATGCAAAGTGTCTTTCTGTAGAGCAGAAACCCTTTGATTCTTCAAGCAAAAGATGACAGGTTTACAGAATTAGGAGACCATTTTATTAACAATAATGCTGTAAACACAAAGTCCTCCAAGAGGCTCGTTTAGAGTCGTTGTGAATGTCAGGAGCTGTCAGACCTCATTGGAGACGCATTCCAGCCTGTGTCAGGGGTGTCCTTAATGGGTGCTGCCCATCAAGTTGCTGCAATTTGCCACCTCCTCCTGGTTAAAACAACAAGCTGGTGAATCCATGATGTGGCTGCAGATATTCCGAAGAACTGACAGAGCAACCGATCTGGCCAGTTTTGAGCACTGCTTCTCCTCCGTGCAGTTAGGCCTCTGTGCTTCTCCTCCGTCCCCTCTTGCGCCTGCTCTCTGGTAAGCAGACTTGAACCAGGAGTTCAGGGACTCTTGGCCCTTGCAGTACTTGTGCAGCAGGTCTGCAGCTCACAGTCTGTCATGGTGCAAAGGATGGTGAATCCTCTCGCTTCAGACCTCTTTTATCCCAGGTCATGCATCTCGGTCCAAGGTGGAGCAGTTAGGATATTTCTGTTGCCCTCTCTTATCAGGTTCATAGATAGGGTAGGATTTTTGGTCTTAGAAGTTGTGATTAATGGCATTCCTTTACTTTTGTTAGCTGCACAAAGTGTTTAGTTTTGCCGTGATCATATGTCTTGCCCTGCTAATGAAGACGATGGCCATGCTTTGGAGTCCTCTAACCATTCTAGCTTTCTCAAGAGCTACAGGTGTCAAATTCTGCCTTTTCTGGAATGGCCTATCCCTAACACTGAATATTACAGCATAGGAGACTCTTACGCTTTATGAGAAAACAGTTTGTCCATCCTACCCTTTTGCCCTTTGGAATTGAGGGCTTTGGTTTTGGTTTTACCCCTTCTCAGCTTTGGTTTGCCCATAAGGTTTCTTTATGAGGCTTTTGTTGGAAGCAGTCGTAGATCAGATGTCAGGATGTCACACATACCTTATCCATCTCATGTTGCAAAGTGGAGGATACAGACCCTGGCATAAATGTCATGGGAGAAAAGGAGGCCCCTGGGACAAAAAATGTAGAGAGCTACTGAATCAAAGGCTCAGTTTGATACAATTCCAGCTGCCTTGCCAACATCCTTCTGCTATTCTTCATTTTCATCATCTGAGATAGAGCTGCAGTGTTAAGCTAGTAGGGGTCTTATAGCTTGTTATCAGAGGAGACACATGGCAAGAACTCTTTAAAATCTTCTTAGCTTTTAGTGCTTCCTTTTCCATTGGTCCGGTGGGCTCATGAGGTGCACTGCTAGTTATACCTGTTGTATCATTTATGTTGAAGTTCTTCATCCTCCCAGTTTTTATTTCAGTAGCTGTAATTAATTCCTTTCACAGGCAGAATAATTTCTGTTTGACCATCCTGTGCATTCTTTGTTCCTTTTTCCTTTATGCGTTTCATCCCTTCTATGCCCACATAGGCTGCTTCCAGGACTTTAATTACTGCTGATATGTGCTCTGCCTTCTGCTAATAACTAGCCCAATCTCAGTGGTTCATTTTTACTAAGTCTCAAAAATCGTAAGGGTGAACCTGTGATCTTTCCTTTTGTGCATCTCAAAGTGGGTGCATGCAGATTTCTCCCCAAATTATGATTCTGGACATACAGCCTTGACCTTTGGCTCACAAAAGACTCTGTCTGCATTCAACATTTGCTCTTCATTATGTTGTTTAAAACTCCAGTACCAGATTTTGTTCCATTTTTTACATGGCATTGCTGAACCTATCTGCCTTCTGCCTTTCAAAGGAATTTCTGCAGAATTGCTCAAGGCAGCAAAAATGAGGAACAACCAGACGCAAGTTAAAGAAGGGACTCCTGCTGCTTGACAAGACTTGCATGTCTTAGCGCTTTGAATTTAGACCTCCTCTAAGGAAAATGGCAATAAAAACCTCATTTGCTGATGAGTGAGGTTCTTCTCTATGTACGCTGTTTACATATAGCAGTCAAGCTCAATAATGAAGAAATGTAGCTTCTCCTCAAAGGCAGGGCATGAATGGGGTGTGATCCTGCGGCAGAAACCTCTGTGACCCTACATCAGAGGAGAACGTTTCCGGACAATGCGGATGCAAACACGGGCTAATTGCAGAGAAGCCCAGAGTGCTTAGAGCAAGCTGCGAGAGCACGCGGGCGCACAAAGAGCGTGCCTGGATGCAAGGCATGATCTGCTGCTGTTAGCCAGCTCAAGCCGGAGGAGGAGGTAAAAACACACGAGTGCAGCACTCAGCTGCTTAGACTCTGACCCGTTGCGGTTGTTACCAGCACCCTTCCAAGCTCTCCCAGTTGTGGCACAGCAGGTTTGGGAAGTGCAGTTCCTTCACCAGGCAGCGCATGCATTGGGAGCTGCTAGCAAAAACCTGCACGGTGCTTTTGTATCATTTCCTTCTGAGCAAAGGGTGTCAAGAGGACAGGGTTTGCAGAAAGTGCCCCACCACTTAAAAGCGCGACAAGACTAACTTTCAACAGGATGTCTTTCCAGGCACTGGCAAATATTATTGTAATGTGCGGAATTTATATAACAAGTATGTTGTGGGTCTCTGTTGCTTGAGGAGTTGTGTTTTTGAGTAGCTTAAAAAACACCTCTCTTAAATGCCGGCCCTCCACTGATTATTTTTCAGTCTTCCTGTGTCATACGAACCCCTCTGGCCTTGTAGGCAAAACAGTCCTCTCTGCGGAAAACTGTTTTTATAATCTGAAGAGCAGCTGTGTTGTTTTAGCTGTTGGATGTGGAGGCGAGGTCTGGAGAGGACATGAGGAAACGATGGCAGCCCGCGCTGGCCCTGCTGGGCCGCGGTGGCCGCCGCGTCCTGCAGCGGGTGCTCGGGCTTTGTGCCGCTCAGTGAGCCCTTGGGACATTCCTCGGGCTACCAGTGGCATTCACCCTGTCTCCAGACTGGGAAGCTCCTTGTATCTTGTGTCCTTTTAGCGGAAGAAGAATCTCCATATGAATAGTGTCTTTTCTAAGGAGGAGGGGACAGGTTCCAGGGGCAGGAGGGGAGTGGATGTCCCATCAGGGATACGAGGGAGGTGACGGTGCAATGAAGGTGCGGTGGTGTCAAGGGGCAGAGCTTAGGTGGGTCCAGTGGCTCTCAGCTCCTGCGAGAGCTCACGATGCTGAACAAGAGCAGCGTCTGCTCAGCCCGGGGTTGCAGGCTACTTAATAGCCACGTTCTTTCTCCAGGCCTGGTCTTGTGCCCAGCTCATCTTCAGCTGGGGGACAGGCGGTGGGACTGCGGTGGCCGTGCACAGCATGGCCCCTGGCTTGTCCCCTCGTCAGGCGCCGCCGGCACGGGCGGCCCTTTCCCAGGCTGGAAGGGTGGCCCTTCCCCAGGCGCAGCGGGCGGTGCCGCGGCCGTTCCGGCCTCTCGTTGGCGGCGAGAGGCGCGCGCTGACGATGGCAGCGAGCGCCTGGCTGCGCTTCCCGCCTCTCCCCGGCCCGGGCTCCCACACGACCGTGGCACCC
>VZSV01000087.1:468021-498530 GCA_013398735.1 Nothocercus julius
TTGTTGTTGTTGTTGCTGTTATTTAACAGTGGGAACTTCAAAGCTTGTCAGTGGCTTTACCTTTTGGATAAAAATAATAGTGGCTTTCTGTTGATCGTGTGTGCTGGCAGTGCCTCAATGAACTGCAGGTTATAAACTCAGAGTATGGAGCATGAAATATGTATAGTGAGCTCTGCTTTAACGAACTTCCATCTGCCAAACATTCCTTTTGTTGAAATGAGTAAGTGTCATTCCAGCAGCAGTTCCTTGCAGCCTAATTAGTTTTACTTAGCATTAAATTTTATCTACTTTCTTGGAAACCAGTTTCAAAAAAGGAAAAATAAAAACCACAAGGTTTAAATTGGCCACCTGCTGCTTATAAATGTTTATATTGTCCTACTTATCTACATGGTCTGTTAGAACTACATATTCCTCCTAAACTACAGACAGACTCTTCACAAGGATTTTTCTGTGAAACATCCAGTGTTCCCATTACATTTTGTGCTATAAGTTTAAGTCCCAGGGAAGAAGGCATCTTGGTTACTGTTTATATATATGGGAGTGGAGAACTGAGAAGTCGAGTTACTTCTAGTCTTTCTCCAGAGAATAAAACTTCAGTTCAGACACTCTGGCACCTCCTGCCAGCCAATTACTGACATAGAATTGGCATCGACTTCAGAGAGTTGCTGCTCTGCCCTCGCTTATCAATCAGCCAAGAAAGGGGAAGGTAATTAGACAATATGTTTTGACAACATCAGTGTGAAGTGTTATAAAGTTGGTCTTTTAAAATCACCTCTAACTGCAGGTTTATTGAATTAAACTTAGCCAATTAGCCAGGAGCCATGCAAATGTTTCTTCAAGTGTTGCTTCCCAAAGTCACTCGTAAGCTATGGACTGCATGATATCCTGGCGCACTAATGGCTGCTTGGACCTGATGGTTAGAATGCTTTTAAACATGCAGCAATGATCAAACTGCAACTTTTGAGTGGAGGTCTTTATGGACTACATATCTAACGTATATAGGCCCAGCTGACCCTTGCAGTGCTTGCAGAATGCATAGAATATTTTGCTTGGGATGGTAGAGAACCTTCTACTACTAAAAAGTCATTTCAAAAGTCCTTCAGAGACTTTACCTTTCACTAAAAAGTGATTTGTAAGGCCGTTATGCAAAATACTGAAAGAGCTTTTGTTGTTCTTAATAGCAGCACTTTTAGGTGTAGCAGCTATAACTGTCATGATTTTATGGTCACAGGAGATTGCCCACTAGTTTCAATGGCCTTGCTGCTTCCGAACAGCAAAAACCTGCTTTAGTTATGTTGGATGCCCCACTATGCAGCAGTAGGTCTTGGTGCATGGCCAGCAGTGTTCTGCATATTCTACACAGTATATACAAATGCTGCAATTTTGGAAAAGTTGTGTTTTTCAAAGTGGCTCCTTGCCCAGGAATGCAGTGGCTGAAGGTCTCCAGCAAGCTGGGAGACCTTTGTTTTGTGCCTCACACGAGAATCTTATTACACAGCAGGCACTTGTTGTTTTTCATGGGATATTCCATCTTGCTCTTGGTTTTGGGCAGACTCTTGGAGCAACCATTATAAGGAAAGAGTAGAAGAAATTCCTGAAGATGAGGGTGAAAGCACAGAGAAGAGCATTTCCCATGCTCTTTCCTCACTGCCCAGTCCTGAGTGGATGCCCTTCAGCCAGATAACAGCAGGATGTGTTAGATGTCTGCCCCTGCACCTGGCATTCATCAAACTACTTTGGGAACTCAGCGCTTCAGTAGAAAGTTCCCAGGAAAATCAAACTCTAACCCAGAATGCTTTTCAGAGCTCTTGGGCTCCCTAACTTGCCACCTCCACTTCATCTTTCAAGACTAACTTTTGGTCTAACGTCAGCTACTCAAGGTGAGTGGAGAGATCAAACCTGTAGAGGGAAGAGACCTTTGGGATTCACCAACACACGATTTTTTGGCCCACTCAGATCAGTCAGAAATGATTCAGCCCGATTCATAGATCCCTAAGGCTGATCAGAGACCTCTACCCAATTATAGCATTGGAAAACTTCTTATTTCATCTTAGAACTGAGGTTTGTTCTCTCTAAAGGGAACCCACAAGCTGCAATGAGTCTTCCCTTTCAGCCTTTTCAGTTCCAGGTATTATACAGATCATAGTAAAAAAAAAAAAAAAAAAAAAAAAAAAACCTGTCCCTGTGACAAGACTGAAGGCATAAACTAGGTTGGGAAGAAAGGGCGAGGAAGGACAAGGTAACAACAAAGAGCACAAAACATCAAAGGTCCCAGCTTTCAACCTTGCAGACAGACGTGCAGGGCATTGCTTGAGAGCTAATTCTGTTGAACCGGCTTTGAACACTGAGCGTGCAACGTTATTGTGTTCCTCCACCTCACTGTGGAAGAGAGAAACTCGCCTGATCCTTCAAGAAAGATAGCTGGACAGACCTAGTTTTCCAGAGGGAGAACATATTTAGGATGCCTGTGTGTTCTGAGGGGGAACTTGCTTCTCAAAGCACCGTTTCTCTGATGATATGATGCCCCAATAAAACCCAAGTCCTGCGTGTACTTCACAGAGCAGAATGCTTGCAGTCCCCACTCCAAAGGAAAAACAGGGGGGAAATATGATTGCAGATTGCAACTGTAAATACCAGAGAGTTTATATATATATAGCATAATTTTAGCAGACTGCTTCTTCCCAAAGGTGCCAGAGCTTCAGGCACTTCACATGTCATGGATAGTAACCACAAGGGGCACAGAACTCTGCTGCCCCAAGAAATTCTTCCTCGCAGCATAACTAGGAAAGATTAGTCCAACCAGACCAGCTCCAGCTATTTTCTTTCTTGTCAGACAACATGGCATAGAGCCTCCCACCCGTTGTTCCCTTTAACCTTCCCAACTTGTTGTGGTTTAAGTCTGGACAGACCCCATCTGAATTATTGGCAGCCTCATTAGAACAGCTATTCTTAAAGATGAAGTGATTCCTTTCAAAATTGTTGGCCCAGAATTGCCAGAGATCTCACTCTGGTCCAGACAGGAGGACATGAATCTTCCAGAAACAGTGGTGAGCATTGGACCCATCAGCTCTTGGAGAATGCTGCACCCTTTTACTCGGGACAAAAGCATTTTGGAGCCATTCTCAGTTTAAAACAATAAACAGCTTATTTATGACTCGCTTGGCAGGACTCAGTATCCCCACAGGGAGACGGGGGCAGATTCAAAGCCCTGAAGGATCCTTCTCTGTGCAGAAGCTCAGCCTGGCTGGTTTTTGATGGAGCATATCTCTTTTCCAAAGTGTCAGCCCTGTCATTTGATAAAAGTTTCACAAGCCATTTGTTGTCTGAAGTCTTTTGAACCATATCAGTGCAGTCCATGCTTGCTGCCCAGGGATGTCGGAGGGCATCAGCAGTTGTCTGTGCTGTTTCAGCAGGGGAATTTGCATGTATCGTTCCCCAGTACTACGAGTTTCTTAGGGAGCTCTGTATTGCTCGTCCTTTGAGCTAGGAATAAAGGGAGACCCACAGAGATACTCAGAGCATCCAAAATGCACGTTCTTCATGTCAGCGTTCTGCGAGTGACCATTAGGATCCACAGCAGAACAACACAGACAGAGTGTGATCGCTCTCCATGTACTAGAGTGAGGTTTAGTTCAGTCAAATTGAACTTGGATGGCCGGGGGACAGACGTGGGGACTGTGGGGTCTGTGGCAGGCTGTGGGGACCAGCAGGGACTGCCCAGGAAAGAGTTGCACCTTCGGGCTTTTACCCTTGACTGTGCTGCTGTAGGACTTCAGCAAGTTGTCGTGCTGCGTGGAAAACCCCACAGACAGGATCCGCAGATATCTGCGGGGAGTGTCAAAGGGAGAGGAAGACTAGTTCCTACAAAAGATTCCTTTGGCTTGATCACTTTAATTTCCATAGTTTACCTTCTATTGCTTACAGTCTTTCAGAGGCTGCAGGTAAATGTATTGAAGTATTTGCTGTGGAAGAGCAAATTCATCTTGGCTAGAGCTCCACAGAGATAGTAGTGACCCTGAATGTCCTCAGCTGCTCATTAGGGATGAAGCTGTGCTCCGCAGGCGTTGCTGGATCTGGAAGCAGCAACTTGTTTTAGCAGAAATTAAACATGCAGGTTAGCAGGCTTTGATCTTTCCACCTGCTGCAGCTGCTGGCAGGGTGCTTGGGATAGACTTTCATTTTGGGATGTTGCATTGCATCAAAGGCTAAGGAAAAGTGTTTCCTGATCCTGCTTTTCCATGGAAGCTGCAGCAATAGGTGCCACAGAGCGTTTCTGTGCGTTGGAATTGCAGAGCTTCTAACGGAGTGGTGTCTGCTGCTGAGCAGGTCTTGGTGCTGCTGCCGAATAAACAACCGCAGGGAAAGCTGGCATGGCTGGGGTGGCGGGAGGCAGTGAGCGCATCCCAACGGGCAGCTGCTTGTCGGGAAGAGATTTCTCTCATCGGGAATCGCCGGCATTACCTCACAAAACAGTGTTGGTGGTTTTGAGCCTGCTGCCTGAAGAAAGCAGACTCTCTTAGGCCGAAGAGGCCTTCCTTGAGGATATCTGAGGAATGAGGAAATACCACTTGTATCTCAGGAGCCTTCCCAATATATAGCAGAGAGGGGATAGGACCTGTCAGGTCCCACCATGTGATTGCATGCAGCTGGAGGCATGATTTTAAACTACACAAAGTCCAGATTCTGGGATGCTAAGCATGTCACTTTGGTTCTTAATGCCACTACTTCAAGACTAAACTCCATTTTGGAGGAGGAAAATCCTCCTCTGCAATTTTCCTTTTAAAAAAGTCCATTGTTTTGCAGAGCAAGAACTGAAAATAGTTGTCACCAGGTTGGAGTCACATGGCAGCTCACATGTGTGCGTTTCAAAATATGCCAGGAAGTAACTAGTATTAGGTGGAGAACATATTTCGCTTTTTCTTTCTGTTCTAAGTATTGACTTTTCTTTCCTGGGTGCACATCCCACCTCCATGCTCACAACCCCTCTCCAATTTTCTACTCCCTGGCATTATGCCCAGTCTTTGCTATCACATCATGGCAATTGTTGCTCTTAGTGGCCCGTTCCTCGTTACCTGGTTGTTATTAAGAGCTCCCTCGGCAGCTTTATCAAATGCAGGTCCCTGTTTTCGCTGGGACTTGCTTTGCATCACTCACTGATCCTCAGTGATGTTGCGCGCGGTCGGCAGACTCTGCCATGGCGTTTGCACATCCCATGGCCTTTCCAGGCCCATGGTAGTGCCTTGTCTCCCCAAAAGTGACAGGAGAAAAATGCAAGCGTATCCCATGCCATCCTGCATCTTCAGTCTACTTGGAATTTCAGAGGCCTATTTTTAGTCCTTTAAATTAAGGACTGGGAAAGGGAGGGAGCGACCTTTTAAGGTCATCTTCAGGCAGCCAGCAAGTCAAGATCTCCACACAGTTGCACTCCGTAAGTTTGTATCCTGGGCAGTCACTTACCTGGGAAGTACGGCCTGACCTCCTGCGCTTGAGGCCACAGTTGCCTCTCCGGAAGGGGCAGATGCAAAGAGAGGAATGGTAGGAAAGCACAACCCGGTCCCGGCCATGCCCAGCCTTCCTGGATGACTGGGACTGTCTGTTACTTCTCAGCACGTCCAGGCTTATCCTCCACTGCTTGTTGAAACAGGGCCTGTTTTGATCTTGAGGGAGGGAAAGTCAGGCGGCAGCGCCGCACGCTCCACAGCTGCGCCGGGAGACGTGGAGAAGGGCAGGAGAAGCGGCGCTGCCCGCGGCAGGCGGCGTCACCTGCCCGAGGGGCCGCTGCGCCCTGCGCAGCCTGGGGACAGCGGCTGCCGCGGGGGCCCTTCGTGCTGCTGTTTGAGCCACGCTGTCATTGACCTCGCGTGGAAGAGGCTGCTTCCCCTTGCAAGGTGCTGTTGGAGCTCTGGCTTTGGTGGGATGAATGGCACAGCTGGAACTGTTGGGATCAGGACCTGAGAGGAAAACCCTGCAGGGTGGAGGATGCACAACAGAGTGACTTTGGAGAAAGAACGCGCTTCGAGTGGGCCGAGTTTGGAGGACAGGCCTGTTCTGGAAGTCTCATCTTGCAGAGAGCAAGGTCTGGCCAAGACAGTGCAATTGCAGCCGTGGTAGGACAGGAGCTGAGGCAAGCTGGACTGGTCTCCTGCAGGAGCTCCTGGCGCAGCGGGGTCCTGCTTTTGGCTCTGGAGAGCGTGTGCTGCCGTCGCAGAGCAAGCTGCCGTGCGGGCAGATCGGCGCCTGGCAGGGAGCTACCTTGTTGAGCCTGGCAGAGCTGCACCACATCTCATCAGCCTTTCCCTGGGCACACAGGGTATTTCTGACAGGCATTTGCCACCCCCCTCTTGCCATGTTGGCGCCAAGAGATTCCTGTCAGACTGTAGAATTGCTTTGAATCTATCTTCTAAAATTTTTCCTCCTCCATAATGTCTTTCCCCTGTTTTGTCTTCTCTCATCCTCATGCTCCAAAGACATGTAGCTGCCAATAGTATTTTTCCTTGCTCAGCCCAAACAGGGGTTGGATTTTCTATAGTTCCCCAGGGAAATTGTCTTTGTGTCTTGCCCTCACTCTTGTTAGCTGGGTTATTCTCCTTGGTTGCGATGGAGCAAGGGACACCGTTTTGGACAGGGAGAGGGAGACGATTTGTTTTGGGCTGTCGCCTTTGGCAGTGGTCCCAGTTCTGTTGGGCTCACTGCTGGCTGGATAACTTCCTATCACATTAGTGGCCCTTCTGGTTTTTCACAGAAGGCTCTGGGCAGACGGTTCTTCTGCCTGCAGAACTACATCATGTCCACAGAAAGTCCCCCCGGGGACGCTGCCGTCCAGCACCACGCAGCGTGCAAGAGATGATAGCAGCAAGCCTTGAAACTGAGATTTGTTGGCAGGGCTTGTTGAATTTTGTTCTCAGTGAACAAAAAAGCATTGCTTTAAGCTGAGACCTCAGCAGCTAGGGTGCCATAAAAGATGTCTTCAGCTTCTCGGTGCTATTAGTTAGGATGCTTTTTCCATTATTTTTCCTCCTCCTGCCTTCTATTTGGCAGTTGGCAGAGAGAGAAGAGCAGTCTGACTTGCATGCTTTTGCAAGTTTTGAGGCAGAGCATTATTTTAGTCTCCTGCGCAATCTCAGCTGATTCAGGGTTTGCGCACACCAGAAAAAAAGCAGTTGGAAAAAATCGCATGGTCTCTAATCCTCCTTTAAAGATCCCAAGCTAGATGTCTGTTTCCGGTGCTGCATTTGTTCTTTCGTTAAGATTTATCTCATGTCTTCATATTTAATTTTATCTCTGTTTATATAAAGTGTGTATTTCTGTCATGTTGGTATTAAAGTATTTGAATGCAGGTTTTTATACTATTTTCTATATGTGTTTCCTCTGAATGAAATTTTTATCTTTGCTGTGTCATTTTAATTTTTCTACTAGCAGAAGTAACAAAATAACACAGAAAGGATAAAAATGAGGAGAGAAAAAAATACAATGGCTGTAAGCTTGATGTTTCACTACAGAAACTTCTTGTCCCAGAGCACAGGAATTTAGGGGCAATGTATCTGAGAGTAAGGAGTTGAGAATGCCCCTGAACCCCCATAAATATTACTTTGTTCATGCAGAGCAAACAGAAAATCAGTATCTCCATGCTTGTAAGGTTGCTAAAGGGTCCTGTATTGATAAAGCAAGCAAGGAACCTCTGAAGGAAGCTAGATACAGTCCTGACGTGGTTGGATACTTGCAAAAGAGGAGGCTTTGTGGGAACAGTTGCCTTTCATGGCTGGGTAAAGCTGTAGCAGAAGCTGGGAGGTGGAGGAAAGTAAGATTTCCTGGAAGTGACAGGATTTCCACTGCTTTCTGCCACTGTGGGCTAGCAGTGATGGACAGGCATGTGCTGGCTCACCAGCCCTAAGCAGACTATATTTAAGCAAGAATTCTTCCTTCAATGGAAGTGAAAACATCCCAACTGCAAGGTCGTTGTATTCGAGAGGTTTGCCCATGTGGCCTTTTCCAATCCTTTGAAACCAAGACACTGTTGATCAGGTATAAATTTTAAGGAAACCAAGCACATACATTCAAAACTGGATTTTGGTGCCAGAAGACCTTGCTGATTGCGGCTGTAGAAACCTTTTCCCTTACTGAGGTGGTGTATGGAGCTGGTATTGAACACGGGAGCTGGTGGCAGTCCTAGACTGCTCCTCTGTATGGCAGCCTGTGCAGCCCGAGCACCCTGCTGTACCAGCTGGCGTTCCCAGTTACTGGAGTCCAAAACAAATGTGGTTTGCATGTACCTTTTGCTAACCCAAGTCTGTTTTTTTCTCCAGCGTACATACCGAATACCAAAGGACATCCACGTTGAACCAGAGAAGTTTGCTGCAGAGCTGATCAATCGTTTGGAGGAAGTAAAAAAGGAACGCGAAGCAGAAGAAAAATTAGAGGAGCGCCTTAAACGCGTTCGAGCGGTGAGTGAGCTCTTTGTCTCCCCCAGCAGCCTGGAGGTGGGTGTGCGTGCGGGGCCCACAGGGATCCCTTCGCTGCCGCCCAAGCGCCGCGGCATCGCTGTGCTTCCGCGGCAGCCGTGTGCGTCACCTGCAGCGGGGCTCCTGGAGAACCCCATCCCCCTGGAAGCCTCTAGGGTGCCACTGTCATCTGTGCAGGGCTCCTGAGCTCCGTCACCCCCTCCCTGCAGTGAGACGTCAGTTATGGCACAGCAGTGCCCACTCCTGGCACCAGCTAGGGCCCCGTGTGTGCCCAGTCATCCTCTGTGCCATAGCTGGAGCTTTGTGCACCCTCCTTTGACCCCCTTAACAGGCTTTGTATGCAGTCCCTCCAACACAGGGAGGGAGTCTGTAACACAGAGATTCTCTGTCCCCTCCAGGCTACAATTTCTGTTCAGGTCACTCCATTTATGAGGATTTTGTGTGATCACTCTTTTCCCTGCGGATGGTGAACAGATGGCAAGTGTTGCACTTGGAGGTGTCTGTGTGTGCCAGCAGGCCACTCCTACCAAAACCCAAAGAGTTCTTGCCCATCACTGCCTGGAAAACTTGGAGCTGATCAGATGTAGCATCCAAAAATCCTCTAGCGGGCAGGAAAATGCAGTAACTACACACGTGGCCAGGGAATCCCAGCCCACGGCACCGCGTGGTGTAAGCCCTGGTGCTGTGAGGCCACTTCAGAGCGTGGATACTTGCAGGGTGAGCCGAGGGAGGCGTGCGAGGCTTTTGCTCCGTGGCGAACTCCAGGAGGGAATGGTGTAGTCGGTCATCTCGAGTTCCTTGTGCCTGACGTCCTGCTCAGCAGCACTCGCGACATAACTTTTCTTCTGAGATAGAGTCTCACAGTGTGTGTATCATGTGCGGAGGAAGCAGGAGAGTTTTCTGAGCACGTTGCAGCGTTGCTGAACATCCCAGCTGTCAAAGTCATCAGAGCTGTGGTCTATGTCTGGGTCTGGGGCAGAGCTGTGGTGCCCCAGCCATGAGGAGCAGCTCTTGTGTGTGTGATCCGCACCTCACCCTTCCTGAAGAGGGAGGTGGTTTTGGCCATATTAGCTCCATGCTTTTAGAGAAGCTGAATTTCAAGGGCTGCCAGCTTCAATCCTATTAAAATATTTTCGATGTTCGTGGAGTAGCTGTTTAGGCAGTGAGGGCGCTGCAGGTTGGAGTGCAGGATAAGCTGTAAGCTTCACTCCAGCTCCAAGCATCATCCAGCACGCACTCCTGCATTCAGGATATAGCCAGAGAAGACAAGCTCGGGGCTAGTTTGCGTTTTGCTTCCTGTTCTTTTGGAATTGCTCTGTTTTTCTCTCTGGTACACACTGCTTTCTCAAAAAGCCAGTCAGACCAGCAGCCTTCCCTGCTGATACAGCCCTGGAGCACTCCTCCTCCTCCTCCTCCCCTTCCTCCTCCCAAAACTGCATTGCTGCCCCCACCTGTACCAGACAACATTATCCCAGCCCTCTGCCTCCCTGCAGAAGCTGCCAGTAGCGATACCATAAAATCAGCAAATACCTATGTGCTAGAGAATACGTTTAAGTCTGTTTAAACACATTTTTTGGTGACAATCTATTTTTAAGCCCACGACTCCCACTAATGCTGTATATTAAACCTCTTTGCAGTCTCCAGAGTATCTTTCATTGACTGGCTGGCATGTGGCATTAGCCGTTCAGGAAAACCCCGAGTAAGCAATTGTAGTTTTTTAGGTCAGCACTTAAGGTGCAGGAGCTGCCGGTATTAGCGGGAGGAGAGCTTGGATCCTGCCGCCTCGCGGGCCTTTCTCAGTGAGTTGAGGCTGCAGGGTCACCTCTCACTGCCTTTATGGCCTCCTGAGCAGGGGCACGAGTGAAACCGGGGGGTGTCGGACCCACGCAGCCATTACCAGCTTCGCGGAGAAGCTGGCAATGTTTTGCACAAGCTAGGAAGAAAATGTTTTTTCTTCCTCCTATGGAGCTGCCCACAGGTTCCCTCTCAAGGCTGTGTCGTGCGGTCGAGACAAGAGACAGTTGCTTTCCAGCCAGATGATTGTCACTGAAAAGCTTTGGCTGTCCGAGGCGACCCGGACTGCGAACTCGCTAATCCTCCCGCGCTCTGGGGGAGAGCTGTGAGGATGCACGTGGCCCCTCGCTGTTCTCGGCCACCGCAGCCACGTGCATCGCTGCAGCCGCGCAGCGCGAGCCCAGCTCATCAGCGGGAGCACTGCCGCGCCTGGGAGCTTCTCTGCCTGAGTATAAAGCACAGCCAAACTAGCAAGGGAGTTTGTTTACATGATGATTGAAAATGCAGTTGTGTTTTAAGCAAGCTATTTTGGCCACCAAGAAGTAATAGTGAGCTAGTGGCATCGGTAGGAGGCAGAGAGGGGGTTAAAGGAAGGTGTTGCTCCCTGCTAGCAGGTTTCAGCCTCCTCGTTCGCAGGGAAGGCCTTGCCGGAGAGCAGCTCGCCAGGCAGGCAGCGAAGCCGAGGCGCGCATCCATCGCGCCCTCGCAAGCTCACGGGCATGTTTCCGACTCTGTGGTGTCCACAAAGCACCATCTAGCGGTTGCGGCCCCGGCGGCTTCCCTGGGCAGCGGGGATGGCAGCTGATCCCGCGCGGAAGCCGCTCCCTGGGCCCACGCGGCTCCTCTGCGGCTCCGTGGCCACCGCTGGCAGCTTCTGCAGGGAGGAATCAGCCGAGGAGCCCTGCTCAGAGCCTTGGGCTGGTAACGGTTGGAAATGAGCTTGGCGTAAGAACTCCCCAAATGCAGAGGTAGTTTTGAAAAAGCATAGAAAACATAAGGCAAAACATCAGAAAACAGCTATTTGTGGGCACACAGCAAGGCACGTTGAGCGAGTGTTTAACCAGTATTCCCCGGTGTGCTAATTTAGGCACCTATTTTGGCAAAATGTGGCTAGAGAGCTTCAGAGGAAGGTGGCAAGCACAGAGTGTTGGTGTTCGTGCGGGTTCACAGCCATAGCTATTAGAACATTTCCATGCAGAAAGCGTGCTCTATGGTCCAGCTCGAAGATACCTGCCCTGAACCCCTCACCCCCGCTCACTGCAGCTGCAGGTGTAGACACAGATTGGACGACTCCGGCAAGGAGGCTCAAAGGCAGGAAAATAATCCGTCCTGGTTTGGTGTCAGAGTTAAGCTCCAAGCTCCTCTTCATTCTGTGTGTCCTAGGCAGGTGGTGACATCTCCATCACATGTCCTTAACGGCCTCGCGCGGAAGCGGAGCCTCCTGAGGAGAGGCGCCTTGTTGCCGTTGTCCTCTTCGTGCCACAGCCCCTTTGCACTTTGCAGGGCACCTGCTCGTGTGACCAAGCCGAGCCTTGAAACTGCCCTGTGTTATAACCCCAGCTCACACTGACCCCCACGTGCTGCCTCATTTATTCACTGCAGATTACCCCGAGAGGAAGGATTCAGCTTCTGGTACCTGCAGAAGGTTTGAACCTGTAGCTGCTGCCCTGCCGTAGTGACAGGCCAGCTTGGGATAGGCACCTCGTTCATCTGCCCTCTTCTTGGTGCAGGGACTTTCCTGCCATAGGAGGCCAAGACCTAAAGGCAGCTGCCCCCAGAGCTCATCCATCTCCAGTGCAAGCAGTGCCTGCTGCAGCCGGGGCCACCTTTGGGCAGCTTAGTGACGTGCACGGGTTGAGCCAAGGCGAGCAGGGACAGCCTCTCCTTCCCTTAGCCCACCCTGATCTCTGTCTCTGAGCAAATGAAGTCCCAGTTACTTGCAGAAGCAGTTCCTAGGAAGCCAGAGTTGCTCCTAAGTCTCAAGCAGCCTTTTGGCCAAGCAGAGCCAGGCTTGCCCCGGGCACACGAGTTCTGCCCGGCTGTGGCACCGCGGCACTGTCACAGCTCTGCACACTGGGGATCTTCATTAGGATCCAGATCTAACCACACAGGTGCGACTTGATATTTCAAGTTAGCTAGTTAGATAGTTCTTCAGAATGTGGGTACCAGCCCTAAGTGCCTCCGAAGCACCGAGTACATCACTGAGTTACCGTAAACTGCTCGTAAATATTCACCCTGGATTGGAGATTTAGTCAGCTTGAGATTCACCTTTTCTTTACCTGAGCTACCTGTCCAGGAGTGGCATTCGATAGGCTGCAGTGTTGTGGCTCTAGAGGTATCTAAGATACCTCTGAAGGTCTTAGTGGTGTATTAGGGTGGTTTGTCCCGTCCAGCCTGTCATACCTCAGCTCAAGTCCCATCTCTTGCCCAGTGCCACAGAGGACCTCGGTGAGGAGGAGAGGGGCAGCAGGCAGGGAGGTGGAGGTTGCCTGAAGATGGGAAGCGCGTCGGCCAGGAGCAGAGGCTGCGGCTCCCTGTGCCAGCAGGTCCAGGGACACAAGGGCAGTTGGGTCCCACCTCCCGTGGCAGCCGGCGCTTCCACAGGCTGCCTGCCCCTCTCCGAGCCCACCCTGCGCCCTCTCAGAGCTGCTTTGCGCTGGGGGCTTTGCAGCCATTTGCCCGGGGGCAGAACCGCTGGCCATGGCTGCTCGCGCCGCCTCTGCCTTTCCGCTTCCAAAGGCTGGCGTTATCCCGCTTGGGGCTGCTCCCCCAGGTGTGCCACGGGGTGGAAACCTGTTGTTTGCTTTCTTGCTCTGCGGTTGGCAGCTGAGACTTTAAAGCTGGTTAGCAAGTGATGGGTGATGACATCTGACAGGCAAAGCTGATGGGAGCCAGTGTTTTCTAGCAGATACATTTATCTGGCAGGGCAGAGCTGCCCCATCTTGCAAACGATTTCTTTACTGTGCCGTAAGAGGAAAAAAAAGAGCAGGATTAAAGGACTTGCTGGAATGCTACTTATGTAATTAAAAAACTAGGAATCCTGACTTCCAATAAAGAAACTTCATAAATGTCTGAGTTTATGTTGGAGAGCAAAACAGTTTGTCAGCATCAAAAGTGTGCCTGTCAGCATGGAGAAGTTTTATTCTTCCTGGCAAGGACTTAAGAGACATTAACAACAGCATGTCCTAGACCGTTGTGAACTACAAGAACAAGTAGTTAGCTACAGCCCATTGCTTTATCTGCGTGAAGTGTTTCAGCGTAGCCTTAGCATGCCTGGTAGAAATAAACGTTTGATTTTCAAAGCCGTTCAGGCTGCTGTTGACCTTCAGTTGCATATTCCTCCGGTAGGCCTGTTGTTTGCCTTGCTTTGTGCAGTAGTTGTTCACGTGAGAAAAATTCCCAGGTCTCTCCTGACTGGAGAGCTGCTTTGCAGCGTAGCCTGGACCTTTGTGCTTTATCTGGGGAGCTTTGATGCGACGCCTCAGCCAAGGCTTGTAAGAAGCTGCATGGGGAGTGTGGTAAGTTGTGCCTCTTTTACTGGCTCTTGCAGAACCGTCTTCAAGGGGACTTGGTGAACTTTTTAGTGAGGCTCTTCCCCCTCATAAATCCCGTCGTGTTATTACATTTAGCAAAAGCTGCATCTGTAAATCTCGTTGTTGGTGCATGGGCTGCATGACAGTGGTTACTTCGCTCTTGGTAATGCGCTGAAACCCCCGCTTAGGACGACTTGGCAGGCGAGTCCAGAGGTGCTGGAGTACAGCTGTCCTCAGTAGCAGGAAGGCAATGGCCCCAAGCTGGAACTGGGCAGGTTCAGGAACCTAATGTTAAACTTAGGAAATAAGCTTTCCTCAGGAGGCAGGAGCATCCTGGCCCGAGTCACCAGAGATGGAGGTGAGTCTCCAAACTTCAAGGTTTTCAGGAGCTGGCTGGACAAAGCCAGAGCTGACCTGTTCTAGAGCTGGTGATGGTCCCACTGCCAGCAGGAGATGGACTAGAGTCACACAGAGGCCCCTTCCAGCACATTGCTGTCATTCAGTGATTCTCTCTCCTATTTTCTTCCAGGAAGAAGAAGGTGAGGATGCAGATCTCTCTTCTGGTCCCTCAGTCATTAGCCACAAGATGCCTTCCGCCCAAGCCTTTCATCACTTTGCTCCTCGTTACACTGAGATGGGCTGCGCTGGGATGCAGATGAGAGATGCACACGAGGAAAACCCGGAGAGCATCCTCGACGAACACGTGCAGCGCGTGATGAAAACGCCAGGCTGTCAGTCTCCAGGACCTGGCCGACACTCTCCTAAGCCACGGTCCCCAGAGAGCGGCCACTTAGGGAAGCTGTCAGGGACACTAGGAACGATTCCTCCAGGGCATGGCAAGCACACAACAAAATCAGGAATGAAACTGGATGCAGCTAACTTATACCACCATAAACATGTCTATCATCACATCCATCACCATAGCATGATGAAACCAAAAGAGCAGATTGAGGCCGAGGCCACTCAGAGAGTGCAGAACAGCTTTGCGTGGAATGTAGATTCACATAACTATGCAACAAAGTCACGAAACTACACTGAAAACTTGGGCATGGCCTCTGTCCCCATGGACTCTTTAGGCTACAGGTGAGTCAAGGCAGCGCCCAGCGGGAGTCACAGAGCCATTGCTTCTATAGGAAGCTCGTTCATAAATGGGCTGTAGTGTGCTCATGAAAAGGGCTGCTGAACCACTATTTTCTCCTGAAAATCTGTGCTGGGACATGATTTGAGTGCTTCCCACTGCCCTTCTGCTTCAGAAATGGGTATGCCCCCCCATAATCCTTGTAAACTGCTTTCCATCTCTGTGATCTGGTGCTGAAAAGACATCCTCTAACCAGAGTTCTTGATGGCCTTGGTTGTAAGGCAGCTTTTCTCCTCCTTAGAGCAGCAGAATATTTAAAATTGCAGTTGCTGGTTTACTGCCCTATGCAACGGTAGTCAGTAAATACAGGGTTGCATCTCAGGGTTTGTGTAACAGAAACCAATGTCATAAGGTCATATGAGAGGACAAATTAGGACAATTCTACTGCAGGGCCTAATTCATTTGCTGTAACAATTCCTTTTTTCTCCTTACTAGTGAGGAACACTGTAGTGCCCCCCTTGCAGACTGTCCCAAGGGGACATTCTTACTTGCAGGGCTGTGTCCTTGGCACTCTGCCCAGCAAAGAGAGTCCCATGGACACTATTTCACTGCCTAGTGGGCTTTTGTCGGTCTTTCCTTGGCCATTTGAGTGGCTCCGTCTCCTGTTGTACCCTGCAATGGGTTTTGCTAGCTCTGTTATTGAATTACCCAGAGGTGAGAGCAGCTGCGGAGACTTGGGGCTGCCTTGAGTAATGCAGTGGCGATGATGAATGTGCAGAGCAGCTGCAGCAGGGACACGTTCCTGGTTTTGCGCAGCTAGCTCCTCAGCGCGTGTTATTTTGAGGCCAGGCTTTGCAGTGGATGCGTGTTTTGTGAAAGCAGCAATGTGCAGGGCCAGCGTCCTGGGCAGGAGGAAGGAGACAGAGGGCAGAGGCCACTAAAGCCGCTTTCCAGGCAGGCAGAAGGGGAAGCACTTACAGCTGCTGTGTTTGTGCATCGAGATACGTGACCGTGGCTTTCTGAGAAGGGGGGCAGGGAAGCTTGGATTCCCCAAGAGAGCATTAGCAGTCATGCCAGGTCATCCCAAAGCCCACCTAGGCCTGGGGCTTTTCTCCAGCAGTGACTATAACACAAGCTTAAGGAGAATATAAGAGGGCATATTCCTAGCTGTCTTTCCTCTGGCACAAACTCCCAGTTCCTGGCAGTCCCCAGGTTAGGAACTTCCTTAGCCAGAGTTTGCACTGGGGCACCGGTGTGCTCAGCAGGCAGTGGCCCCTCGCAGTGGCTTGTCCTGTTCCTTCTTGAGCCCAGCTAGACTGCTGGCCTGCGCAGCACCCCGCGGTTAGGCCTGCAGGTTGATGAAAAGCTATAGAAAAAGGCACTTTTTGTTTGCACCGAACCTGCCACTGGAGAGTTTTGTTTGATATCTACTGGTTCCTGCATAGTGAGAAGCTGAGAAAAACTGTTTGCCCTGATTTTGTAGGTCTGTATTATCTCCCTGGTCAGGCTGTCTCCCAGACTGAATAGTTCTTAGCTGTTTAGTCCTCCCTCTAGAGAAGTCATCCCACATCTCTGCCCTTGTGGTCTCTGTTCTTAGTCCCCCTGTGGCTGTATGGGCTGTGATGGCCAGACCTGCACTTGGTTTTTGGGATGAAGGTCAGCATGGACATAGTGATGTTTGTTCATTTATTCTCAGGTAGTGTTATAGTAATTCTAGCCATTCAGTTCAGCTCACCCTGCTGCCCTGGGGTGCTTTTTTCAAAGAACCTGCCAGGACTCTACAGTTTCGTTTCTGCCCAGCAGAGCTGATGTGGGGTCTCTGATTGCCCTTGTGGTGTGAAGGTTGTTCTTCCTGTGGGCGTTAGCACGCAGGAGCCAAGCAGAGGGGGCCCGCAGAGCAGAGCGGCAGGGCGCTGGGGGTGGCTTTGCTGCCCCGCGGGCACGTGGCTGCTGGGCTGTGCAGGTGGGTACGTGTCTTGGCAGGGAGGGATGGGTCACTCTCAGAGCCATTGTAGCAGCTCTACACAGAGTCAGAGAACGTCAGGGCCTTGTTTCCTTCTCTCTCTCATCTAAGGTGGTTGCATTTTCCAGTGGGTCCAGCTGAGAGCCTGCAGAAGGCAGCCCCCTCTCTGCTAATGTGCCATCTTTCACCATGGCTTGGAGCACTGGTTCCCATCCTGGCACGAAGCAAATGCTGGGCAGGGAGCGGACGGGACTCAGATGAGGGCAATGATCCCGTGTGGAAGGGCAGGTGATGGATTGCAGCACCGGGATGGACCTTACACTCTGAGCCTGTTGCCATGTTAGAGTAAGTGGTTGGGGACTTAATACAATCCCTCATGTGGCAGGAGATGTGCTGGGCTTTTCACCACGTTGCCGTGGCTCCTCTGGCCAGTGGAGAAGCTCCCGTTCTCCACAGGTGACTGCAGAGGCAGCCTGATACTCCTAGGTCAGGGCAGCCTTGCTCTCCGCCTCAGCTCTGGCGACATAGTTTGAGCTCCAGGCAGGGTGCCGAAGGTCAGGCAGGCTGTAGAAGGCAGCCAGGGCCACATCTGTGTTGCTGATAGCACAAGGTCCCGGCAGGGCTGAGTGCATCCACAGATGGAGATGTCTGTGCTCTGCCACGGGCCGTGGTGGCTTGGTGTAGGCAAAGCGCTAATATCTCAAGCTTTGTTCTTGCAGCGGGAAAGCAAGTCTACTCTCAAAAAGAAATGTTAAGAAGACCGATTCAGGGAAAAGTGATGGTGCCAACTATGAGATGCCAGGATCTCCTGAAGACGTGGAGAGAAACCAGAAGATCCTTCAGTGGATCATAGAAGGAGAGAAGGAGATCAGCAGGCATAAGAAAACAAACCATGGGTAAGGGTTGGCAGAGTAAGGAGTCTTCACACTGTTTTGTTGCATCCCCTACATAAGGCTTGTATTTCTAGACTGTAGAGCAGTCTGCCTTGTTCCTGGAGATCCCTGGAGGACAAGAATCCACCAGGCACCATGATTTAGGTGCTCTGGGTCCTGAGGATTGTTCAGGGGCTGTAAGGGTAATGATCAGTTTTTTTCTGAAGGCAGAACTGTGGCAGGATAGGGAGTTTGAAGACCCAGGAAGATCTCGCAACTTGGGGCTGTGGTTACTAGGGGGATGACCTGGCACACAGTAGGCAGTAATTTTGCTTTAGGCATTTGCCATGTGTAACTGCCTGTTACTCTTGCAAGCCATCGATAGAAATGCAGGACCTGCCACACTGGAGCTATTGGTCCAAGTAAGCAGCTTAGCATGGCTCAGACCAGGAGGACCGGGTTGCCCCGAGTTTCAGCTTTTGGGGATCATGCTCTGGGATGGACTTCCCTGCCTAGAGTGAAGCCAGAGACATGACTGTCCCAGGAACCTCTCTGTAGTCAAGCAGGTCTCCTGTGGGCATGGAATGAGTCTGGTCAGCTCTCTGGCATAGAGCAGCGTTTGTCAGGGGGTCGGTGATCAGAGGGACCTGGGTTCCTGCTCCAGATGATGCAGCTGCAGTGGTGGCTATGTGGGGACTGAGTGCCAGAGCCACAGGCAGCTCCAGGCGCCCGTGAGTCACGCGGCACCGTTTGCTGCTGGAGAAGGGGCAATGTGAGCACATTTGTGCAGCATCTGTTTCGCCCAGGGATGTGGAGCTGTAGCTCATGAGGGGCTCACAGCCTGGGAACAGTGGCTTCCCACACTGAAGTGACTTTGCGGGGATCCTGCTAGGCGATTGCCTTTTATTGGTTTTATTTTTAGACACCGTGTATTTCATACGAGTACTTAACCTGGCGCGTGGTGTTTGTGTCAGGTTTGGGTCAGTAACCCTGGCATCTCAGCAAAACGCCAGAATAGACAGTGACTTACTGCTGTGAAGTCTTCTCTAGAGAAGTAGAGCTGGTTCAATGGTGTTCCCCTCTCTCCCTTGGAAACTGTAGCACAGCTCTGCTGTAAGAAGCTTCCCAAGGGTGACTGAGTAACCTTGTGTCCAGCTCCAGAAGGACTAGGGCCTTTTAGTAGCAACTGTGCAGGTGTGAAGAGGTTTGGTGGTTCATGTAAAATGTTTGTGTTTGTGTGTAGATCTTCAGGTGCTAAGAAGCAGCTGTCCCATGACATGGTCCGGCCCCTCTCCATTGAGCGACCTGTGGCTGTGCATCCATGGGTCAGTGCCCAGCTCCGGAACGTCGTCCAGCCTTCTCATCCCTTCATCCAGGATCCTACCATGCCGCCCAATCCAGCCCCAAATCCTCTCACCCAGCTGGAAGAAGCTCGCAGGAGGTTGGAGGAGGAAGAAAAAAGAGCTGGAAAGCTACCCCTCAAGCAAAGGTACAGCGAGCTGGTCCGATTGCTCATGGGAGGCTGCAGGGAGGCTGCTCTGGAGATCGGAGCTGGGGGAGATGTCCACCTTACTCTGCCCTGGCTTCAAGGTTCCAGGGCCAGCTGAACATAGGCATGTGCAGAGATGTCCCCCTATCATGGCCTCTCACAATGGTGTGAATGCCAAAATGCACCTGGTGGTTGTAGGACAGAGAGGCTTGAAATCCTCCTGTTTGCTGTGCCGAAAGGGTTGAGCAGGGCTGACGAGCTTCCAAAGGAGCGGGGCAAACAGAGCCTGTCCGGAAGGTGCAGAGGATAGCACAGCTCTCTCCTGCAGTACCAGCCAACGGGAAAAAGCTCCAACGGGAGCTTTCTTGTCCTTTTGCTCTGTGTCTCCATCTCCTGCAGTCTGCTGGCAAAGGTTTCTGGTGGCCCCTAGATAGGGACGCTGCAGTCTAGTCGTGCCCTTGCAGGATTGACTCACTGCATGTCCGTATCCAAGCCACTTGATCGTTTTGTGACTCAGCTTAATGCCTGTTGCAGAGCTAATTCTCCTGCTCCTGTGTTGTCTCTCAGGGAGGATGGAGAGATTATTCAGTGCTTGCAAGGCACATGAAGCACTCAGATGAAAAGCATTTTAGAAGTGCAAGATAATTAATGTTAACTGCTAAAAGCTCTTTGTTGACACTGAGTATCTTTCACAATGGGGATTGCACGTAGCCACTTCAGTGCTTTATAGCTGTGTTCTGAAAACGTGACATTTTGGAGTCTGTTACGTAGAAACATGAGGGTAATTTTTAGAAAGAAGCTCTTTTGGTTGCTGATCTCCAACTGTTTTTGCTTGCATTGACCGTCTAGCAGACTTCTGCCTACTTGGGGCATTGATTGAAAGCCAGGTAATTATAGGACTCTTCCAAGTCAGGCCGAGCCATATTTATTTTGACCTACCTGTCAGTTGGTGTAATGGGATAAGAAATATTAGTGAAGTTGTTTATAGTGGTATTAAATTCATGTACCCTCCCCAGAAATGTCTGGATGCAGATGCACACTTTGGAAATGCTGGCCAGAGCTATATGCATATTTAATTAACACTACTAATAATAATTTGACAAGTGTAAAAGTAGCTTCTCTAGAAACCCCGTGGCATTGCAGCAAGTGCCCTGCAAACCAGCAGGAGAACAGGCTGAGCGATCAACCTGTGAGGAAGAGCAAGGAGCAGCATTTGGTGGGAGGGAGCTGTTAATGAAAAGCAAATGTGCCCCTGTCCAGGAGCCCCCAAGACAGGACACGGCCGTCCCCAGGGAGCCGAGGATGGCCGGGCGTGGAAATGGCGGGAGTTGCATTTTGGCAGGAGCAGGTGCTGCAGCTGCAGCACATCTGGGCAAGCCTCTTTTTAGGTGCTGCTGTTGTGACTAGCGCAGGAGCCTGCCTGAAAACAGACTTTGGGCAGCTATGCTGTGAGGGCTGCCCAAAGCCACCGCGCAGCAAGGGAGAAGTGGAGATGGGAGCCCACCTGGAAAAAAAGAGGAAAAAAAAAAAAGGATCGTTTCAGTTTTTGAGGTTCGCTGACGGCTGTGGGGACGCAGGGGGAGCATCAGCTCTCCCCGGGCTGGCCCGGCTGCCGTGGCAGGATCCAATGCGCCGGTCTGCGCAGCCCAGCTGCCCTTGCTGGGCTCCCTCGGGCGCAGAGCCCCGGCCGGTGGCGCCCGTCCCCTTGCTGCGTTAGGCAGGGTCGCGGCAGCCCCGCTTCCACCTCAGCACTGCCCCTCTGCAAATGAAGGCGGCGTCCACAGCGTCTGCACTGGGTGTCAGAAACACCCTCCCAGAAACCACACTTGTGTTGCAGAACCAACCTCCCTTTTCCACAGCCTTTGTGGTGGCCCTGAGCTTCGAGATCTCTACCTCACTGCATGCTAGGATGCACTGCAAGGTTAAGTGTCATATACAGAGTGATCTCTAGATCCAGGCAGGATCCTTTGTGGAGATTCCCCTTCCAGTGGCTGTCAGTTTGGGTTTTGTTTTTTTTTTTTTAGATGCAGAGCCAGTTTTTCAGGCAGTTCCTGTAGCCCAGTGGCACCGTTCACCTCTGGTCCCAGCTGGATGGAGTGTTTCTTCAAAAAGATTTCTTTCAAGCAGTAAAAGACTTTTCTAAACTCTCCAGAGGAGACCAGAAAAAAAAAAAAAGTTAGCATGCACTTGGTTTAGAATTAATTTAGCTGTGCCAGGCTTGAAAGAGGACAAGAGCTGGACACTGGGTTGCATCCCGAGGTAGCCCCTGCCTGTTTTATTTTGGCTTTTCTGAAGCTGTTTAGCCCCAGGGCTGATTTGGGGCTAAATCATGCCCGTGCTGAGCACCTCACCTCAGCATCACGCTGGGTCCTGTTCATGCTCTAGCACTGTGCAGCCAGGTTTAGTCTCCTGGTGACACATCAGCTGCTGTGTTACATGGGCAGATAATCACAAGTGATGGTAAAGTGCAGGTGCAATAAGTCAAATCAGTGCTGCACTAAACCTCTCTGTTTTGTTCTCAGATAACATTTCATGCTTGTGACAAATGTAGCAAAGAGAGCTGATCCCAGAATGGGGAATATAGTGTTACTTGCCTATATTTCTGCAAGCAACCCCAGTGAGGACCCAGGGGACTGGTGCAGGTGGAAGCTTTGAATGAATGTGCTCTGAGGGCAGTTGTGAGGCACATCTCAGACACACTCTGATGAAACAGCACACTTAATGGTAGCCCATCTGGGTAAGAAACAGTCCCAGGAGATGATGAAAGCAGACACAGATGTGTTGTCTTGCTCTTCTGAAAGGAATTCTTGAAAAATTAACATTTTCAGTGATTCCTTACTCATCTGCCCGTTAGAAAGCTGCTGCTGCCATTCTGGATGTGCGCGTGCAGTGAATGGTGGGTGTTCCCGCGAGACGATGTTCCTTCTTCAAGAGGACATCAGCCCTTTAGATTCTGCTCCCTCACCGTCATGTCCTTCGGGAGCTGCCCCCAATTGAGCACGTTGTTGTTTGTTTTGAGCAGCCTGAGCCCTCCTGCTGCCACCAGTGAGTGGAGAAAACGGATCATCCAGCACCCTGTTTTCCAAGTGCCCTCTCCCTTCTGCGGCGTGACGGGAGACGGGGAAGATTGGCGGCTGTGTCCTGTGTCACCTCGTCCCTCACGCGCGCCCAGGGGTTACCAGCCTACGCGTGTGCTCAGGCCAGCTCTCATTCCAGTGCTGGGGGTGGCAGCTCTCTCTGGCCTGGATCTCTCTGTACCTCTGCATTTTGCAGCTGCTCTGGGAATTGGAATTTCCAGACCAGAGGAGACCAACAAAATCTTGTTGGCAGATCATGAGAGAAGCCCAGAAGGCTTTCGGTGGGACGGGACCTCTGGAGGTCTCCAGTTCAGCCTCCTGCTCCGAGGAGGGCTGCCTGCAAAGCTAGAGCCGGTTGCTCAGGACCTTCCCCAGTCATGTTTTGGAAATCTCTAAGGATGGAGGTCCCTTGATCTCTCCAGATCCTGTCCCAGGGCTGCACTGCCCTCCTGGAGAGGGCTCCTTCCTTTATGTCCAACCTGTTCCTTTTGCTGCTGCCTGTGGCTTCCTGCCCCTTGCTCTGCCCCGCTGTTTGGAGCTGCAGGACCCAGGTACCCCCGTGCGCCCTGGGTCGGTCCCCTCCGTGCAGCGTGACCCAGCGCGTGCCCTGAGCCTCCGCAGCCCTTGGGGGCTCCCTCCTCTTCCTCTGCGTCTCCCCTGCACGGGGAGGTCCCAGAGCGGCCGCCCTGGGCCGGGTGCCTCCGGGTTCGTGTCTTGGGCAGGCTGCTGCAGCGGCGCCGCTTCCCTTTGTGGCAGAAGCAGCAGGATCCGTCAGGGGGGTTTTGTTTAACCCTAGCCCTGCCAGCCGTGCAGAGTTGCAACTTTGGGGCATTAGCATCACATCCATGGTCTGGAAAGAAGTGATGCCAGTGCTTAAATGCCCACCTGTTTTCTGTGGCCTTGGCTGTTCTCTGTGCCGTCTGCAACGCTGTCTGTTTGCCAAGCGCTCACCCGAGCAGTGCCCTGAAGACGGGTGCTGGGCCGCGGGGGGGGCTGAGCCTGCAGTGCTCAGCCTGCTTTGCGCAACCCGCAGAGCTTCCGCGCCCCTTCCCGAGCCCGGGGGCGAGGAGACGTGTGGGAGCTGCTATCAGCACGTTCGGAAACGGCCTTTCTCCGTTTAATCCCGCAGCGGGGGCAGGAAGGCTCCGAGCCCTTGGCTGTGGTCCTGCTCTCGCTGCTCGCTGCAGTGGTAGAGCGGGCGGGCTGGGGGGCAGCCGTGGGTTCGGGCAAGACCAGGTTGTCTCTGTGTCAGCCGCGAGCGGGGACTCGCTCGCCCGCGTCCCCGGCGGGGCAGCAGAGCAAACGTTTCAGTGCCCGCGGCAGGCACGAAGTCGCAGCCCCCAGACCCTCAGTGCTGCTCCTTTGGGCGCGTGAGCAGCTGTCCCTTAATTGTGACTTTGTTTCTAGCCGAATTAAGAGAAGCTGAGGCACTTTGAGGTCTTCCAACCCCCTCCAATAAGTTTCTGGCACATAGGGTTCGCAGAGCTTGCCTCAGTTTATGACCTATTTTTCCTTTAAATGCCAGGCTTTTTTTTCCACGGATGATTCAATTTCTTAATGTTTTTCTAGCTAAAGGGCATCCTGTGCTTTGATATGGGGATGAGAGAGGTTCTGAACGCTCTGCTGGCACCAGGAGCGGAGCCTCACGTCTTGGGGTACCGCGTCTTCCCCGGAGCTCTCCCAGGCGAAGTGCCGGGCACCGGGAACGTTGTTCGCTTGGACTTCAGGCCTCTCGTGGCTCCAGAAGGTGGTGAAAGGCTTCTCCCTGGTCTTGGTTGCCCATGTTTATGTGGGCATGCCATTAAAAAGGTGCTCTGCCTGCGAGCCAGTGTTTAAAGGTTAGGGTCACAGACGTTTCCAAAGCTGTGATTAGCTCATGTGCTTGGCAAGCTCTGTTTTTATAGCAACTTTCCAGTCGTATAAATACAAAATCATCATTTTTATCCAGTGTGCTTTTAAAAAAAATAGTTATTAAAGCTGCCAAATTTGCTTTATGTGATTTTGAAAGAGAAGGCTGCCTCTGGCTAAGACCACACATGCCAAACTATGAATTCGTGTAGGCTGCTTAAATGTTTGTGCAGCATTTACAGTGCCCCAGATGAAAGGCACTACAGAAGTGCAAAATATTGTTTTTATTATTGTCTCTTTTGTCTACCTGTGAAAATGGGGTTAGGACTGGGCACTTTTCAACCCAATGATGGCACCACATAGCATGGGACCAGGGTGTGTGGGCTGGAAGCAGAGGCTAGACCCAGCATCCCGAGAGTCAGGAAAACACAAGAGAGATTTTAAATCTGTTCACGCTGGTTTTGGGAATGTCTTCTGCCTTCCA
This sequence comes from Nothocercus julius, assembly GCA_013398735.1. Lineage (NCBI taxonomy): Eukaryota > Metazoa > Chordata > Aves > Tinamiformes > Tinamidae > Nothocercus > Nothocercus julius. The sequence continues at coordinate 492,619 of VZSV01000087.1, forward strand.
AAATCCTGCACATGGAAGGGCCAGGGGGGTTGTTAGCCAGAAGGAGTCTAACCAGGCCTTGCCACCCAAGGGGATGGCGCAGGACAGGCAGCAAGGCCTCCAGGACGTGTCCTGCTGCCCTGCCCGGAGACGGGAGCACCTCCCGCTCCGCTGCGGGTCTGGCTGCTGCTGCTGCTGCAGCAAGAGGAGTCCCTGGAGAGCAGAAACGGTGCTGCCTGCGCAGCCCTTCCAATGTAGGTCAACAAAAAGCCGTGCTGAGCTATTCTGGGCACCGTGGCAGTAATGTGGAGCCGTCTGAGCGCTGCATGTGCTGGGGTCCTTCCCGGCTCGCTCGCAGCTCTGATCTGGGGAGCAAACCGGCAGCTGCTGGCAAGAAGCCGTGGCCCTGTCTCACACAAAGGGCAGGTTCTTCTCCTGCCTTGCGTTGCAGTGAATGCAAAGGCATCTGCTGTAGGTCAAACCCACCTCATTCCCCTGCCAGCAGTTACTGCAGCGCTGCTCAGACTGGCAGGGACAGGCCAACCTCCTCATCTGTGCCCTCCGGTGGTACCTGAGCTGTGCCCCTTGCCCAGGCACTGGCGGTCATACTGGGCGCTGTGAGCGGGCGCTGAGCAGGTCCCTTGTGTTTTTGCATGGCAGGTTGAAGCTCCAGAAGAGACCGGGCAGCGGCGCCACCCAGCCCTGCGAGAACATCGTGGTCGCCTACTACTTCTGTGGAGAGCCCATCCCCTACCGCACGCTCGTCAAAGGGCGCGTGGTGACGCTGGGACAGTTCAAGGAGCTGCTGACCAAGAAAGGGAACTACAGGTAAAGGCTGCTCCTCGCGCAGCGCGGTACCAGCTGGACCACTGGGCAGCTGCAGCGGGTACTGCAGCCAGGCCGTGGTGGGGCTGCTGGGGTGGGCAGGGTGCAGGTAGGTGAGCAGGGCTCCCACGAGTCCAACACAAAGGAGGTACCGCGGCAAAGGCACCGTGTTGCTAGGGGAGCTTCCTGCGCTTGAGAAAGGTAAGTCCACACATAAGAAATGTGCTGGGATCTCATTTAAAATAAGGGTAGGAGCCTTAATTGCAACAGGAATTCTGCCCATGTCATGTCTTTTGATTTTGGATTTTGAATTTTTGATTTTGAATACTAAGGCTTGGGTTTTGAAGGGGCTGGATACAAGAACATGGGAGATTCTGTGCCTGAAATTTTCTTCATCAATGTCTGGGCCCTAAATGGAAGGTACTGAGGTGCTCTGCAGGTCCCCAGTGGGTCCTGGGCTGGTGATGAGCAGTGTCTGTCCATGCTCAGGGTTGTTGGTGTTACCCAAAGAGGACTTCTCAGGGGAGCCCTCTCAGCTTCCAGAGCCATTCCAGCTCCTCCCAAACCTTCCTCCTGTGGGGACAGGGAGCAGCCTGAGTCCCAGAGCAGTTATCTTCTGCGTAGCAGCCAAGCACGACACACATCTCTCTCCAAGTAACGGTTTTCAAACTGGAGATGCTGTGGGAAGTTCTGCCTCAAAACGCTTTAGGGTTTCAGCAGCATGGTCATCTCTGCCCACTGCTTTCGTGAGAGCTGTGGACACTCTTGCATTTAGGGCTTGTGCTGCTGAATGTGCCCAGCCTTAATCCCGACCTCTGTCTCTCTGGTTTTACAGGTATTACTTCAAGAAAGTGAGTGACGAGTTCGACTGCGGCGTGGTCTTCGAGGAGGTGCGGGAGGATGACACCATTCTGCCCATCTTCGAGGAGAAGATCATCGGGAAGGTGGAAAAGATCGATTAGGCCCCAAGGCTGCGAAGCCGTAAGGAAAGGACTGTGAAAGACTCTGGGAGCGGAGGCGCGGGTCTGGGGCGAGCGCTGGCGCTGCCACCCCGGGGCAGCCCTGCTCTTCGGAGGACCTGGGCAAGCTCCGCGTTGCCAGTGGAAGTCGTTTCACCCCACGAACCTGCCAGTGGGAGCCGTGGCCCGGGCTCCCTCTCCATACCGAATATAAGTGTAATGTAGCATTGTACAGTGCATTAGAAAGTGTAATATGACCTTGTTTACTAAAGCTGCATATTTTTGATATATTGTAATAAAAGGAAAATATTTCCAATGTCACAGTGCTCTTATGTAAATGTAAAACATGCAGGTACTGCAGAACTCACCCCAAGTGTGCAGCCATCCGTCAGCCTCGAGGTGCCCCTCGCCTGCACGTCACCCTTGCCCACGCTGCCGCCGCGGCGCCCGGGCAGAGCGCCTGTCCTGCCGGCCCCTGCGGTCACGTGGAAGTCGCCGCTCTGTTCCTGGCGCAGCCTTTCCGCCTGCCTGGGAAGGTTATGGAGCCGTTCCAAGCAGGTCGGTCCCTCCCGTCGCTGGCAGGCTTGGCTCCTGGACCTGGTAGGGTGTTTTTTTCCTCCTGAGGTTTCTTGCAACTGAGTAAACTCAGGAGGGAAGGCACCTCTGTGGCAGCCCCCCGTGCCCAGGGGCTTCCCGTGCTCCCTCCTGGCAGAGCGCAGGGGCCCGACAGCATGTGGCACCACGTGGTGCCGGGGTGGTGGCACCAGCACCGTGGCTCCCGGCAGGGCCCTGCTGCCAGCATCAGCCCCACGGTGCCGAGATCAGGCTTTGCGCTGGGGGGGTCTTTTCAGGAGAAACATCATGAGGAAGGGAACCGATGAGACAGGTTCAGCCTGTGGACAAGAACGCTCCTTTTGTCTGTCCTGTGGAGCTTCCCTGCCTTGGGGAGGTGGCAGGAGGGCCCTGCAGCCCCCTCCTGTGCCCATGGCGAAGGGAGCTGTTGGTGCCACTGTGGGGGCTCTTGCAGTCACCCAGACGGGCAGTGGCGCAGATGGCACCTGGGACACCCCTGTGCGCCCTGCCCACCGTTCCCCGCCAGGCAGGGGCTCCCTGTGCCCGCAGGTCCCCACGGGCTCCTGCACCCACCCATGGGGGCCCCCTGGCCTCTGCATTTCGGGGGTTTCTGTGCTGGCGCCCACACCGGCACCTCCCCGCGCCACCACGAGGGCCGAGCGGGGCTGGGCCCAGCCTGTTGTATGTGTCACCCAGTGCCTTTGAACCGCGGGTCTGCGACTCGCTCTTCAGTGCATGAAGTCCAGCAAAACCCACAGTCATTTTCAGCCAGGGAACAGCACTAGGAACATTTTTCTTCTCTCGCGCGCGCGCTCTTTTTTTTTTTTCTTTTTTTTTTTCTTCTTTTTTTTTTAGGTTCTGATCATGTGGTGTCTGGTGAGGTTGTTAACGTAGCTGGGATTTCCTCCTCCCCCGTTTTTCTGGGGAGGGTCCCCTGTAAATATGGACATTTGCAAAGCGCAGCAGCCTTCCACCGCCCCGGTGGCGTCTCCCGCGCGTCCTCCTGTGCTGACCTGTACAATGCTCTTTTCAAAGGTGCTTGGATAAAATGAAATAAAACCCCCGCGCCCCAACGGCTGCTGGCTCCTTCCTTCCCTGCAGAGATGCCCTGGCCATCGGTAGCTGGGTGAGTGCTCAGGGGTGGGCCTGGCTTTGGGCTGGGCACGTGGCAGGCTCGGGAAGCCGCAGGCTCCCTCGAGGGGTGACCTGGGCTGGACGGGTGGCTCTCGGCCCAGCAGGGCCCGGGAGGTGGTTGAGCTGCCTCAGCGTCGTGGTGCGAGGTCTGGGGACAGCAGCCCCAGGGAGCGAGGCTGGGGGCGGCTAGCGGGGGCCGCGGGCTGGGCGCTGGCCGGGCCCCGGAGCGGCATCGGGAGCCCCGCGATGCTCCCGTCTCCCTTCGCCGGCTCTGCCCGCAGCCCTGGGGCTGCCGCGCGGCCCCTGGGGACCGTGGGGGAGAAAACCCCAGCTGGTTCCCTGCAGCAGCCCCGTCACCTGCACTGTGACAGCCCTGGTGACAGCATGAGGTCCTGGTACCTGCCAGCCGAGGCTCCAGCTGCGCCCAGGGCTGCGCGCACAGCGTCACAGCAAGAGGGGAGGCAAAGAGACCCCGCTGGGATCCGTCCCGTGCGCGGGGCTATGGGCTGGGCTCCCCGGGGTGTCCCCGGGCTGAGGCTGTGCAGAGCCAGGACAGGGCAGGGTGCCTGGGTGCCTGATGAGCCCAAGGCCCTTGCGGGGCTCCAAGGCAGCCAGAGCCCTAGGACGGGCCTAGGGAGGCCGGCAGTGCAGAGCAGAGCGCGGCCTTGCCGCGACAGCAGCCGGGAGACCCGCTGGGTTTGGCAGATCCCGGCGTTTTGCCCTGCACCTCCAATGGGTTCGACAAGTGGGGCACAGCTGGAGACACAGCTGGAGACACAGCTGGAGACACAGACCAGAGCTTGCATCGTTCCCAGGTCATTTATAGCACCCGCCTGAGCAGGGCAGTGCTCACAACTCGTCTCTGCGTTCAGCAGTGCCCGAAGGACTCAGCTCCTCCGTGTCCGTGCTGTTCTTGGGGGCCTCGGGCACCTGCAGAAGGCAGCAGTGAGATGGAGGTGGAGGGTCTCCCTGTCCTGGCACAGGAGCAGGGTTCATCCTCCTCCTGCCCATTGCTCCTGCCCATCAGAGGGCTGGGGCCTCCCTGGGGCGCATGGGGCTGCTACTAACCACAGGCGGCTCCTCGGGCAGTGTCCCCCCGTTCTCCAGGAACTTGGAGAAGGTCTCCACGTCCCGGTTACTCTTGTACTCGATCATCTGGAGACGCGGGAGGGAAAGGAGCAGCGTGGTGATGCTCACGGCCGATCCCGTCCCCTGGGTGCCAGGAGAGCCAGGTGGCCCTGCAGGGAGCCCCAGCCTCGGGACCGGGCCCTACCTTCCTGCCCGGCCCGGCAGGGAAGTAGTGCAGCGTGGGGTAGCCGTGGATGGTGATGTTCTCCATCTCGTTGGCCGTGGCGTCCATCTCAGCAATAACGATGTCCTCGTGGTCCTTGTAGCGCTCGCCCAGCTCCTCCCAGGCAGCAGCCATCTCCTTGCAGTGGCCGCACCACGGCGCGTCTGCAGGACACGGGCACGGCTGCAGGGGGACATGGGGCCAAAGGCAGCCCCCGGCAAGGGCACGGAGCCAGGCCGGGCAGGAGGGAAGGGGCCCGTGGCCTGCGATGGCCAGGCCAGCCCCAGGCTCCCGCAGAGGCACTTACAGAACTTGACAAAGACGTTCTTGGTCTCATCAAAGGCCACCTGCTCGAAGGTCTTCCCCACAAGGACCTTCACCGGCTTCGTGTCCCAGTCCTCGGGGGGCTCCGCGCTCAGCAGACGAGGCTGGATGGAGGCGGACGGCGGTGAGCGGCGGAGGGGAGCAGCCGGCCATGGTACAAGTGGTCGGAGGCCAGGGAGGGATGAGGCCTCAGGCTCTCAACTTGCAGCCCCATCACAGCCAAGCAGGACCAGGGACAGATAACAGACACCTCCACACACACCCCCATGGCACCTGGTCCTGATCACCACTTCCATTCTGCGTTTTTGGACCACCACTTCCCCCTCTGCCAATGTGCCGTCGCTGTGAGTCTCCGGTTCTGGTACTTGGGATGGGATTGCCACCCAGCTCCTTTCCCCTAACCTTCCAGCCCTGCGGTCTGCCCACGCAGCTGTTGGAGCTGGTGGCTGAGGTTCACTGCGCAGCAGCTCTCATTCAGCTTCAGAGTTAACACCCCGCGCGTCCCTTGGGAAGCACTTCCGTTGCCAGCTGGCACCAGCCGCCACACTCAGGACTCCCAGGCACCTGGCACAGCACGGCCAGGCCCGAGCAGCGCCAGCCTCACCTTCACCTTGCCGTCCAGCACGGCCTGCACGAAGGCGCGCACGGCCGCGGCCGAGAAGGCGTCCTCCTCCATCTGGTACTTCTTGTTGGTCTCCATCTTGACGAGGCGCAGCGTGGGCGCGTCGGCCGGCGTCAGGCCGAAGAAGGGCAGCACGGCGGCGCCGTAGCCGCTCACGTCGACGAGCACGAAGAGGACCTGCGCGGGGGCGGCCAAGGGGCAGCGC
>VZSV01000087.1:506565-532332 GCA_013398735.1 Nothocercus julius
GGGCACCCCCGCCTCCAGATGCCCTGTCTGCGCAAGGTGAGCGGCGCGCGGCAGCGGGGAGCGGGAGCCGCGGGGAAGCGGCGCCGCCGGGCACGGGTATCGGGCGGGTACCGGGCGCCGGCACCGCCGGGCACTGCAGGGGCACCAGGGGCTGGAGCCCCCCCAGACACCCAGGGGGCACTGGATCGTCCGGGAGCGTCACAGGGCACTGGACATCACGCGGGAATCATCACGGCTGCGGGTGGCACCGGACCGGGCACGGACCCCTCTGTCACTTGCTCGGCTGCTGCCCCTCAGCCTGGAGTGCTGCCAAGGATGTTGGTCCCCCACATGGGGACTCCCTGTCCCAGCGGTACCCAGGGACCCCCAGGCCTCGCTGTCACACCCGGGTGCTCCCCAGGACCAGGCGCTGGGTGCCCCATGTGCTGCCAGCCTGTGCCCCGAGCAGCTGCAGAGTGCCAGGCTGCCCCGGGCACTGAGCTGAGCATGGCCGGGGCTGTGCCCGGCAGATGGAGCGGATGATCGTCAGCATGCAGGACCCGGACATGGGCATCAAGATGAGGAACCAGCGCTTGCTCATCACCGTCATCCCACACGCCATGACAGGTGGGTCCCTGCCGCCACCGCGGCACCCTGACCCCGCTACCCACCCTGCCCCCATGGCGGGCCATGAATGAGCCCTGTGCATGGCTTGGGCATGAGGACAGCACCCAGGTGCTTGTGATCAGCCTGGCCGGGCAGCTGCGATACCCCCGAGTGGGGCGAGATGCCTCGGGGATGGGCTCATCTGCCCCAGGCAGGCTGGCCCTGCCGTTCCTGCGCCGGTGCCCCCGCGCAGCCCTGGCGCTGGGCTGGGCGCCCTGGGCAGGGCTCTGTGTGCCCCGCTCTGCGGCACGGGTGCACAGGCTGCACCCAGGAGCCAGCCTGCCTGCGCCCAGCCCCGCCGCACTCGTGTGCGCTCACAAATGCAGCTGGCATCAATTATGCATCGGCCGAGCAGGGCGGGCTGGCGCGGGCGCTCACCGTGCTGGCACATAGTGCCACCCCACTGTGTCCGCCCCTGCCAAAAACCCCTTGGCCCGGGAACCCACCTGCACCCGGCATGGCCGGCAGAGCCCCGTCGCTCCTGGTGACGCTGTGCACATCCCCCAGGGAACGACATCGTGGAGTGGCTCATCCAGAAGTACGGCATCTCCGAGGAGGGTGAGCGGCCGGCGGCGGTGGGACGGCGCCGGGGGCACGGAGGGAGCCTGGGGTCCCCAGCCGCTCCCCATCGCCCGCTCCCGTCGCGCAGAGGCCCTGCACCTCGGCAACCTCCTGGTGAAGCACGGCTACATCTACCCCCTCAAAGACCCCCGCAGCCTCGTGCTGCGCGCCGACGAGTCGCCCTACCGCTTCCAGGTGCGCGGCGGGGCTGGGGCTGGCGCCCGCGCCGAGCACCCCCTCGAGGGACCCGCACAGCCCATCCGTGTTTCCCCCTCCCTGCAGACCCCCTATTTCTGGACCAGCACCAAGTGGCCGGCCACGGAGCTGGACTACGGTACGTATGGGCCTGGCCAGGGCGCTGCGGTGTGCCGGGCCCCGGCGCCCCGGCTGCCACCCTGCTCCTCCTCCTCCAGCCATCTACCTGGCCAAGAAAAACATCCGCAAACAGGGCGACCTGATCGAGCACGAAAAGGTGAGCGCTGGCCTGGGCATCGTGTGTAACGAGCTGCGGGCAGTCTCCGCTCACCCGGGCAGCAGCTGGGTGGCCGCAGCCAGGGTGACTCGGTGCTCGGCCAACGCTGCTGTCCCCAGGACAACTACAACCTCCTGCACAAGAGGATCAACCACACGTGGGACTTCGTGGTCATGCAGGCCCGGGAGCAGCTCCGGTGAGCGTGGCGAGGGCAGGGCAGCGGTGGCGGGCACGCTGCCGGGGACGGGGGACAGCAGGGTGCCAGCGTGCCGGCTCCTCGAGCCCTGCAGCCTCTGCGTGTGCAGGGCGGCCAAGCAGCGGCGGAAGGGCGACCGCATCGTCATTGACTGCCAGGAGCAGGCGTACTGGCTCGTGAACCGGCCCCCGGTGAGGACGGGGCTCGGGGTGGCAGCAGGGGAGTCGGGGCGGGGGGGACGCGCTGCCCGCAATGTGCAGCCCCGGCAGCCGGGAGCTGCAGTGAGGAGCAACGCCAGGCGCGCTGCCCTCACCGGCCGGAAACATCCCTGCGCCCCGGCGCCCGGAAGGGGCCCAGGGCAGGCGGCGGGGGCCGTGCCGGGGGCTGCCAGCCCCGTGGCGCTTCGCTGTCCTTGCAGCCGGGAGCCCCCAACGTGCTGGAGCAGGGCCCGGAGCGCAGGAACGGCCACACCAGCCGGGTGCAGCTGGTGAGTGAGGCCGGGAGCTGGTGCGGGACAGCACTGCATGGCACAGCCCGGCCCGGCGCGGGATGGCACGGCATGGCATGGCACGGCATGCCGCAGGGCAGCACGCACCCAGCTCTGCCGACGTCCAGCTGCTCCGCCAGCCCCAGCCGAGCCCCCACGGGGCCTCGCGTGCCCCTGCTACCCGCACCGCTAATCCCCGCGTGGCTCTCCGTGCTGTGGCACCGCTAATGCTGCCCGCAGGGTGCCCCCGCCATCTGTCCGGCCGGCTCCTTGCTAACCAACACGTTTTTCTCTTCCCTCCTCCGTGCCCACATCTGTCGTCCATGTAAGTGTCACTGGCCAGCGCTGGGTGGGGGGTAAGGGGAGCCGTAGGGAGCTGGGCCGCGGGCCAGGGTCCTGCTCTGGTCAGGTGCCCAGACCCTTTCCCGTGGCATCTCTGCGCTCACCCAGCACCATCCATCCCCTCCAGACCAAGAACATGGATTACTACAAGCGGGAGGTGAGCAGGGCCGGGGGCAGCGGCTGCCGGGAGGCCAGGCCGCCCCCGGGGCACTGACGCCCGCGGGCGGCCCCAGATCGAGTACTGCAGGAAAGCCATGGCCAGGACCAGGGTCAAGTCGTCCATCTGCCTCGAGGGGTGAGTTGCGTGGGCGCTGGGACGGGCACCCCGGCGCAGGGCCCTGAGCCAAGGCCTCTCGCCGCAGCTACGTCAAGTTCAACGAGCAGTACGTGCCCCACGACCCCATCATGTCCGGCTGCCTGCCCAGCAACCCCTGGATCACAGACGACACCACGTACTGGGCCATGAACACGGCCACGTAAGCGCCACGGCGCCCTGGGGGCAGCGGCCGCGGGGCCCTCTCTGAGCGGGGGCTCTTGCCCGCAGGGTCAGCACCCCCACCAAGCTGCGCGTGGAGCGCTGGGGCTTCGGCTTCAGCGAGCTCCTCGCCGACCCGCTGGGCCGCGCGCAGCTCCTCGACTTCCTCAAGAAGGAGTTCAGCGGTGAGGCGCCCCGGCGCGGCCCCTCCCGGCCGTGCCCATCCCGGCGCCGCCGTGAGCTGCGCCGGCCCGGTGCCAGCCCGCGCTTCCCTCCGCAGCCGAGAACCTGAGCTTCTGGGAGGCATGCGAGGGGCTGCGGCACGGCGAGCAGGCCCGCATCGCCGCCATCGTCCACGACATCTACCAGTGAGCGGGGCCGAGGCGGCAGCGCGCGGGGCTGGGCACGCTGCGGCCCTGGCGGGGGGCACCCGGCCGGGGTGCCCTCGGCACCAGGTCCGAATCCGCAGGCAGTTCCTGGCTCCCGGAGCCACCCGCTGGGTGAACATCGACAGCAAGACCATGGAGCGGACGCTGGAGGGCATCAAGACGCCCCACCGCTACGTGATGGACGACGCGCAGATGCACATTTACATGCTGATGAAGAAGGTGGGCACGGGCCGGGCGCGCGGCGGGGCCGGGCCGCGCCGCGTCCTCACGCGCTGCTCGCCCAGGACTCCTACCCGCGCTTCCTCAAGTCGGAGCTCTACAGGAACCTCCTGGCCGAGGCCGTCATCCCCCCCGAGACCAAGAGGCGGTGAGCGAAGGGCCGGGGGCCAGCGTGGCAGGGCAGCCGCGCGGCGCTGACCGGCCGTCCCCGCAGCGTGTTCCCCTTCATGCGCAAGCAGCGACACTCCAGCCCCAGCCCGGCTCTGCTGCCGCCCGCGGGCGACGCCGAGGCCAAGGCGGAGGAGAAGAGCAGGGGCGCCGCGGCCGCCCCCGTCCCCGAGGAGGAGGGCTAGGGGCTGCCGGCCCCGCTCCCTGCCCCGTGCCGCCACGAGGCCCCGCGGGAACAGGTGGGTGGCGGCACCTTCCCAGGGCACCCGAAGGGCCCCTCTGCCCACGCCTGGGCCAGGCGAGCGCTGGGAGCAGCGGTGCCCGGCGGCCAGCACTGCGCTCGCCCCCTCCTCGCCCGGGCCTCGGCCCCCAGCGCGTCCTTCCCCGGCACCAGACCCTGCCCGCAGTAGCACGAAAGGAGAGAAGCCATTTGCCCCTCCGCGGCCCCACGGGAGGCCGGCCTGGTGCCCGCAGTGCCCCCATCCCGGCACGCGGAGACAATAAAGAGCCCGTGGGGACCGAGCGGCGCCTCGTGTGCTTTGGGGGGCACTGGGGAGGCCGCGGCAGAGCGGGCGGGTGCAGCCGAGGCTGGGAGGCCTGTGGGGCCCTCACCTGGCTGCAGCCCCAAGCGAGGGAGCAGCCCCTGCGCCGGTGACGTCCCCGCCGGGGCCAGGCGGGAGGGGTTCAGGGGACAGAGCAGGGCCCCGGCAGCAGCACCTGCCCTGCCCACAGCCCCGCGCCTCCCCCGCCGCAGCCTGCGCGGGGCCGGGCGCGCGGACCCGCATACAGCACCCGCGGTGGCAGGAAGGCTCCCGTGGCCTGGCCAGCGGTGCGGCAAGCAGCCCCTGGGCCAGCAGGCACGAAGGCTGCACGGGCAGCGGGGTGGCGGCGGCACGCGGGGAGCGCTGGCCGCTGAGCTGCTCTCCCTGCTCACGTCCCCTTAAGCTGCGCGGAGCGAGGTGCTCCCGCCAGGATTATGTCCCTCCCCGCAGCCCAGCTGCAGGGGGATTAGCGCTGGCCCTTATGTAAGCGGGAGGGCGGCTCTTGCCAGCGCTCGCCCCTGGAGAGGAGCCGGGCGCGGGCTGCCCGAGGAGGCGGCGCAGAGGAGCCACTGCCAGCACCCGGCCATCTCCCACCACCACCCCCCTCGGGCTCTGTTCGGCCCTGCACGGACCACGTGCAAGCTGAGAAAGACTAAGTGGGACCCGCTGGGTCCGCAGCCTCCTTCCTCCCTGCAGCGCGGGGCTGTGGGGCGCCGCGCAGGTAGTTGTCACTCCCATCGACTCAGAGGTGCCCCGGCCCTCGTGCCACGCGGCCCCTGCGTGCGAGCGCAGCGCGACGCTGGGCCCCGGGGATGGAGCCGCGGGCTGGAGCCCCGCGCAGCAACAGATGGCCCTGCTCGGCAGGAGACAGCGCGTGCCGCGCGGCTCCCCCCGCCTTGATCCAAATCCAAGCTCCCCAGGGAGATTTTTAAGCTGCTGGGTGGCAGCAGGAATCGCGGGTGCAAAACCAGGTCACTGCAGCGCAGGCAAGGGGGAACGGAGGAGCGGCCTGGCGGCGTTACCCGCCCTGTCCCTGCACTGCGGCGGCCGAGGGCAGCGAGCGGGGCCAAGGGCAGCGCCCCGCGCCAGCCCCAGCACTGCGGCAGCAGCGCACACAGCCCCGGCCAGCAGCACAGCCACCCCCCGGCCATCCCCGCGAGAGCAGGAGCCACCGCTGCTCCGAGCTAAGAGCAGCCAGAGGTAAAAACGTGCAAGAACTACCAGAGCAGCCCCGAGGAGCCGCTCGCCCCTTCTTTCCAGCAGCCCCGAGCCCCACTCCCAGAAGGGAAAAGCAGCCTCTCCCAGCTACACTTCCCTATCGACACATCCCGCTCCTGCTGAACACCCAGCTCAGCGTCGGATCATGCAGCTGCCTCGGAGCTTCCCAGCTGAAACCTTGGCCGGGGTGAGCAACGGAACACTGGATCTGCATTGTTTCCAGCACGGAGAGGAGAGGGGAGCACTCACTTTCCTAAGACCAGAGGCAAGGTGTGGAGCAGGGAAGCATTACCAGGACACTTGGATACTCCCAAAAAGCGGGCTTTCTGCCTTGGGGAATGAGAAGGGCTGCCACAAATTCCCCCAAATTCTTGCTCAGCTGTAGGTCAGCAGCAACAGCAAAAGGAGGGCACCATTTACAAACAATGCAAAAGAGGATTTATTGAAACCGTTATGGTTAGACCAAGTCCTATACAGCACAATAAGTTAAAGAATCAAACCAGTCTTAGTGTCAAAAAACACACTAGTACATAACACAGTGATATATGCCATCATCACCCCTCCGAGTTATTGAATCAAGGCACTGTCATTCATTAAATACTGCAAAAAAATTTACACGGCAAATTAGAAAGGAAAAAGGACTTGCTTTGTTACAAGAGGGTGCTGATTTGGCACTAATGTTTGTAATTGAGCTGCCACAGGGAGATTTGGGTCTCCAAACTATGTAGAAACATTAAGGAACAACTTCTTAAAGCCAGAAAAGACCCCCACCAAAGCAAAGGATCCAGCTCTCCTGAAGGTACCGAGCAGAAAGGGTCAGGTCTGGGGAGCGACCTGAGGAGAAGCCGAGACAGTGTAATCATGATCTGGGTACAGCCCAGGCAAGCCGTGCCCTGCGATGGGAATTTCCTTGGGACAACTCGCATCCAACAGCAAATCAGGGTAACATGCAAGAGCTTCCCGTCCTGCTGCCCCAGGCAGCCGGGGGCCAGGCTGGGTCCGGCAGGGAGCGTCTCCTCCAGCACCGCTCCAGCCGCCCCACGGTGCCGGTCATCCTGCCACGGGCTTGGGGGCTCACGGGGCCACCAGGATTCAGCCCCTTATCATGCTGAGCAAACAAGCAGCCTAAGCTGGGGATGCAGGAGGAGAGCCGGCCTCCATCCCCAAACTCACTCCAAGGAAAGTCTGGGAAGAGGAACAGCTGGGGAAACCTCATTTGCAATGCAGGGTGTTTGTACGGGGCTCTCCAGGGAGCCTTTCCCAGCTTCCTCCCGCTCCCGGCACAGCCTGGGCACCCCATGGCTCCGCGGAGGCCGACAGGACCGGGGACACCGCTCCGCCTGCACGGAGAGCTACGGGCTGTGGGAGGCAGAGGCTGCAAGTGCGTTATTTAGGCAACTATCAAAGCACCGGGAAGCAGGAGGTGTCTTGAAAGACCACTGCGACTGCAGCCGCGGGGCCAGCGGCTGATGCTGCAGCTCAGTTTGCTGCTGGATTTCCAGATGTGCACACAGACCAAGGTTACAACAGCCACCTGAGCCAGGAGCTGCCAGCAGGTCAAAACTCAGTAGACGCCACAGCAGAGGAACCGGGGCCTGGACGTGCACAGCCCTACACAAGGTTCTTATCTTACAGTATTTTTACACATGCCCTGATTTCAGATACCACAAGGGAGAAAGGCACCACTAAACTAAATCCTCTCCAGCAGCAGCCAAACCTGAGAGGATTTTTTTAGAGGCGCAAACTCCAACAGGTTGAGCCAACTGCTTCCTGTCTGCTCTCCGCTCGCCAGCCAAGGCGACACCCCGGCAGCACACGAGCAGGGGCTGCGATCACAGGGGTTGTGATCGGGGCAGCTGGTGTGTAGACAGCAGCTTCCAGGACCAAACAGTCTATTCAAGCTGTTTGCCAGGCTCTGCACACCATTTGTGAAGCTGAAGTGCATTTCTACTTTCAAAAAAAGAAAAAAAAAAAAAAAAAAAGCATCCTAGAGACCCCACACCTTGAAACCAGCAGGAAGGTGTCTATACCAGTGGGATCAAGACGGAGCAAGCTCATGATGGCTTTTACATCACCTATAACCACCTGGGGCAGGGGTAGGTGCTTATGCATTAACTGGGTGGGATTCCAGCTCCCTCCGAGTTGCCAAAGCTGCAAAACCTGACCATGAAGTCAGCAGCACTGAAGTCAGATGCTGGTAAGCTTGTGTGACAGTAGAGTGAGGAACGTGGGCCTGTTCTTCAAAAAAAAAAAAAAAAAAAAGGTCATTTTCTAAGCAGAATGACACTTTAATGCCCTGCTGGCTCGGTAACACTGAGCTGGATTGTCAGTCATGGCTGGGGTCTTTCACAACATAAACCCCACTACTACCAAACACAGCAAAGAACGACTTGCAAATCAGCCTGCGGCCAGGCACCCATCCACTAGTCAGGAAAGGTGAGTAGGATGGTAACCTAACATGGAGCATCAAAGCCCCACGTCTCCTCACACAAGCACCCAAGAGCAGCAACTCAGGCACCCCCAGCAAGTGTTTCCCTCCAGATACAGGCTGGGTCAGCCTGGGTCTGTGGGCACGGAAGGACTGAGAGAAAAGTCTTCTTCCCTGAACTGACAACACTTCAGTGGTGGCCAAACACTGAAGTCCCATCAGCTCCAAGGACAGGTGCTCTGGCAGCTCCCGCAGTCTGGGTGTACCCAGGCACTGGGGGCACTTTCCTACCAGCCACGCTTTGGTTTGTGGATGCAGAAAGGCAGCTTCTCATCTGAAACCATGATCTGTGTTTGCTAAGTGTGCTGCTGCAGGAGAGGCAACTGGGAGGACCCTGGGCCGGGGCAGCCTCTCCTGCTCTCCCGTCACGCTCACTCTCGGCTGTGGAATCGCATCCTGTAGAGGCGCTCCCGGACGTACTGCTCGCTGTCCACAGCCACCTGGCTCAGCCAGATCACCCTGCTCTCAGAGACATCCTCCTTCAGCTTACGCTTCATGAGAGACACAAACCCTGGCTCCTGGCCGGGCTGCGGCCCCCGCAGCAGCACGTAGCAGGCGTGCCGGCTCCGCTCAAACAGCGCGGCTGGAACACAGAGCAGAGGGTTAATGCTGGATGGCATCCTGCCCAGCCTATGCAAAGGCCCCTGTATTCTGGGACTGGCTCCGAGGCCCAACCTGCACCCACAGAGTTCAGGAGGTACCAGGAGATACCAGAAGGCCACTGTTCAGCAACACTTCCTTGCTGAAGGGCTGGAAGGAGAGGACTTACCACCAAACGCAATTATTTGGTCTGTGCTATTGCGGAGCTCCAAGAGGACATTAGTGTAGGAAGGATGGAAGAGATAGAGCTTCTGGAGAGCAGCTTTGGATCTCTGTAACCAAAGGACACTATCAGGACACAGCCCCACATGCACCCCAAACAACCAGGTCACCTACTGCTTCCTGTCTGCCAAACTGCATTCAGTGACGCTAATCCCTGCATGCCAAACTCATCCTGTCTGATGCCATCAGCACCAGTGCTGGGATCCTGTTTCCTGGCTGGTACTGATCCTTCTCTTCCCTGCTTCCTGCACACAGCAGGCCTGTTTGCTATGCGCAGGAGACAGATTTTGCCTTAGGGCTGGCTGAGCTAGCAAGGAAAGCAGAGCAAACTCACTTGGTGCTCAGGCATCCTCACAGACACAAACTGTCACCAGCGCTGCCCTCACCCCAGCGAGCTCCACCATGCAGCTGAGCAATCAAAGCTGCCAGATCCTGCCTTGGAGCACAGAGAGGATGTTCACGAGGCCGTGGGAGGACACCCACCGAGGGACCACTGCGTGCAGTGCTGCTACTGAAGGCTCCAGGCCAAACAGTAGCAATGTCAGAGGTAACAACCCAAAGCTTCCCACAGCACTGCGCCAAGGCAGGGCTCCTGAGCAACTCATTGAGCCAGTAACAACTTGTCCTCCACGGACTTGGGCTAAGGACAAGAAAAGCTGGGAATGTCCAACAGCCAAGGACATCATGAGGATGCTGTATGGCCAGACCATGCACACAGGTCAATCTGCTCCTACGTCAAAGGCATGTGCAGACCTCACACCCTGTGCAGAGCACTGGAGACAGGGAAAAGGGAGCAGATCCATCCTATTCTAGAGCAGGTCTGTAACACAGCAGCCATTCAGCAGCACTCACTGTCTCATTTCCTGGTCTCTGGTATTCTCCCCAGAAGAGGAAGGTGGACCGGTGATCAGCAGTTGAAAGTGTGGCTGGTCCTGGGCTCCCTGCTCTCGAGCTCAGCTTTAGGTCCCACTGGATTGCTCCAGATCCAGCCTCAACAATCATAACCTAGAAGGGAAGAAAGAAAAGGAAGTCATAGCAAAGGAAGAGGCCAGGTCAGCTACCTACCCTACATGGCTACGGGAAGAAGCATCTGCAACACAGCAAGATGAGGTAAGATTTGAAGCTGAGCATCACAGAATTGTTAGGCCTGAGACAGGTCATGTCAGTAAAGTCACAAGTTCTTCAGGCTGTATCAAGGGGTTCAAAGCTCTGTCTTTGAAGCCACTTGCTGAGAACAGAATTGAAGTGTGTTCAAGAAATTGCTGAAAAAGATTCTTTCCCAGCCCAAGACTGCTACAACCAGCTGGAGAGACAGCACATCCTACCAGCTGCACCTCAACTCACTGCCTGCTTGGACTGGACAGAGAAAAGGGAAGCTAAACAGAAGAGCTTGCAAACCTTCTTCCTGTTGGGTCCAATGTCACTCTCAAGGACAATACCAAGAACATCGGGTTTGTAGTAACCAAGCAGTGGCTCACTAAGAGAAAAGATAACGGACAGATCATAACACACCCTGAGAAAGTTCCCCGTTCTTTTAGAGCAGTCTGTATCCTCCCACCAACTCCCCTAGTAAGAGACTTGACTGCTATAATGCTAGTTTAGCCTGGGATCACTCCCAAATCCAACCCTGCCGTAAGAGATATATTGCAGGAAATGGAATGATTCAAAGTTTGGGCCCCTCCATTTTGAAGTGGCATCTGGTAATTGCTAGCAGGCAACACAAAATGCAAAAAGCACGATCCAGATATGAACACAGAACAGGCTTTTATGTTTTGGATGAAACAACACCACGCTGTTACAATGCATTATACACAACACAATACTGAGACAACACACTACAGCATTATTTCATCCAGGACAACAGTGCTGCTGGGAAAACGAAGATGCCAAACTGTTCCCACAATAGCTAGCATTACCTTATAATATGGGATACGTTGAGAGTCCACAGGTTCTGCAGATTTTTTCCACTGACCAGCATAGTCATCTCTGACTTCACAATCAAGATGTTCTCTCCTGACCCACCAGGAATTTTTACCAGGTAACGAATGTCCCCAGAGCTAAAAATAACAAAGAAATGACTGGGTTTTCCTGGCTGGAGATGCTGGCCTGTTCTATATAGTAAAATGTCAGAGATCAAGATAACAAAAGACAAGCTCAGCTCACAGGTGAAGCATCAGGCTCTGCAATGGTCACACACTGGACATATTGTCCAAGGTAGTCTGTATACAAGTAAGAAACCCCAGCCTGCTTTCTGCGAGGCCCTGACAAGGGCATCAACATCAGCACTCTTGCAGAGGCTTGAATGTGCACCTGGGTCAACAGCAACATAGCCAGGAAAGAGTAAAGTCAAGGCAAGTCATTCCACCAGGAACACCACTACCCTCCAATGCACCAAAATCGAAGGGATAATGTCAAACCCGAGAAGGGGTAAGCGGTGTGTTGTGTGCTCGATACTCTTCTCCCACTGAGCTTCTTGCTGAAGGTTGGGAAGCTTTATTTCCATCCCAGTTGCTGCACTGTAGAGATTTTTCAGGGAGTATCCATAGAGAGAGGTTGCTGTGCAGAGAAAGCAAGAAGGAAGTAGGTAAGTTACCCTGCTTTGCACTGTGCTCTACAAATTTCCAGACCACATCTGCAATGAAGCTGGCGGAGCAATCATAATTTTAGGGCTTATATCACAGACCTGTAGTTGTATTTTGAGACTCGAGTTTCCTCTTGAATGTCTTTTATCTGAGTGTTCCACAATAATCGCTTGTGATTTAAACAACTATTTAAAACTTAATTTTTCAACTTTTTTTTTTTCAAATAAAATTACTATTTAATGCTAGCTAAGTATGCAAGAAATCTGAATTAAGCAGAAGGACCCCTTCTCTTGGCCTTGAAAAGCCCTTTCACTAGTTGAAAGCACAACATACCTTTTGAGAATTGCAAAATATTCTTTCAGACTACTGCTTAGTAATGACTAATTTCACAGTTATAATCGCTCTTTTGATTAAAGTTTCTAAACTTAAATCACAGATTCACACCTGTATAGAAAAGGAAGTAGTAGGAGTCAGGCTTCGGAACAAATCTGATGTAACGAGCATTCCCATCCACGTTCAGGCTTTCAGGGGATCCTATCTGTTCGCCATTTTTTCCTGAATGGATGAATGTCTTAATCTACACAGGAGGAAGAAGGAGAAAAATAAAACAAAGCAAAAAAAACACACACGAATGTTAAAGTTGCACTGCTACTGCTCAAACTCCAGGAAGTTTCCAAAGCTTCTGAGCAGCTGGTACTGAACAGCAACTGAGCAGGAAGAGCATAAGCTGAAGATGCAAAACCTCTCCCGGTCCTGGGAGGAGAGGGCACAAGGTGCAGGACCCTTCTGCTACGAACCCTTTTGCTTGGAAGTAAGTTTGACAGCCATGTTCAGCACAGCCACTTGCGACAAGATTTCCCACCTCTGTCAGCCCCCTAGATCCAGGCTGGGACTGCAAGTCCCCAGATCAATTCCTCTCCATGAACCATGGCAGAGCTGGGGAGGACCCAGAAGCGGAACCAAAGCAGCTGACAATGGAGGGGGAAATTTGGCTTTTCATAGTGCCTGGCATAGCCTGCAGAAAGTACTGTGCTCCTAGACCAGTTAACACAGCTCTGCTTCCATGCTCACAAACTTGACAACAGTTGGGAGGACCCAAGGTCATGGCACACAGGAGCTCTGATACCTATTTTAAGAGCCCTACTCTACTCCTGCTAACACCATCAGGACTCCATGCAGAACAGAAAGCCAATGGGTTTATATTCTTTGTGCACATACCAGCACAACAGAATCTACTGAAAACATTTCAACTGGGAGAACAAAGATGTAAAACTAAGATCAGATTTAAGTGGTTGAGAAACAATGATGATCTAGAGAGAGCAATGCACACTGGGCTAAAGAGAAACATCAAAGAGAAACTGCATCCATCAGAGATGGCAAGTCAGGCAGGCAACGAGGCCCTTTTCTATTCCTTGCAAGGAAGAAATTCGGAAACAGAAGAATATCTGCTGTTCTTGAAGTGAATCTGGAGAGTCCGGTGGGAGCAGAAGGGACTGAAGTGGGAGAAGAAGGGACTGAAGTGGGGAGAACGAAGGGCACAGCTGGAGAAGTAGCAACACATCCACATCCAGCAGCTCTTCCCAGCCTCCTGCACTGGGAGGAGACACCAGCTCGAGCCGAGCAGCTTCACCTTCCCGTGCAAGCGCCGGCTCGGCAGTTGGCCCAGGACAGTGACAGCCCATGATATTCATGTAACAAATGAGAACACACCATACAAATAAAAAACACCTTACTGCACTCTTTGAGCTGCTGCAGGCAATGTGTCCTGAAAATAAAACATCATTTTTTTTTCTGAATGCATTTCTGCTGAAGCTCACAGCAGGTCATTCACTCGCAGAGAAACAGCCGACTGCACCCGCTGCTATCGGAGCATAGAGACCCTTCCCAACGGACTGCCCAAAACCCTGCTGGTTCACGAAACAGCAGTATAATCTAATCAGAAGAATTAATGTTCAACTCGAGCCCTTGTTAGCAACATAATTAATTTACTTAAGTACTAACCCTCCCTTCCAACAAGACTGCCTTTTTCCAAGCTGGAGAGCTCTATTTGAGCAGCGCACATTTTGTCTTCTTCTTCAATAAATAAAGGCATAGTTTTAAAGTTGACAGAGCTCTTGCCAAATCCTCTGGGAAGGAGGGAGAGAGGAGCAGGAGAGGGGAGGGGTTCACACCAAGAGAGCTAGAAAAGTTAAATGGGGAAAAAAAAAAAAAAACATTAAGTAGCTTTACAGAACAGAAACTGCATTCAAACATTTCTTGGCTACCTAAGGGAAAAAACAAAGTTGAGAAATCTTGAGATAACTGGGATAACAAGTAGCAAAAAGCAACAAGGGAAGAAAATAAAAGAGAAATGTAGGAGTAAAAGAGGGCAGAATTTCTGATGACTCTGGCAACAACATTGCCTTGGGCAGCAAAACCGAATCTGCTTACAGGGAGCTCTGGAATCTGACCACAGGGCACCCACTCCTCCGATCCAACCTGCACGGAATCAAAATTTCTGCATGCTTTACACAGGACAGATTGCACACGCAGAAGATGCTGCACCATGCAAACACAAATGCAGAATTATTCATATGAAAACATCGTTAGCTGCACAACTTTTCCCCCCTGAGAAATGTGATAAGCAATATGAAATAGAGATAACAACTGTATCACTAAATGAGCCCTAGTTAGAATTAACCAGCACAGTGGCACCATGAAGAGAAGTGGGCAAAGCAGAGCATACGCTCAGATGTGAATGGTATCAAAAGGGCCGATATTTGCACAAAAGTGCTGGCTGACAGCGCTTCATAAGTTAAAGTCCCTACACTTTGATCTAGGAGTCAAACCTGCCAGGGTTTGTTCACTTCCATTTCTCATCTTGCCTGGGCTCATTCTGCACACACCCTACGAGCATGGATTGAGAAGCACAGGCTGGGAAAGAGGGTACCCCAAACTCAGAGGCTTCTGGGCAGTTCCTCTGAGATGTCAAGAGTGGAATCAATATTATGCCTTGTAGCCTAGGCACAGGGTTTATCACGGTTTGAGAGTGACATACCTTATTTTCTGTGGCAATAAAGATTATCAGGTCCTGAACACCATCACTATCCACATCCGGAATCACTGACAAGGGAGTCAGCACAGTATAATTAGCTCCAAAGTCACTGGTCTGTCTCCATTGAACTTCCCCTAGAAGACATCGTTATTGGAAAACATTCACTAACATGCACTTCATGGTGAAAGGTTTTTAAATGTCCTTTTCCTCAAAGTACTTTGCAGGAGCCAGTCATCTATAGCCCTTTAGCAAAAAATCAAATTTATATCTGATATGGGGTATTTTGTTGTATTTCTGCATTTCAACTAAATTCCAATATCTAGGATTTCAGTTGATACTGGAAAATAATCCCAGTTGCCTGCAAAAATGCATCCTAGCATCCTAGGCAAAAGTCAATCAGCAGGTCACAAAGAACATCTCGTGTCTCCTGGCTGTAGCCTACAAGCTTCCCAGCACATTCACGGCACGTTCACAGCAGATCACTTTTTTTGTGATCTGAAAAAAAGAAACGATACTGTGTGATGAAATTTGTGTTGATAGCCCTTTAGGACCACAAAGAAGCTGAACTCTAATCCGAGTACTCTGGCTCCTCCAGAGAAAATGTTTTCCTGGAACTTGACTCGTGCAGATCTTCCCAGCTGACATAGTCGGTCACCATGCAGTTGTAATCCCAACGTTCTCCCTTTAAAGAAGGGACAGAAGGGAGTTCAAACAATCTCTTCAGTCTTTTTTTCTTTCTTATTGGTAAATTCAGATAGTAGGACTTGGGGGGATGGGGGAAGGGATCTCTTCAACGACTCAAAGGCAATCTGAGCGGCTTTACTTGGATAAAATCCACCCTGGGCTGCTGGAGGTTTTCCAACCACTGGCCACATGCAGTGGAATTTGCTGGGGGCAGGATAGGGGTGGTTTATCAGGGTTTTTCTTTTTAAGGACAACTTAAGGGACTAACTAGGTACTTCTAGAGGAAATGGTTACCCTCCCCTTTAAACAGTATCACACACGCTGCAATCATCATTCCAGGAACGCAGAGCAACATCTGTTCTTTGTCAGGAAGGGAGCTGTACCACATGCCAAGGAATTTCTATGCTGCCTGCAATATTTTAAGACAGGTTGCATTTCCAGCACGATTCCTCCCAAGCTTTCACTGAAACACTGAAAAAGTACTTGTATTTGTTACTATGACAACAGATGTGAAATAGAAGAGTGTCCCTAGGAAATAATGGGAAGGCAAAGAACCTCATCCCTGCAAAACAAGCAGACAACGAAGGAGAGAACATAAGTTTTAAATAATTATATCTTGGCTTCCACACAGTCCAAAGCCACAGAAGAAAAATCAAGCTGCTGAAATGCGTTTTTAAATGCATATGGCTGTCTTCTTTGTTGGTCTGACAATAAAAACAGGTTTTGGAACAGTGTCTTATTGTTTCAAAGGAAGTCTGAACCAACAGAAGCAAGTATTAGTGAAACATTCCAAACAAAACATAGGACTTAATAAACTTTCATATTCCTAGTAGTTCATGCTCCATGAGGACTGTTTCCAGTTCCATCCTGCTCTGCTAAGAGTAGATCTGACTACTCTCAGATACCTGGAGTGCTCCTATGCATCCTCAGAGCCCAAGATCACAGCAAAATCAGGGCAGCAGTAGCCAAGATGGAAAGTAGATATGTACCCAGACAGGAAATCTAATCTGGAGTGAAGGGGGGGGCGGTTTGTTTGCTCTGGAAGGAATAATAAAAACTGGGACTTAGATGACTGAGTCCAGCTCTTCCTTCAAGCAGCTGCATAGGATGCAAGATTGCTTGCCTCAGGCTTGTGGTGCTCCAGAAGCACACAGAAATACTTTGCTTTCCCACTGCACAGCCACAGGCAGCCCACAGGCCACCTGACGCAAAAGCAGAACTTTAGTATTTGATCATGTTTGACTCTTCTCCCAGGTCCTTGCACACTTAAACTAGTTGCACATAAACTCTTGGCATCCAGAATATAGTGGATGTGAAGTATTCTCCTTTTTGCTTTCTCGGAACCTATCCCTGTACAAAAGAACCAGGCAGCTATGAAGAACTGAAGCAGTAAATCATTCCCTGTTCCTCTTTTCCTATCACTCGAATTTTATAGACTTCTCTCTCACTGTCACGTTCTCCACACTGAAGAGTCCAGGTTTAGCTAGCAACTGCTTGCAGAACAGTTTCACACATCGATCACTGTGGTTCCCCATTTCCTCCACTCCTTACAAGACCAGTGAGATCTGACCCACTCACAGGATTCACAGGGGAGGCTGCGGGAGGACCAGGTACCGAGAGAAGGTGTCGCAACACACTTACTCCTGTGCTCTTCCTTGGGACTCTGCTTCTGGTGACAGCAGAGATGAAAAACTGAGCTACACAGATCCTTGTTTTGACCTGGAACAGCTCATCTTAAGCTTTTGCGTCCCCGTTTGCTTTTAGGATAAACATGCAGGAATGTTAAATATTCTGCACAAACAGAAGAACACAATACCTACAGTTTCTTTCTTGTTTTCTCAGGCCAGTTATTATGCCAATAAAGCAATAAAGGTTTAACACAGCCTGAACCGATAGAAAAACACTAATTTTATCAGTGTCTGAAGATCAAAAATACATGCCACTTTCAGATGAGAATCTGCTTACCTCTCCTTCAGTCTTCCCACAGGCAGAAGCTAAGCAGACTAAGATCCCTGGAATCTTACCAGTTTTCCATGACAGTGAATCATTAACAGTTAAAGATTGTTCTAGCTACTGTTTTCAGCACAATGTGATGAAATTCAGACTGTTTCACCTTAAATGTATCTAACAGAATGGAGATTTTATTCTGATCTGCCCTCCTAATGCTCAGCTAAAGTCAAGTTCACTAAGAAACCTCTTTTAACCTACTTTAAGCCATAACAAAAAGGTATCAAGTAAGTCTGCTTCTGGGTTATTCCCTTTTCTGTCTGAAGCAGTTTTTAATATTTGCTTTTAACTTATTTATGGAGTGCTTTCTTACTGCATTGCTCCTATGACTAGTGGCTTAGCCTGATTCTTTCTCTATATGGCTGTGCTATTTCTTTACGGTCATCTTTAGAAACACGGCTGCTAAGCCAAAGATTTGTAGCTATGTTTTGACCTAAAAGCAACTATTCCATTAAAAGTCTATAAATAGGCTGTTTGAAAGCCTACTGAGGAGGAGAAATTGTGCCAAAATATAGAAGCATTCTAGCTATATCTGTGCATGTGCATGCACGATTACATGTTTGTCTGGGCTCATTCCATCTACAGGGGAAATAAAAAAGCAACAGGAATAGTTTTTTCCTCAGATTCATTAAAACTCTACATCTCGCTATCTCTCCCCCAATTTTTGGAAAAGAGGGGGTGCAATACCAGGCACAGAAGATGGGATTTTAGACATGTTTCCAAGGAAGAATGCACATTGTTCGCAGCCTTTGCACAAGTGACTCCCAAAATGGGGATCTTTCTCTGAGAAGAAAGTTCAAGGTGTAAAAGATGAAATACATAGAGAATTCAAGTACTCTTTACCTCCTCCTCCTCTAGGCAAGATGAGGAAGAATCTTCCCACCTGCAGGCACACACATAAAGAATGCTCTCCAGAGAAACCATGAAAAATCCTGGACTAGTGAAAGAAACTGGCAAGGTTTTGGAGTCGGTGGTAATTTAAGTACAAACTTATCCCACGTGTTCTCCTTAACGACTTAGAGATCTTAAATCCCTGGAACTCCCATTGCTCTTTCTGTTGCAGGCATTCCTAGCATTCACACGCGAAAGACTGACTGAGAAGCATCTCAGGTTTCTTTCCAACCTGTAAGTGTATAGAGTAACATTCACAGTTAGCGACTGCTTCTCCTATTTCAAAAGATGTTGAAAAGTTGTTCGTACAGTACTGTAATGGGCACAAAACTCCACAAGAATCCATCCCAAGAAGCAGGCTGAGAGAACAGGCACTTCTCAAAGGCCCAGCAACGGTTCTGCAAGGTTTTCAAGCCCTGTGCACATTACTCACGTACCAGCAAGTCATGCTGACATTCCTAGCCTCAAAAGTCTGCAGGGCACCAAGTGAGGAAAGCAAAGTAACACCATCCCCTGAATTTCAGCAGGATCCTGCTCACCACTCACCTGTCTGCTGGTCAACTGCAGTAAGAGCCACTGGCTTCCCCACAATTAGGCAACCTGTGGCCTGAGCCCCACCAAGCTGCTTGATGCCACACTCCATCCAGTCAACATCCTCAGCAGCAGCCCTTTCCCAGAGAACACTGCCATTCGTGCCAGACACGGCAGCGAGGAAGGCACACGGAGAAGGCAGACCTGCAGAGAACACATGTCAAAAGGAGTGCTACAACTACCTTTGGTGCTCTGCACCACCTCAGCACTGTGACTTGGCATCTTCTTCCTCTTCCCACACAGCTAATCTGCTTTTCTCTCCTATTCCCACTGTCTTTTCCCTTATCCCCATTTCCCCTCTGGCAGAAGCACACAACTTGCAATTCAAAGGAGAATTAAAATGAAGGGCAACAATCACACATGAGTATCTAACTCAAGACATTTGCTACAGCAGCCCCACTTACCAACACTGAAAGAGAAAGAAGAGCCTTTGTGACTAGGCCTTCTATTTCTGAATCAGTTACCTTCATCCACACAGGACCTGTTGAAGCTGCTGCTGCCATTGCTAGCTTTGAAAACAAAGATGACATCTTGCACTTTGTCCTTGTTCACATCTTCTATAGCCAGAAACCGGTAGGCAACTGGAAAAGAGATCACAAGCTAGACACTTGTAAGAACTGTCCGAATCAACAACAGGCCTAACTGCAGCAAAATACAAATTCCTAGAGACCTACTCACTGCCTCCCTCAGCAACTGTGCTACATCAGGACAAACTGGCTTCTGTACAAAAAAAATGCATCTACATGAGTACTAAGGAATAGAAGTTAATGCCCAAGGCCTTCCCTCATTTGCCATTCCATGGAGGATTTGTCTTCCCATACAACCAAGCATTCAGAATTTGAAAAATGTCAAACAAAGAACTCTGGTCTTGGTGTGGGGTTACTATTCCCAAAATATAAATAACCCACAGAACACTGAGCTCCAGATAAAACATCTTTCTCACTCCCAGCTGGAACCAATCTCCTCTCGTTCAAAGTAACAGCACTTCAGATTTAGGCATTAAAGCACTGAGCTGAGTCCCTGTCGGTGAGCACTAGGTCTGCATTTGCAGCAGACATATGAAGTACAACCACTGCACAGGCGACTAAAGAAAAGCATTCACAGAACTGAATGCAGAGCCACGAAGGATCAGTACCCAGGTTACTGAGTTGATTAAAGCAACCCCAAATTTCCACAATTCATTAAAAAAAAGATGAATTTCCTCTTCACTCTTCCCTTTTAGCCACAGATAGGTCATAAAGTCATACCGATAGAGGAAGAACACCTAACTGTTCCCACACCTGAGCTCAAACTTCAAGGGAACATTTTACAGCCCAACTTCAATAAAGATTTATTTTCAGATAACCTTCCTCACTTCCAAATGAGGCCAGACTGCTACCTTGTTAGAGCTTCAAAAGAGGCATCTAACTTCTCTGTTATATCCTGTAAATACCTCCTGGAAGGCCACTTCAATTACGATGGGCCACTGCATATCCAGGTCAGGCATTCACAGTTCTTGCTCCCAAGAGCACCATCCCTGCAGGTCTGACTCCAGAACACTTTCAGGGAGTTTCACAATCAAAGTTTCTAACACAAAGAGAAAGGACTGTCAGTAAGTGTTTCTTCTGTTACACCAAGCTCACCTGCGTCGTCATAGTTTCGGAACCACGTTCGTTCAGAAACGGGCCTCTCGGGGCAAGGAATGACAAATGAGAAAGCAAACACAATTATCAGACACAGAAATAATGAGATGAAGAAGGCAGCAGTGCGCCACCGGGACAGCCGAGACAGTCGTGATGACTGTTTGCTGCCAACTCTTCTCTCAACAGAGTTTTCATGGTTCTCTTGAGCTTTTACATCCTCATGCTTCAGAGGGTGGATCTCAGCTTCTGCATCTTTGCTGTCCATCACAGCTCATTCATCAGTATTCGAGCAGCCTTCTCCTCCTTCACCTACAACGGAAAGAGCACTTAAAACAGATTTGGAATAAAGCAAAAATGACAAAATACTCTCTGACTACCTGATATTGAAGCTGGAAACCTTTAAGAGTAGGTAAGCACATCAGTGCATTGTCATACAGCTGCATACAAAGTGATTCTGGTCCTGGAGGTCTCCCGCACGGAGCAAGGGGAAAGCCTGCAGGATGCAGAAATGCCACCAGTGCTTTGGAGCAGGAGGAAATCAGCACTGCTAAACCTGGAACAAGGACAAAAAAAACTAAAAACCCTCAAGATCTTTATGCCTAAGAGGCTGACGTGGTCTCTGGGGGTCTGATGAAAGAGACACCAAAAGCTCATTTTGATGAAAAGACTCCTTGCCACTTCCAGCATATTTCAGCCTGATTTCTGCCTGGATAAGTGAAAGGAAACATCTGACTTTCATATTCTAACACAAAGCCATTCCCTGGCGTAATGAACACAGGAGCTTCCCCGGGAGAAGAAAAAAAGAGTGAAATATCAAATCATTCTGTTTAGGAACAAAACACCAGCATCTCAGATAAGAAAACATTTGATATTGTTTTGTAACCCAGTCCCAAAGAAGGCAAGAGCATGACCACTTACCTCCGGGGGTAAAAAGAGGACACGAGTTGAGACTAAAATTGGACAAATTTGATTTCATCAGATTGGAAGAAGAGCTAGTAATTGCTATTTTAGTTCCCCCGCTAGAAGCCATTATCTGTAATTACTGAAATGGCACCCGGGGAGGACAATTCCCCCCTTTCTCCAAATAATGAAATCATTTTTCTTCAGCTTTTCTGATTATGATCTTTCTGATAGGAAAGGCCAAGCTCCTCTCTCCCACTCCTGAGGGCTGCAGCAAAGCAAAGCGCAGAAGCTACACACAATGATGTCCTTCTCCAAGAGCTTCCTATTGCAGAGGGCATGGGCCAAAAACCTTCTGCAGTCAACACCTCCCTCATCCTCCTCCCCCCCCCCCTCAAAAAAAAAAACCCTGAACAAAAACTCCTCCTGGCACTCTCAAGGGTGATTTTGAAGTAACCGAGAAGCCCTGTGAAAATACCTTGAGCTACAGCTACAGTAACAGTGGCTTGTTTTGTTGTTAATTTGTTCTGAGAAGACAAGAAAAATAAGCACACAGAGACGGAAGTCTACAACTTAACATCCATAGTAACTATAAAAATCAAGTTTATATTTAGTTTTTAGGCCTCTAACAGTACTCCTTAAAAAAAATAACTAAAAAAGGGGGGTGGGAGAGGGAAGGGAAGAAATAAGGAATAACACATTCCAGTAGCCTTGGGAAAAGCTTCATGACAGTGTGTCATAAAAAGTTATATCAGAGCAAATAAACATGATGACCAAGCCAATTTTCCATGACTGTGCCCTAACAGTCACATGCCCAGATTATCTGCCCGAACAATTTGCTTCCCCTGCAGAAAGCTACTTTTAACTCAGTCACTAATACGCAATAGAGAGAGGGGGTGCTTTTGAGTCCAACAACAACGGCCCTCGTTACATGTCGTGTTTTCTGCATAAGCTCTTTTACAGGTTCAGCAAAACAAGACATGAGAGTCACCCTTGGCAGGCCAGGTTCCTCCAGGCAGCCACGCAACCTAAAGCCTCATCTCCCTGCTCTTTAGGGATTCATCAAGTGCAGTGCTGGGCACTGTGCCTGGCCCTACAACACAGGGTCCCCCAAAAAAACAAGCTGCAAAGGGCAACTCCTAGAAAGCCCCTTACGTGGGCCTGGCTCTCATGTGAGCTCCACTTTGCACAGGCCAGCCAAGTTCAGTGAGAGAAATGGAGAGACCAGCAAGACTTCATACAGCCCCCAAGAGAGGAGCAACTGCATGTTGAGAGCAGTCCACTCGCACCGCAGGGAAGGGCTGCAGGGGCCCCTTCTAGGTACAAATCACAAAAGGACAACAAAACTACAGTAATGCAGAAGGTGGAGTGACTTGGACGCTCTCAGTCACCTAGCTAACGACATCATTTATTGGACTAACAAAGCTATATTTATGAAGCACTTACTCCAGACTAAGAATACTGTCATTTCTTCTACAGCAGTACATCGTGTACAAGGTCTCACTCCAGCCCATTTAATTCAAGCTGCACAACACCATGTGAGTTGAATTAAATCAATAATGTAGGAGTTGTATCTTCTTCCAGAGAGCTGCACTCCAAAGACCTCATCTGCCCTTCACACCAGTCTAGCAGCAACAAGAGGGACAATTCCATGAGTGTGACTATTTCAAAACCAAATGCAAAGCTTGAAAAAAACTCGACAAGAAAAGTCAGTGGCAGATTCCAAATGTAAAAGACAACAGCAAAAACGATTGTGCATCCAACCTTCCCACTCAGACCTCACCACTGGCTGCTGTTTCTTTATTACAGCGGGGAACCAGTGGAGCAGCTCTATATAGGACAGCCATGAGGAGGAGCTCCAAGTCCTTGAGCAGGTTCAAGTCCCCAGTCACAAGCTGAGCAAATAATTTACTGGAGTCAGCAATGAGAGCCTTCACCACTGCAGTAAGAGAGGCCGAAAGGGGAAATGGGCTACGTGAGTAGCTCAGGACTTTTCTTGTGACGAGCCAGACAGCTCCTGTTGCTCTCACATACCTGTCTGCACTGGCAGGGAGGGACAGTCCTTCTTGAACTCTGTGGTAACTCCTGGTCTGCAATACAGACCACAACAGGACAGGCCACGAGAGCCCCAACCAGCCTCTCCAACAAGTCATGCTAGAACACAAAGCTGGAGAACGTCTAGGACAGAGCTGAGTGCTTCCAGCACCGACAGTTCATCCCGAAACCAGGACAAAACTCCTCTCCCTAGTTCAAAGCTGACGCCATCTTAACATTGTACTGAAGGCCTATTTTTACGACACATTATAAATCACACCACCATCATTTAGACTGGGACAAGAACAATAAAAATCAGTGGTAATTATACTGTCAGCCCCAGCAATTCCCCTTCTTTTGCAGTACTGACCTTAGGAGTCATTGCTTACAAAGAGCCCTCGATGCCTTTAGAGCAATTCCCTTCTGCTTTCTTTCAGCATCTGAATAATGCCCTTTGCACTCCTGCCAGAGCATATGGGGAGCCAGAACAATGATCAGAGAGGGCAATGGCAAAGATTCAAACATTGCGGGAAACCCCATTGCCCGCAGTTGCCAAAGTACATGCTAACAGCATGTGAAACAGTCTGAGCTCTGAACAACAAAGAAGCCTGGAAAGCAGTTTAATTAAGACAGTGCACATTTTCGGATGATTTTACCCTCCTCTAGCAGCAGGCATTTTCTCTCCCTTTCACAGGAGGCACAAAATAACCTACCAGCGAGTTCAAAGCATCCAAGCACCTTGCAGCAAAACGTGCAGCAACAGAATCGCGTGTCACTGCATTATTAACACACGCTGCATACACCTGATATGGTAGCTGGCATCAGCTTTCTGCTCGGCCACAGCAGGCCTCGCCACGAGAGGCCACAGGAGAGAAACTCCATTAAGAAAAAAAAACAAACAAAAAACGCATACAACATACCCAAACCAGCACTGAACCCACAGAGTCTATAGAAAAGCCTCATGTCTCATAAAATTTCATTTTATATTATATACTTCTATCCACAACGCAAATCAGTCTCCAAGCTCTCTTCTCAGCATAACTCACCTTCACGGAACACTCGCTTTCCCCTTCTCCTGAGGCTACAATGGAGATTTACAGATTTCCTCTGATCACCCAGTTGAACCAGGGAAACTTCTGCAGCAAGTGGCTGAGGCCAAACTGCAGTTAAATCTAAAAGACAAATTATCGTTATTGATCAGCTGGAACCGCTGGAAAGTAAAGAGAACAGCAAAAATTCACCTGTACAAGAACCACTGAAGTGAAACCATATAAGTATCACTGAGATGGCAGGATTAGCTCTTTTTCCATCTGTAAGATACTGGACCACAACATTTCTAATTACAGTAACCTCACAAGATGCCAGTTCCTCTGGGAAAAATTCTAGCCGTGGATCATATTTGCTGTTCACTGTGTTTAGATCTTCCATGGAACAATGAATTCAGACCGTGTCTGGCCATTTTAGAAACCAAACATGGCATGGCTGTTGTGTTCTTGTTTTTTCAGATCCCTTAGAGCTGAAAGGTTTAGTTTTTGCCAAGCAGACATTTTTGAAGCCATAATAGGTTGCAAACAATTATGGCAAAACAGCCTCCAAATTGTGCTGTGATTAAGATGCAGTGTCCCCTTCATGGCTGTCTTCCCAAAAGGAGGCTACTCCATTTTGATCCAATGCACCAGGCGGCCCTGCAGGGAACTCGCTGGGCAGTCACCTGCTGCAGCACCAGTGGGTCAAACTCTTCCCTTTCCTGCAATCTCACTTACAAAAGTGTCCAGGCAAGAGGAAACTTGCATAAAATTTCCCCAGACTCAGGAGATTTTGTACTTCTTAAAAGATAATTAACCTTCCAGTGCAGACAATTCATGCCATTCACAGCAAGTAAATTAAAAATAGCTCTCCAGGATGCAAGTAAATTCATTTCAGAAAATACCTGTAATCTTTTGAAGAAACAAAATCATCTTTTTAAAGGCAAATTTCACAACAGTCAGGGGTTCAAGTAGAGAAACTTGGTCTGTTTAGTCAAGCAAAGCAAATATGCTCTACTAGGTCAAGAGAAGAGCAAACCCCTCCAGGGTGAAGAACAGCACTAAAGCAGCAAGCCCAGCACCGGTTATAGACTAGGCCAGAAATAATCACCAAACCAAACCACAGATCACATAGCATCCCAGAACTTTTAAATTGCATTGGATAAAAGACATTGATCCTTAGTGATTACTACAGAACCTTTATGCTGACCTTACAAAGTCTGCGTTAGCAGTATATTTGTATAGGTCACTGTCACACACGTACCCCTACTTCATCTACACGGCTCCCCAGTTTGCATCACACACACAGTGACTTCTCCTCTCCTCCTGGCAGCGAACACATCAGCAATTTTGCTTGGGGAGATCTCCAGTCA
>VZSV01000087.1:542894-553173 GCA_013398735.1 Nothocercus julius
GTCACAGAGCTCCCCAAAAAGAGTCTGGCTCAGTTTTCTTTAATAACTTCCCTTCAGACACATGTAAGCATTGATAGAATCACTCAGCCTCCTCTTATCCAAGCTAAACAAACCCATTTTTTTTCAGCTTTTTCTCATGACAGACCTTGCCAAGAACTCTACACAGCACTCCAGGCATGGCCTCACCAGGCCTGAGCAGAAGGAAAAGATCATCCTCAACCTGTTGGCAACGCTCTGCCTAATGCAGCCCAGGGCGCCCTTTGCCTTCTTGGCCACAAAGTCACATTGCTGCTCGTGTCATTGCTGCCCACAGGATGCCCAGGTCCTTCCCTGCAGAACTGCCTTCCAGCAGGTCAGCCCCAGCCTGTACTGGGTTATGGGGTTACTCCTCTCCAGGTGCAGAACTCTGCACTTCACAGCATTGATTCCTCTTGCCTGTGTCTTCAGATTGTCAAGATCCCTTGACAGATATCCCAGCCAGTTATTCCATCATAGAATGCCATCAGGATATTTAAGCATGATTTGCCCTTTGAGAATCCATGCTGACTACTCCCATCACCTTCTTCTCCTTCACGTGCCTGGAAATGATATCTAGGATTACCTGCTCCAACCTTCAGAAGGATCAAGTTGAGTCTCATCAGCCTGTAGCTCCCCGTGTCCTCTTTGAAGACTGGGGTGACGTGTTTTCTTCCAGACCTGAAGAACTTCTATGACTCCTTTCTTTCAGATACGCAATGGAGGTTAATGCCACACGCCGTCATTCTAAGGTACAAGTTTTGTGCATTTGTTCCATTTTTTTTATTACACACTAATGTGCTTGAACAACCTCCAGAATATGCACAAAAGCTGATCCAACCTCATGCACTGGGGGAGCTGTTGCTTTCCCTTGGCACTCAGATACAAGAAATCAGGCTATTTTGAAACTGACTTCACAAACTATCAGCTTTCACTTACCGCCTGCCCATTCTCTCCTCTCGTTCTCTCTCTTCTCTCCGCCTCAAACGATCCTGGTTTCTTTTCTCTTGCTTTTCTGCCACTGTTTTCTAGGAAAAAAGTTCATATCATGTTTCAGCCATAGAATAACATGTCAGAGATCTGCAGAGAGACTGTCCAGGTACTCACACAAAGAACTGTTTCACTGCATTTTATTTGCCGGTCAAAAATCTCTGCCAAGGTTCTCATTTTCCTCAAAACTTCACTAAAATATGTTGGTACAGGAAATATCACTCCCAGTTCTGCTTTTGAGTGTCTGCGTTCTATGAGACTAGCGAGTCAGCTTTGAGACAAGGGACTGTCAAGCAAGACCAGTATCAGAGCTTCATTACAAAATGTTTCAGAAAACATCTCAACTTTTTCTCTATCCAAGACCTTCCTCACTGACAGCCCTATGAACCTCTTCACTTGAAGCATTTCTCAAAGGACTTTTTTTGTAGTCAAAAAAAAAAAGACAAATTTCAATCCAAATCCATGAGAAAAAGCATTTGTAGTCACATATACTTAAAGGGAAAGTTACAGCATTGGTCTGGTTTGACCAGTTCTAACAACATAATTTCAATTACACAGAAATTACAGAATAGAACCCAAGCTGCAGTTAGGCAAACTTCCATTTGGAGTTGCAGGGATTCTGAAATCAAGAGTGAAAAATTGTTGGTCTTATACAACCAGTTTGTAAATAATTCTTTATGAACTTAAAAGTGCTGAATGTCTTCAGGACTACAAGGAGAATATTTAAAAACAACAGGATTACCCTCAGTTGATCCAGTTTCTCACGAATCTGAATGAAGCCCAAGTGTAATTTTCCTCCAAAGTGGTCAGCAAGACGCCTGTCGTTGTCATGGAGACCAAGATATGCAGAACAGACTTCACACACACGCAGCTTCTGCTGCTGGAAACTGGATGCAGGCATTGAGTTTCGGTATTCTTCCTTAAAGAGACAAAAACAGGCAATTGTCAGGAACAGCCCCTTACAGAGTACCAACCATTCAGGAAACACCTACAACACCTGCTGCTTTCAGAGATGAAAAAAAAGCATCCTTGACATAAAGGAGATGCTGAACAAAACATCTCAGGAGTGCAGCGAGCCTGATAGCCTAGCCCTGCAAGTGACTAGTACTCTGATATTTCAGAGGAAGAAACTCCTTCACAGTCAGTACTTGTCACAGACAGTACTCTTCAGTAGATAAAGGTTTCTAAAAGCTTTTCTTGGTCTATCACATTCCATGGCCAACTGCTTGCCAGCACACTGATGAAACCGAAAAAAAAGGAGGTGCTGGTGAAAGAAGAGCAGTAGGAACTGCCCGGCTGTTTGTCACCCATTAGTCTAGTTCAGCCAGCTATTATAATTCATGAGAGGATCAAAGCCATACCTCCGCCTCTTTCTTTTTGGCTCGGACCTTCTCCACTTCCATCAGGATCTTCTGAGACTCATCAACATTTCCTTCAGCTCCCAGTTGTTCAGCTTTAGCTAGGAGTTTTCCAATGTCTTCATTCAGCTCATGTACTTTCTCTGCCTAAAGAGAACAGTTTGTTTTAAACAACAACAAAAAAATGCCAAAAGCTTGCAGGGCAGCAAAAAAGACCCAACTTGTTTAAAATAAGCAGTTGTTGGAGGCTAACTAGGAATTTCCAGCAGCCAAAGGAGTCCAACAAAAAGAGACTCGTGGGCCAAGTACAGGCAAGGCAGTTGGAGTTTTGTGGCAAGGGAAGAAAACTGGACATGGACGAGACATCATCAGTTCTACTGCAGACAGTCTGGCACATTCCTGGCTTGAAGAACAATTGGCCTAATGAAGGAAGCAGCTCTGTAAGCTTGAGATAAGGGAACTCTATGTGCACACACGAAGGGAAAGACAAGAATCATGGGGTGGCTTTACTAGTATATTAACTCTGACCCTAACTACATTTTCCTATAGAAAAAAAATACTACACACATCATAGCCTTGCTGAAGCAACCTATTTTAGACTTCCTATCTTACCACGGTATGTTTTTTATCATAAAGACAGCTAAATAGCATTACAGGACTAGGGCTGGAATTCACAGTGTCCCTGCAGCCTACCTTTCCAACATCAACAGCTTTTAGATCTGTTTAACAATGCTCTTGTTCACACTTTCAGGACAAATATTTAATGAGAGGCCAATACCTTTGCAGACACTTCGGCACTAATCTCTTCCTGTGTCTCAGCCAGGCGTTTCTTAGCCAGTTCTGTCCTCCTATCACACTCTGCAATGAAGGATTCCAGGTGATCCATAGCCTGTATTTTCAGACAAAGAATAGTGATTAAAGGTGCTCCCAGAGCCAGCATTCAGCTTTGATATCTCATTGATGCAATTCGTGTACAATGCACAAACAACCACAAGAAGGGATGTTTCTAGCAAGAGTATACGACACTGCAGAAAAAGTAAAACTTGTTTGTCCCCTGCTCAGAACCTGCTGTGGGATGATGACATAAAGACTACTTAGCACTGGAACTCCACAGCATGAACTTCAGGTGCAAAGACAGCAGCACTACAATAACATAAAAAGGGAAGACAGAATCGTTCTTTCCCTTTTGTTATTCCACCATAGAAAGACGAATCTGGTAAAAGTGAAACAACTTTCACTTGCGGGAGCCTTACCATTCTATCTTTCTGGGACAGGCCACCAGATTACAGGGGTTTGGGATGCAAGGAATACTGGATGATCCTCAGAGCTATCTGGACTAATGGGGTTGCAAGGGCCACAATTACTTTTACACTTTAAAAGACAGCATCAGCTAAGATTTGAGAAGGAGCCACACATAATGCACACATAATGTCAGATAATGCATCAACTGATGAGCTGAAATGCCCGTTGAGTTCTACTGCTCAGCCAAATAATCTCAAGAAGCAGTTTCCACAAGAACAAAATTTCTCTAAACTTACATCCAGCTCAAAAAACAGGTCTCTCTCTTTACTTGCAATCTCATAATCTGCTCGCAGTGCCAAGTCATGAATCTTTGTACATTCTCCCAGGTCCATACGCTGTTGAAAAGAAAAAGAAAGCAATGTTAGCAGTCTCTTGGTACAGCAACAAGCACTGATATTTAACTCTCACTAGTTCTATCACTTCAAAATAGAAGTTCTTTAGGAAGAAGAGCTTCCTTTTAACCAGCAGCCAGAAGGACCAAATGTTCACTAGAAGGACTTCCTACATTTTTCTGGAGCAACACTAAAACACCCCAACTATCTTAAGTCCAGTCCCAGTCCTACTCTAGCTCACAACATGGCCCCACAACAAGCTGGGAAGACACAGCAGCAGACACCAATATCCTCCAGTGGGCACCAACATCAAACACCTCATATAATGAAGCTACAGTATCAGCAAAACATAAGCTTTGTACCTGCAATTTAAAGCTCACAAAGAAAAGCACATCTGTGTCAAAAGCAGCCTGGGTAAAACAGTGAAAGATACCAGACAAACCACAAAATACAGAGGGAATGATTCCTAACAAGAGGAAAACCGTCTTAAGGGAAGGACTATGGCCACAAGAAAAGCACAGCTTCACGTACCGCAACAGACTCGCACAGTCAGACTTCACTATTAGCCCCTTCCCATCTTCAGCTGCACCTGAGGTGCAGCCCAGCAGAGGGAATTGCTATACATAAATCCACGAGTTTCTCTTTAAACAGAAGAGACTTAGAGAGTAACTCCTTTGCCATATAGCCCTGATCTGTATTTTGCCCTTCACTTCCACTGCAGTGAACGGTATTTAAATTTGTTGATCCTCCCACATAGTAGGTGACAGCCAGAAGAAATGAATTTAATCATGCTCTTAAAATTTGGAAATTGTATTTCTGCATTATCAATATTTAACAGAGAGCACCTCTCACTTCTCTAATATAAAAACCTAACATTTTGAAAGCTAAAAATAACCCAAGGTCTAAATGTGAGCCACAGCAAGCTGGAAGAATGACAATGTACATGGCACCACATGAAGCCACATCCCAGCCAGTCATCCTCTTTTCTCCCAGCCACCTCCTCAAAGAGCCCAAAACTGAACACAGCACCACAGATAACAAGACACTAAAGAGGGGACTACAGTGAAGGCTGAACAGAGCTAAATCAGGATCAGGACCCCTGCAAAACACCCCAAGCTAGAGCTGGGGGTGCAAGGCACCCTCGCATAAAGCAGTACACTCAGACAACAGCAATGGAAGTGGAGAGCAGGAAATGAAGCCACTAAAACAAGCTCCAAGTAATGCTTGTATTTTAAGTAGTTACCTGTGTTATTAACTTTTCTTTTTAAAAAAAAAAAAAAAAAAAAAAAATTCAGGATTTGTCACTATTTATTCTTCCTCATTTTGCTCAGATTTACCAAAAGCGGGAGGTCACAGGCAGCAAGCCATAGAAACAGATGCCGCATTCAGGGATACTCCTGTTTGAGCCTCTAACAGTGGAAATTTAACACCTACAAAAACGGTCTTATGCTGTTTTCAGAGGTTAATGTTCATCTTCAGGTAAGACTTTTCAAGGGATGCTGGAAAGCTACCGTCATTTTACCACAAAACCAACTTTCCACAATATTAGAGCACAATGTGACTTAATTCTTTTAGTTTTATGGTCATTCTAGTGAGATTCCTTTCCAGTCCAGGGAGAAATGACAACATTTTGTGAAACTGTCAGAGATTGGAAGCATTCTTCTCCGAAACATTCTCGCAAGCTGAAGCATTAGCCCTACTTCAAAGAAGGGGCTCCATTCCAAAACTTCAGAAGAATGCAGTATGCTCTGTATTCTTCTCCCCACTTCATTAAAAGAGAGTGGATCTTCCAACCTCTTCCTCCGGGGTGAACATCCAGACCTTGTCATCATACAAACCTCAAGTCCTCCTCCAAGGTCTTTGCACATGCACAGGCACATGCAGATTTTTTCCTTCTGTTTCAAAGGACCCTCTCACCTCAGGAAGATCTGTCATGGGAAACTCTTGCTTTCTACCTAAGAGCTGAGCATGACCTATCCCCAGTAAGGGCCCATGGCTGGTTTTGATACTGATATTGCAGACAGGTTACCAGAAGAGCCTGAACAAAGACTTAAGTTCCATGCCCGGCACAAACACACCAAGGTTTAAGCACTTAGATATTCGCTACTAATTAGCCTAGCTCACCATTACTGAGCAGTCCAAGTCCTGAGTCTCCAAGTCTTCAGAGCTTTTCTGCTAAATTGCTAACTCACCAGGTCTTTTTCCACGAGAGAAACACTTCTCAAGAGTAAACAGCGCTGCAGAATTTTGCCCAAACAAAAATAGAAAGTGTGGGTTCCCATTAAACAACTCCTTTCAATTTTCAGCTCACCAATACCGTCTAGTAGTAGATATAGTAATTGCTTGAATGCATTTTCCCAGTGGTATTCTACTTACACAGCTTTTAGACTCATCTGCTCATTAGTGGAGCTAACAAATTTGAATAGATAGAATCTAGATTCAATAGATTTTAATCTAGCTAACAAGTCCCCAGGTAACAGCACATGGATGTACTGAACACTACCTCACCTTCCCCCAGATTTTTCCACATTTTCCATGCAGACAACAGGAGAACTCCTGTAGATTTTTTAGCAATAAGTTCAGACAGACAAAAAAAAATTTTAGCAGAGTATCTTCACCTAGGAATATTAATGTTGCAATTTCACCACCAAAGTTTGGGAACAAACAATCACAGCAAACAGTCAGAGTCAGCAGAATTGACCAGGTGTCAAGGAGATTCTTCCTCCCACAGTGAAAGTGTGCCCACTATAGTCCAAATAAATTAAAAACTCTATTTATTCAACAATGCCTGAAAACGTGCAGAGCAGACACTTTATTGCTCCTCTAATTCAGAGTTCTGCCACAATGTTTTGAAATATTTCTGATGCCAAAAAGAAACAAACAAACAAAAAAACCCACAAGATCAAGCCAAATTAACAATTCTAGCTCTTGTAACCTAACATGCCTCCTGCAGCTCTCAAGAATACCCCAGAACTTCATTTAAAATTTGGATTCCTCCTCATACTCCTCCTTTGAAGGTCAATGAATGGGATTTCATTACACTTCACAGAACATAGCTACTCTCAGGATCCAGCTTCCTGCTCTTCCCCGTTCAGCTTCCCACTACTCAGCAGTCTTTGTATATATGAGCGATGCAGCAGGAACAGCAGGGCCTGTGGGGTAAGGATGAATCATGACAATTACCAGAAGGCTTGGAGTATCTCTTAGAAGTTTCCATAGATCCAAGGTCGTGATTCTTCCAATACACACTCAGATGTGGATACTATGCCATTCAGTTGAGGCTGCTTCACTCATCTCTCAATCTCTCTCAGAGACTAAGTTGCTAGTAAAAATGTTTGAGTTCATAGAGAAAGCCTGCGTATTCCAATTAAGTTTCATTCTGCGCTGGTACCACTGACAGACGAAATGCTGATTCTGTTCCAGAATTATGTTTTTAACACAATTTCCTATCCCCAAGAACAGCCCAGTAGCAGTGTAGAGTTTCACAGACAGTTCAAGGGCACATGATCATTTAACAGATCCAAACACTCCCTTACATAGAAGGGGTCTTTCCCTCTGTTCCTGCAGGAGAATTCTTAGAGCAAAGACCACAACACCGAGAACAAAGACACGATTCACTGAAGATGAGTGACAACAGGAGAAAAATAGCTTTTTCAGTGGACCTCTGTGTGACTCAGGAGACTCCACACTCATCTGAATACCTTACATTTCCTCTGAGCTTTGATACCAGAGCCAATGGTTCCACTGACCACTCAATATAACTGCTTCAGCTTCACCTTTCTGGAAATGTGCCAGAACTAGAAGGTGGCAGCCTGTACTTTCAAATGAAGTTTGGGCCCTGACCTACATGATAACCTGCACAGAGGAAGACAGAGAGGACTTGAGCTTTACCATTCTGAAATGTAAGTGAGCTGACATGGAAGTTAATGTAGAAATTGCTGGAAAACACATCTGAGCTCCAAATTTCTGCACTATGCCTATTATGACAGTTTAAAAATATACATATTGATATTCAACTCCACCAATCTTACTGTGGAATAATAACCATTCAGAAGTAGAAGTTTGAGTGCCCAGAGTCAAGGCAGGTTTTGCTAAAGCTTCTTCTGCTCGTGTTGCCAGAGTCTTGCTGTAGCAGTGATATAATCTAAAGAAAAACTCCAGCACTCCTCTGCTGGTAGCCCATTATATCAAAGCCAGCTCTTGAAACAACAAAAGGAAGGGTTATAAATAGCTATGGCATCTTTAAACAACTTGGTTAAATGGATGGATGGTGTAAAATACCGCAGTATTTAGTGCGAAACAGGATGAGGCTAAAGTGAAGTTAAAGACTGATTTCAGGAATCCACATTCATCTCTATCCTGCAATTATGCAACACCACAACAATTAAAATAGAAGTGCTGCCTTTTATTTTGAAAGTCAGACTGGACTTCTCATCCAGGGCACCTAAATACAATACTTAATCCACAAGATCATTTTTAAAACCCTTGTTACCTTTTGCTTGCATTTAGGCATTAAAGCCAAGTTTCTGAAAATGAACTCCCAATTTCCCCAGAGGGCAGCAGCTAAGGAAGCAGGGAGATGTAACTGTGTTTCATCAGTCAGAATGACACACTGCTCAGCCCAGCTAATGTTAAAGAAAGGCGGCGTGTGCCGTAACCTGCCATCAGTGCTCGGATGCTTCCTGCAGCTGGGCGGTAATGATGAAAAAGCTGCTGCTGAGGCAGTTCCATGAAGAGAACATCATGTGCTCTAAAAGGGGACTGAAAAGCTGTGAGGGTTTAAGGATAATTTCAGCCAGTGAGGAAAATCTTGCTAACCCAAAGATGTAATGATGCTCAGGGGAGCAGGGAGCTGAAAAAGGCAATGATCCTATGATTTCCATGAGACAAGTTGCAGGCTCAAACCAACTCAAATCAATAAAATAGAAATTGTCTTGCACCTTATCAGAAGATTGGGAGAGAAGAATATTTCAAGATAACTCTGGGAAGTGCCAGCTACATTGGTTTTATACATAACTCACAGAAGCTGAAATTAAAATGATGCCTGTTCCTAGAGAATGTAAGCAGCATCACTTAGAAGCTACCTATGATGCATGCCTTAGTGCTGAACTGTTTTATCAGCTTCGGTCATGCAGTTAATTCCTTACTACAAAGCATATACTTACTGTTCCTGCCAGGATATCATGTGGACAGCAATCCAGAAGGTGGCTCTTGCAAACTCGATCATCTGTGAACTTCACCCTTTGCCTGGTTTCATCTCCTGAAATTCAGTTGTGGTTTAAAATAAGGAGACATTAGAATACTGGTAAGAGTACCAAGATGTCGGTATGATCAGTTCGCCTCAATATGCAGATTAATACACTTGCTGTTCCTGCTCCCCAAGATAACTGAAAAAAACTTAGAGGGCAACAGGATATTCTGGAACATTTATAATTGGCAACAAATACTATTTTAGCATTTATTCATCCAGTACACCATGTTAAACACAGTGTTGGCGAGCCAAATAGCATCCACAGCCTGTCATCCATATAAAGAGACAGCACAGCCAGAAGAGAGAGAAGGAGACAGTCTGGCTCACAGCCCAAATTTTTATTTTCTTCTCTTTTTATTTTTTTAAAGTGACAGGGGCAGGAGATATTGAAACCCATGGTAGCAGAGGGCCATGAATCACAAAATAGGGCTGTGCTTGACACTCTACAGGCAACTGCTCTTTGCTAATCTGATAATTAAGATATCAGTCCATTTGGTTTGAAAACCAAATATGCAGTGTGCTTTCCAAGGCCGTGCAAAGATGGATCTTGGCCTGGAACACAAAATCTACTTCCCACCCGATTCCCACCCTCAGAAGACAATTTACACTCAGGAGCCACTTAAACAAGACAATATCAGAAAAGCAAAATAAAAAAATAATAAAAAAGAAACAAAGTTAGTCAATACACACTGCGAGCTCCAACATATACTATACCCATCTGCATTCTTCAAGACCTCAGCTGCAGAATTTTATGCCCACTGTTGAAAAGTTTTAAAGGAAAAGTTTTCTTGCCCACACCTGCAGTAAGGAAGTCAGGGGAATGATACATAAAAGTAAAGGCAAAGTGGTAATGGTATGTGACAATTTTAAAGCTAATCTGTGTATATGACACAGGTATGTGTAATACTAACGTATGAATATAGTTTAGGATTTGCAAGCATCCAGGAATAATGTTGTGTCTACTGAATTTTTTTTTTTCTCTTTCTAAGCTACACTTTTAAAGTTACTTGTGAAAAAAAAAGCAAACACTT
>VZSV01000087.1:554358-577926 GCA_013398735.1 Nothocercus julius
CGCTCTGCAGTGTCCGGCCCCGCGGCGTCACGTCCCCATGACCTCGGTGTTGCCCGTGCTGCAGCGGTGCTGGGATGCGCTCACGCTCCCCTGTCCTGTGCCCTGTGTCCCCACTCCAGGGCCACGGCCGTGCTGGCCCCGCCGCCTCGGCCACCCCGCTGCTGCCCTGAGCTCCCTGGCCAGGAGCGGAGCCCTCAGACCGTGGGTGAGCGCCAGGCAAGAGGCGCTGCAGGCCCTGCTGGGCGCGTTGAGGAGCAGGGACCCCCAGGCAGGAGGCCCTGCGGCCGTGGCGCGTACGGGGACACAGGCACCAGCGTCCCCGCAGCCGCTGCGCTGGGCACCCCCGTTCTGAGGCCTGGGCCTGCAGGGCTGCCCGCGGGCAGTGCCAGGACACCCCCTGCCGCCCAGTGCCACCAGGAGGGAGCCAACCGCGTGGCGGGACGCGGCCCCGCGGTCCGGCGAGGGGCTGGCGGCACCCCCAGTGCCAGGGAGCAGCGCTCGGGGTGCGACAGCTGCCAGCACGGGGCAGGCGCCGGGCGGTGACGTCAGGGCCGCGGAGCGCACGGTGCCCCGCTGTTATCAGCTCCCGCTGGCCGTGTTTGCCCAGCGGGTGCCCGCGCCGCAGCGCTGCTCTTGCCGCCCCAGGGTTGCCAATGTGGGTGTTCGGAGAAGGGACCAGGCAGCGCCGCTGCGGCTGTGCCGGTGCCGTGCGGGGCTG
This sequence comes from Nothocercus julius, assembly GCA_013398735.1. NCBI lineage: Eukaryota > Metazoa > Chordata > Aves > Tinamiformes > Tinamidae > Nothocercus > Nothocercus julius. Next base: position 555,077 of record VZSV01000087.1, read on the forward strand.
CACCGCGCCGGCCTGCAGTGCTTCAGTCCAGGAGGCTCCGCCCGGGGCACACGGGACAGTTCAGCCGAGGGTGGCCAGGACAGTTTGGTCTCAGCGGTCAGGGTGGCTCAGCCCACGGTTTGGCCCTGGTGGCGAGGATGGCAGCGGGAGCTGCAGCCGGAGCCAGAGCAGGGCAGGACGGCTCCGGAGCAAGGCGGGACCATCCCCAAGGCCAACGTGCTCTGAGTTTCCACCCTCCTGAGATGCCCAGCACAGGTGATGGCCCCTGGAACGGGCTCCCCAGCCATCCTTTGTCCCCGCACTGTCCTGCAGCTGCTCTGCTCTCCCGCACCCACTGGCACAAGCAGCACTAGCACAGAAACAGGGGGTGCAGCCACTGCTTTGGGATGCAGGCAGCCCTCGCTGCTGCTGCTCCACGCGACTGGATCCCTGTGGCCCTCGCACGCTGCCCCTGCGACAGAGCTGTGGCCACACAGGGGCACAGCGTGTCCCGGCACCCCGTGCGCAGGAGCGATGCCACCATCTCCGGCAGGGGGGTGGCTCGGGGGGACAGGTCACGGGGCCGCAGGACCCCCGGGAGGGTTTGGGCGCTGCAGCGCGGCCGGCCCCGCTGCCGCCGCGGTGCCTGTTTGCACAGGCGCAGCCCGATAAGCAGTATGTTCTTCAGAAGATCCTACTCCAGGAGTCAAAATAGCATGAAATTTAATTTTACGCCTATTTGACAAAGCTTGATTTCGCCTCCAATCAGCAGGGAGATAAGAGCCCTCGGTACAAGCGTGCCGGCAGTTTGGCAGCTGGGGCTGCCGATTTAATAGGTGAATCTACAGGAACAACACTTGAAAATCCCCTGGCTAGTGAACCATTAAGGTGAGCCCTGCCTTCCGTCCCCGCGCTCCCTCTCCGCGCCGCTCTCCCGTTGCTGGGTGCTAAAGCAAACCCCGGCTCTGTTTACCGAGTCTACTATTACAATACAGCTACCAAATATTTGCCCGCCGTCCGCTCGCCGCTCCACTATAAATACTTCAGGCCCAGGTGGAGGGCCAGCGAGGGGCAGAGAGGCGCGGGAGCCTCCGCGCGGCCCGTCGGCAGCACTGAGGTGAGGGCCGGGGCCGCGGGGTGATGGCCGGCGCGGGCGGAGGGCTCGGACGGGGCGTCGCGCTGCCGAGGGCGGCACCGGGCGCCTCCGTCCGTCGCGGCAGCCCCAGCGCAGGCGTCTGCCCCTTGCGCAGCCTCGCAGAGCCCTCGCAGGGCTGAGGGGGGTCCTGGGCTCGTGGCCCCCGTGGCCCTGGGGCGGGGGCGCTGCTGGGAGCGCGGACGGTCTGTCCCGAAATAGAGAGGGGCCTCATCCGGCTCGGTGAGACGCGGCCGCGGCTGGCGCCTGCGAGAGGGGGTAGGGAGGGACAGGATTCGCCCCGTTACAGGGACCCCATTGGGGCCGCTGCCTGGGCAGGGTGGGGGGCTCTGCACCCTCGGCTAGAATGGCTGGGAGGTCCCGGTTTCCTCTCCACAAGGTCTGGAGCGGATGGGAACGTCCCGCTGCCCCACGGCTCCGGGTGACATCCCCGCGGCCCCACAGCCTGTGCCTTGGGGGGGACGTCCCTGCTGCCCCGTGAGCCACCGCTCGGGAGAAGGTCCCACACCCACCATGGCACAGAGCCCCACATGATGTCCCTGCTGCCCCCCAAGCCACGTGGCATCACAGGGGCTCTGGCTGCCCATCTCCAGGCTCATCCCAGGGTGGGCACCGTGGGGGCCCCTCCTTGGACATCCCTTTTCCTGGGGCACTGCCAGGCTGGGCCAGTGCAGGGTTGCAGAGAGCTGCCCCAGGCCCGTGTCCCCACCAGGGGCCTGGTGCTCGCCCAGCCCCATCCTGGTGCCCGTGTGGCCGCACAGCACGTGGCGCGGCCACCACGGGCGCTGGCAGCCCTCACCCCGCTGTCCCACAGGGTGAGTCGGGACCCTGCCATGGCCACCGGCGTCATCCGGCACCTGGCCGAGCTGCGGCTGCCGTCGCCCTTCCCACACACCCTGCTGCTGCCTGCGCGCCCCGAGCCCGACTTCCCCGAGCTCTCCGAGGAGGACGAGGAGGAGGACGACGACGAGGAAGAGGAGGAAGAGGAGGCGGCGGAGGGTGCAGACCGCAGCGGGCAGGAGCTGGCGAGCACCAGCGCCGCGGAGACGACGCTGCAGCTCCTCAGGTTTTCGGAGCTCATCAGCGGCGACATCCGGCGGTATTTTGGGCACGGGGGCCAGGACGAGGATGCCAAGGGCTGGGGCGCCCCCGAGGACTGCCGCTCGCCCCGGCGCTCAGGCCGCGAGCTCTACTACGCCGACCTGCTGTGTGCGGCGCAGAGCGGGGAGCCCGGCGAGGAGGAGGCGCGGGCGCCCGCAGGGCCGCCGGGCCCGCGGGGTGTCCTCAGGCGTGCGCCGCACCTGGGGCCGTTGGCCGAGCTCTTCGAGTACGGCCTGCACCAGTGCCAGCGAGACGGCAAGAAGCAGCGGCTCGAGAGGAAGTACGGCCACATCACCCCCATGCACAAGAGGAAGCTGCCGCAGTCCTTCTGGAGGGAGCCGGGCCCCGGCCCCGCGCTGCACCCCAGCACCCCCGACTTCAGTGACCTGCTGGCCAACTGGACGGCGGAGCCGGCGCCGGAGCTGCCGGGCGCTGGGCAGGAGTTGCTGCCCGAGCCGGGCCCCCCGGGGCCAGAGGCCGAGCACCTGGGCGCGCTGTGACGGCCGCCAGTCCCGGCCTTTGTGCTCAGCCCGCGAAAGCTGGTGCCCCTCAGCACCCCGGCCGTGCCACGCGCCGCCTGGTTAATGATAAACCCTTTCCTCTCCGTGCGGGTCCCGGTGCCAGCCGTGAGGGCGCCCGGAGCCAGCGCTGGGATGAGCGAATAAATGACTCCCGGCCAGGCAGGAGCGTGCGCAGCGTCCTTCACTGCCCCGCGGTGCCACCGGCATCGCCCAGCGCTGCGACATGGGCGCTCAGCGCCCCTCTGTGCTGGGACCCATTGGGCCCCTGGGTGCCCCCCACCACCACTACAGAGCCAGAGGGGGTCCCTTGAGCCCCTGGGCGCCCCGCGCTCGCCACAAAGGGGCCACCAGCTTTATCTGGCAGCAGGAAGCAGAGGGGAGTGAGGTGATTAAAGGCACCAATAACCCGTGTTTACTCTGCAGGCCCAAGCCGGTGAATCCGATCGCCTTATCGCAGCAGCACGAGGGCAAAGGGTAACGCGGGGCCTCATAAACTGCGCGCTGCCGGCGCTGGAGATGGGCCCCCCGCACGGGGAGCCAGGGCAGCCACGTCCCAGGTGGGCACCTGCTGCCACCACCGCTCCAGCGCCCCCCACTCCCCCGCACAGCCCCAGGGAAGCCACCTCAGCACGCTCTATGCAGCCACCACAGTGCCCGGGTCAGCTCTGCCAGTGCCCGCACTGAAGAGCGGGTCCCTTGTGGGAGCCCAGGGGCTGGAGGGGCGAGCAGCCTTCCTCCCCATCCTCCTCCTCCAGGGGAGACAGCAGCTGCAGCCCTCAGAGCTGCTGTTTCCAGGGCCTGGCTGAGGCATTTCCCCCGTTGCGGCTGCAGCTTCACTCTTTGTCAGCCTCAAAAAAGCACCAGCGAGCAGGTGGTGACGCCAGCCTGGAGCACCCCGGCCCCACAAGGGCACCCACAAGGGGAGCGGGGGCTCCAGCCCCGCAGTCCCCCCCAGCACAGGGCCCCTCTACCTCCCCAGGCACCGGGACCTAGCCCGCCCACAGCACAGACAGGACGTAGGAGTGTCCAAGGTCCCAAGAGCCAGGGAACAAGAGATGGGCCAGGAACAGCCCTGGGCTGAGGGTGATGGATCGAGGGTCCAACGGGCACAAACTTCAGGGAACAACAAAAGCCGCATCCATCTTCTCCCAGACAAACAGAGACACCCTTATCTAGAGCAAAGCCCTCGTGGGGCTGGTTCAGCCCTGGTGCTGCTGCCAGGGGGGCACAAGGATGGAGATCCAGCTCTGATGAGACCTGCAGTACCCAAGCAGGTTGCCTAGAGGAGCAGCAGCCACCTCTTTGCTGTGGGCACTGGTACCAAGCACAGGAAAAGGGCGAGAGCACAGTGAAAGTACAAACAGGTTTATTCCAGCACAGGAGTAGAAGACCTTGGAGAAGCCCTCAAGGCTGCAGGGAGCCAGGGTGTCACCCAGAGCAGGGGGCAGAGCTGGAGCCAGCCCATGGTGGGGACCATGAGCCAGCAGTGTCCATGCTCCCTCCCTGGAGCAAGTGCCAGATGTGGGGCTGCCACTGCACAGGAGGTGCCACCAGCCCTGCAGGAGGGACAGGGTGGAGAGGGTCCTGTCCAGGCGCTGCCAGGGCTAGAGCGCTGCCCCAGCCACCCACCCGCAGCAGCGCTGGGCCCTGTGCTCCCCCCGCTGCAGCTCCAGCCCTGGGCAGGAAGAACAGATCAGGGGCAGCAGCCTTAGCTTCTGCCAGCAGCCCTGGCCCCCTCCAGGGCTTGGGGCACAAGGCAAAGGTGGCAGGACCTGGTTGGGGTGAGGGGCTCAGCTACAGCCACCAAGCTCTGCCAGACGTCACATTTGACCTAAACGGTGCTGGAAGGGACACAGGGGACAAGAGTGGGGGCTCCTCGCGCAGCAGGCGTGGAGCAGGGGAGGCTGCAGGCGCAGACTGGGACTGCCTCGGAGAGGGCGGCTCTCCCATCCCTGTCTGGACGGCAGGGCCAGGCGTCCTCCCCGTCCCACGGGCTATGGGGCAGGGGAGCCAAGGGGACCAAGGAAGAGCAGAGGCAGCAGCTGCTGTGGCAGGGAGCCCTTTTAATGTACAGCAGAGCAGGGCACGGTGCCCTCCTCCAGCCCCAGGGCAGAGCCAGGGAAGGGGAGCAGCCCTCTGCTCTTCCAGGTGGCTGGAAGTGCCCAGAGAGGTCTGGGAGCCCAAAGGACTGGGGCTGGCAGTGAGGGGTGGAAGAGGTGATGCCAGAGGAAAGGTGCCCGTGGCAGAGAGATGGTGGCCAGCTGAGTAGGGCCCTTCAGTTGCCCCAGTGCACACTCAAGCCTTGACCCAACTTTTGGCACAGCCTCTACAGGGAGCTAAGGGAGGCAGCAGTGTATTTTGATCCCTCAAGGAAGTAGAGGAAGGGGAAAGAAGGATGCCCAGAGAAGAGAAGCCATTAAAAATAAAAATGTGGCTACACACAGGACAGCCAAGGCCACACGGCCATGCTGGTGCTCCAGGCACCACGATGCCTGCGCTGGCCAGCCCAGGCCTCTCCTTGCCTCCAGCAAAATAAGGGTCCTGCTCTCAGAGTGGCTGGGGACCAGCACACGGCTCTGCTGGGCGGCAGCACCTCCCATCACGTCTGCGCCAGCGAGAGCTCCTCCAGTCCTTCCTTCCCCAGCCGGTACCTGGCGAGATCCTTGCGGGTGACCATGCCCACCACCTGTAGGAAGATGGGACAACATAAGATCCCACCACAGCAGTCAGCAGCACCCCCATGAGGGGCCCAGGCTGCCGAGGGAGGAAAGGCACCGATGGCCCCCCAGACTCACCTCATTACGATTGTCCACGACCACTAAGTGCCGCAGGCCCAGGGCCCGGAACAGCTTGAACACCCTGGGCAGCGAGGCCTCCTGCAAGAGAGAGCGGCACCGTGTAGGCTGCGACGTCCCTGGGCGCCGCGGGCTGGACTGCACAGGGAGGGCTGTGCCCAGCTGGAGCTCCCTGGGAGGAGGCCCAGCTGGGCTTTACCTGGGGCACCGTGTAGGGCGAGGGGTTCATGAACTCGCTCAGGTCGATCATGCACTCGCGCTCATCTTGGGAGACGTGGATCGACTGGATGGGGGGAAAGCGGGGGTAGGCATCCCGGAAATCCTTCAGCTTCAAGCGCCGCTGCACCAGGTTCAAGTTGGCCCTTTCCACAAAAACCTAGTGAAGAAAGAGACCATTGGGGGAGGCAGCCTTGCCAACCACCTGCAGGCCCCAACCCCACCAAGCTGATGGCAACACAAGCCCCATGGAGCAGGACAGCTCACACCAGGGCAGTGGTGCAAGCTGTCCCCCAGGCAGAGGGGCACAGGGACATGGGCAGACCAAGTGGCTAAAGAGGAACTGCCCGTTTCCTGTTAACCTGGGGCACTGCCAGCTCAAACAGGGTGCAGAGAGGCTGCCGGGCAAGCCTGGTAGCTCATGCCAGCTTGCCCACAGGCTGCACAACAGTCATTATCCAAACAAGGAGCCTGGCTCAGCCACAGGTATCGGAGGGACACAACCAGGACTGGCTGCCAGCTCCTTGAAACAAGCCCAAAACAGGCCTGAAGAAGCTGCGGGCTGGGGCATCAGCACCCTGCCACAACACAGCCAGCCCAGTAGCTGCCTCCCTCTGGGGTCACCTACCTTGTGCTTCAGCAGAACGATGAGCTGCGAGCGCAGGATCAAACCCCGCAGTCCTGCCACCTGCGACAGAGAGCACCACGCGTGAGACAGCGCTGCAAGCCCCCACCAAGCCCCACAGAGCAAGCGCCTGGGAAGGCTCCAGGGCTTGGCTAGCAGCCAAGGAGTGCAGAGGCCTGGCATCTTCATTGCATGGCCTTTACCCTAGGAGATGAAGCCACATCTCCTAGATTATGCATCAGTGCTCCCCTGTCATGTGAGGAGATGCAGCAGGTCACTCACCCCTCACACCCATCCCATCACACCCACTCCCCTCGGCCCAGGTAGTTTGGCAGGACACCACACGTGTCACCCACGGGGTGTCACCCTGAGGTGGGCTCTCGCAGAGGCAGCCCCCAGCTGCCTCCCCTCGCGAGCGGCGCCTGGCCCACCTGCGTAGCATCAGGGTTGCTCTCCACCACAGGGAAGCCGTTGTGGTTGGAGGTGGTGTCGCTGAGGATGTCCACGACCGTGCCCACCCGCTCAATCCTCCGCAGGCAGGTGACAGGGGTGCTCATGACCTCCCTGCGGGGAAGGGATGGCATTAAACACAGCCCCAAATTCACCCTGCCACGCACAGGCAGGGCTTGGCTACCGCAGCCCTGACACCTCTTCACCCTGCACAGCCCACCAGGGCCCTGGGGAAGAGACTCATGGTGGGCTGTGTCCCCGAATGGGAAAGGGGCTGGCCTGGTGGCACTGCAGGTCAGCAGGCACCACCATCTCCATGCGTCACCAGCTCTTTTTCTAGCTCACATCACTGTCCTGGTCAGAGGTGCCCATAGCCCTTCAAGGGCAGAGCTGCAGATGTCCCCCGGGCCACCTACCTGGCTGTGAGGGAGTGAGACGTCACCGGCGCCTCCCAGTGCAGGAAGGGCACGCTCTGCAGCTGGATGTGCATGTCGTAGAGACCCTGCAAAGCAAGGACAGACCGTCAGGGGAGTTCTGGTGACACGCGGAAGGTGGACAACCAGACAGCAGCTCCCCCACCACGAGGGACCACACTCGTCATGCCACCCTGGTGCCAGCTTCTGCACCCACAACCTGACCCACAGTCTCTCTCTTCCCCCTCTTGGACTCCCCATGCCTCTTCCAACATCTCCAACTTTAACCCACAACCTCCTCACAGACCTGCCATACCCTAAACCCTCACCCATAGCCTGTTACCTGGCCCCCCACAGCTCTCCAGCACCCCAAGTCTTCACCTAGTCTTTTATCCAGCCCCAGGCTCCCAGCGAGCCCGGCCAGTCCTCACCTCCACAAAGTAATCTCCCACAATCTTCGCTGTCATCAGCACCAGCATGATGGGGAAGCCGTAGGTGACATTGCCTGTCGCCTCCATCATGATGACCGTGAGACTCAGCGTCATTCGCACTATCCCACCTGGTAGAGATGCCCAAGGGGGGCAGGGAGAGGTGCCAAGGGTTAGCAGGGCAGAGGGAGACAGGGTGAGGGAATAGGGAGGCGCCCAAGGCCCTTCTATCTCTGCACAGGGATTTAGGACCACCTGTACCAACCGGGCAGCAGATCTGGCTGCTCTGAGGATGCAGCTCACAGCTCTCAGCTTTGGGGGCAGGAACCAGGGCTCTGAGCAGCAGTGACCCTCCATCCACAGCAGAATAGGGCAGAATGGTGACACCCCAGCCCCAAATGGACCTCAGCCCTGCAGCTTCTCCAGCCTGGAAGCTCTATGCCGGGCCAGGCATCGCCCCGGGCGAGGGCATCGCCCCTGCCTAGTGCCCCAGCAGTGCTGGGGCTTGGCAGCATCATTAGGAAGACAACAGCTGGGTCAGGGCAGGACGGGCTACGTCTCAGCACTGCGGCAAGGAAACAGATGCCGTTTTTTCCCCTGCTGCCTTTGCTACAATATGAGCAGGAGATGGCCAAGACTCCCAGCATGGGACAACTCACCCAGCTGTGCAGCAGCTCCCATCAGGGCATACTTCCCAGGGTCAGCCCAGATCTGAGCACAGGAGAGAGAAGGGGCTGAGTAAGCTGCTGGTTCTGGAGCACCTGAAGGTAACCAGGAAAGAGGCCGGCCCCAAACCTCCCTCCAGAGGTGCAGGGAAAGCCCAAGGCCTCCTGCACATCCCAGCTGCTGGACAGCCTCTGTCCAGACAGAGCCAAGGCCCCTGTGTTGGGCTCTTTGCCAGCTCAATTGCTGCTCTCCACACATGGAGCACAGCAGGAGGGCTGGGGACCATGTCCCCCACCCAGCGACCCTTCCCACAAAACACTCACTGAGCCCTTGGTCAGGTAGGACAGGGAGATGCCAAAGAGCCTCCCCCAGGCAGCGCCAATCAGCAGGGAAGGGATGAAGACACCCGCAGACACCGTGAGGCCATATGTCCAGCACGCCAGGAAGAAATACATCAGCGTGAACATGCCCAAGGTCATGGGATTGTAGGAGCCTGGAGAAGGGGAGAGAAGAGTCAGTCAGTTCTGATCCACTGGTGCTCCGACAGCCCAACGGATGCTGAGCTGAGCTGCAGCCACCCGTGCATGGACAGCAGACAGCAACAGCCCTGCAACACCCTCCTTGTCCTGGAGCTCCCATAGTGCCACCCAAGCGTGGCCAGACCCTCTATGCAGGACTCAGCCTACTACTGTTTTAGGACTGCCAAGCAGTCTAGTTTGAATGTGTCCTTTGCAACCTCCCCTCAACCAAAGCACTGAGCCAGGAAGGAGCTTGAGACAAGCCCAGCAGTGCAGGGAACAGCCCCAGGACCCAGGGCAGTTGCCACTGGTTAAAACAGCCCAGCTGCAGTTCTGGGCCATGAGTCTGTAAACGCAGAGGGGTCCATCTGCTGCCCTTGCACAGGCTGGCATGAAACACAGCCTGGCAGCCCAGGAGGCAGAGCACACACCAGCATCCCACAGGGTCTGAGGGAAATTGAAGCTCGGACACAGTTCCCTGGTGTATCAAAAGCTAAATCTGATTTCTTCGAGCAAATCCAAGCCCCAAAATCCACCCCCACAGCCTGTCCAAATGGCAAAGTCATTTGTTGGCAAGAGGTATTGTTAAATAAGAAAACATCCAGTGATGTTTCCAGGACAGACTCCAGTTGCTCCCACGCAACTCAAACCAAGTCCTTGTCCACAGGCCCTCCCAGTACTACAGCCCTCGGGCTGAGCTTGCAAAGCAGCACTACATGTGGCACCTGCCTTCCTCCCCATTTGCTTCCTATTCCTCCCAGCACAGCACTTTGCCGGATCCCACTGCACCCTCGCAGGGCTGCATCAACCTTCCCCCACCTCAGCCCACAGGCAAAGAGCTGAGAGGGAACCAGTTAGTCAGGGTGCTCGAGCACAGCCCCGCTCTGCCCAAACCCCACAGACCTGGAGGGTCATGGAAGAGGTTGACGACGCTCTTCTCGGGCGTGTTGAAGAAGGCAGTGGCCATGGAGTTGTACTCGCCGTCAGCACAGAACAGCTGAGGTGGAAGGAAAGGGAGGCAGCGTTAGAGGCAGCAGAGCCAGGCGGCCCCGGGGCAGGGAAGGCTGCCAGGCTCGGGAGGGGACAGCGCCGGCAAGAAGGCGATTCCTACGCAGCGAGCGTGCCAGCGTCACTGCATTTCCACCCAACTATTTTGCTGTTGAGGCAGAGAAGTGCCAAACAGCCCTGCAACCCCAGCAAGGTTCACACCTTGGAGCTGGGTGTTACAGGGAGAAGGAAATCGTTGGAAAACTCCAGGATCTGGGACATTCTCACTGGGTCAAGGCACGGGCATTGCCATAAAGGGGGAAAAGCAAATGAAACCGAAACAAAAGTGCGATTTCTTTATGTTCCCAGGCCTGGTAGCTTTAGATATTTCTTTGCATCATTAAGTAAAAAGTCCAGAAGGCAAGTTAAGGGCTGTAGGTTTATCTGCATGTTTTCCATGCTACCACATCACATCTTCACCCACAGGACAAGCTGCTAGGCTGGCTGGTGACTACACATTTGCCTCTGACCTTGCCAAGCTAAAGCTCAGCTGAAGAGATCAGTGTCTGCCCTTCCAAAGGTTTCATTTGGTTTGGCCAGCAGAGCAGCCCAAACTGGCTGAGTTCACTGCGCGCATCTGGTCTCCAGCCCTATCCAGGTGGAAGCCACTAACTACTATTGGGGGAAAACCAGCAAGGCCCAAGGCCACAAGAACAAGTGGGGTCTTATCTCCGTGCTCAGCCCTCAGGCTCGGCCAGGGTCTCCCAATTCTGGGTCTCCCAATTCTCCAGCATCTCCTACCTGCAGGGGATAGGCCACAGTGCTCCCCTGGATGGGCTGGCAGTCTCTGGAGCAGTAAATCATGACAAACCCCACGGCCGCTGTCACCGCTGCGACCAGCATGGCCTCAATCACCTGCAGGCAGGGCCGGTGGATGTACCTGGGGAGCAAGCAGAGATGTGAGCCCCACTCTGCCCCAGCAGCACCAGAAACACAAGGTGAGGGGCTGCAGGCAAGTCCCCCAGGCCCGAGAGAATCGGAGGCCATGCCAGGAGAGGGAGAGGAGCTGGCAGCTCTGGGACAAAAATCATTAAAGCTGGTTCTTTGGGAGGCAGAGGGCTCCTCTACCCGCTCTCAGCTGCGTGCAAGCCCTGGCTTCGCTGCCAGCCTAGACTGAGGCACGCAGAGGAAGGCAGCCCAAGGCACAGGCGGTGTCTCATGAAGCCGCGGAGGGGAGCTGGGGGCCACAGCACAGCTTTGCCCAGCCAGCTCCAGCTGACCTGCCCGTCTGCCCTGCACAGGGCTGGGAGGGCAGAGACCCCCACCACAGTACAGAAAAGGTTCCTGCACCCAAAAGCTGGGCCCCATGAGGAAGGGTGTCCTGGAAGCTTCCACAGGCCTTCTCCAGCTCTGCTGTCATAGACAATCCCTCCCCGAGGGCACCAGGCCATTCCCAGGGTTTGAAAAGCTAGTGCCAAGTAGTGGCAGTGGCACACTGGTATCTGATGGCTTGAGCAGCTCTCAGAGGCCTGGCAGGAACATGGGCGAGTCAGTCTGTGCAGCACTTGCACCTCTTTGGGCCCTCTGGTTGCTAAAGGCAGATACTTGCAAGGCCAGAACAAGGGTACGAAGCTGCACGCCAAAGCCTTGTTGCAGGCAGCAAGGGGCATGTTGTGTCTTGGCCTCCCAGCTTCCAAGGGCTGCCATGTCACACATTGCACACAACATTACAGCCTGGCTCTGGCTGCAAATGTTGCTTCCAGGGAGCACAGAAGGCTCCAACCAGCCCCTTTTCACCCAGTTTAGTCACTGCAGGCTCTTACCTGATTCGAAACATCGTTAACCAGTAATTCAGGGCATTGAACAGAGCTCCAAGGATCCCACCTGCAAGGGCAAAAGAAAAAACTCAACACACAGGCAAAACTCAGGGACAGAAATGCTGGATTTGCTGAGCAGCTTCACTCTTGATGCCTCTGGACAGGTCCCCACAGCAGCCGCACACAGGGCAGAGGTGGCAGAAAGCATCCAGCACCCAAGCCCCAGCACTCAGCAGTCCTGTGGCTGGGCCCTGTCAGCTTTGCACGGGCACAGGGAGTATGTGCCCTCTTCTCTTTCCCTAAGGGCATGGGCAGCTCGAGCACTGCAGCTCTCTTCTCAGGTCTTTTCTAGACTGCCCACGACTGCAACACACTTTGCATCATAGAGGTTAAGGAGTCTTAGGATCCAGCTCTGGTCTCTGTAAGCCCTAAAGTCTCCATTCTAGAGGTTAATGGATTTCCCACTCTTCCCAGGAAAATGGATGCAAAAGGTCTTTGTGACCAGATGAGCAACAGAGGAAATTATTCAGACAAATTGAATTGAAAGAGCAGAACTCTCTTACCAACTACTCCCATAAATATGAAGATCGGAATTTCCTGGATTGTATATCCCATTTTCTGGAAGCAAAACAGACACAGGCTTCAGGTCTCCTGGCACATCTGCAACAGTCACCGTCTCAGATGGACACAGCCTGACCAGCAAGTGGCACAGGGAGCTGCCACAGCTTCTCTCCTGGCCACCCCCAGGCCTGCGATGCCCTCCCAGCACCCAGCCCAGCAGTGGCTGCAGGGCCACCTCTGCTTGCACTTGCTGGAGCCGAGATTTATCTGGACCCTTTGCTAGGGCAAAGCCCAGCTTAGCCCCTGGACAATGTTTAAGAAGGACTGTTGGCCCCTACTGCCCTGGGTTTCTTCTAAACCCCTCAAAGAGCCCCTCGAGGGGTAACCTGTGCCATACCTCGTTATCAAACCTGCCAAAGTTGATGAGCCCAGGGCTGGAGAGATCCCAAGCATTGCCATGATAAACACTCAGGACAGAGTTCAGAGTGAACGTGGAGATCATGGAGGCAAAGAACTAGAAATATGCAGCTCAGGGTCATTGCCAGATGTATGAAGTGCTGCTCCCCCACTCCACACCCTCCTCCTTACCCCAAGCACCCCTTGGGGGCACCACTCTGTGGAGCTCACAGCAACCACGGGCTCCCTCCCTCCTTTTGCCTCCCCACTGCTCTGCAGCACGGCCCAAAGCAGCTCCCTCGGAAAGGGGCCAGCAGCCCCAGGAACTGAGATCAGGCTCGATCAGGGCCAAATTCAGCCCACAGGGGCCATAAGGCAGAAGGGGATTTGGGATGTCCTGCTCCCTGGGGTGCATTAGACGGTCACTGGGCCGGGGCAGGGATGTGAAGAAGCACATAGCTGTTGGTGCAGCCAACCTCAAGGGCCAGCCCAGTTTGTGTTAAACAGCTCAGGCCTTCCTGAATGCCACCACAATGCAGAGATCTTGTAGGAACAGAGCTCCTGAGGCTTTGGGGGCAGAAGAAAATGCCAGCCTGGAGACTTGGAGTGGGGTCAGGAGGCCCTCAAGTGTGTTCCGGTGAGCCATGGGGTTCTTTGGCATGGACACCCAGAGCTCCCAGTTCACTGCTTCTGATTACCAGCACTTACAATTCTCCATGTCAGGAACTGGTTCCAAAAAGAAGCCCCTTCCTCCAAGCTGAAGAGGACACCCCCTGCAAACACAAGACACAAGCACCTTTGCAGTGGGTGCATGCCAGGGCCCCTTGGCTCACAGCACTGGCCAAGGCAGCTGCAGCCATCCCAGCCCATCCATCCCACAGCATCCAAGACATCACCAGCTCCAGCAAAGGGGACCCGCATCCAGCTGAGCCCACCCTGCCATCAATGATGTACTGCTGATCATGATGAAGCCCTGTCACTGCCCCCCTCCATACCAAGAAGGTATGGACATTTGACAACAGGGACAGACAAACCCTCTCTCTTCCCAAGACAGGAAGTTCATAGTGGGGCAGGACAGCTCATAGTGGTGTCAGGCTGCTGTTTGCAGCCAAGCAGCAGAACAACTGCTTCCCTTCCCAGCCTCGCCAGACCTGGAACTGTCAGGATGGCCACGCACCAGTTTCAGTCACTTGCGTACAACTCTTTGACTCAGCTCTCCTTACCCTGCTCCCTCCTTCCAATCTCCTCAGGAAAATCACCAACTCTCCCAGATCCCACCAGACAGCTTTTCTATGAAAACACTCTTCCTGTCTGTATCGAGAGGGTGACAGCAGGATGCTCTGTAATAGACCCAGGTTCCTGCAATTCTCTAGGCAGATCCTTACTGCATACAAGTGGGAGCCACCTCCGGATCAGACCTGCACCCAGGCACCATTCAGAATCAGGACAATGGAGACACATACCCACAGGGGCACCAAATGCAGCTGAGACCCCAGCAGCAGCTCCAGCTGAGACAAAGTCCCTCTTTTCCGTGTCTCTGCGGAAGTACTCGAAGATCTGAAACAGATCAGCAAAGTAAAGGCAGGTTCAAGGCAGGCCAGAGGCATGAGCTCAGAGGAAGAGGCAGGCTGCTGGGCAGAGCTAGGTGGGTCCCTTCCCTCTTCCCAAGGTTCTTCAGTGGAGTTATGAGCTCAGGTTGCTGCAGCGCTCCAAGGACATGGGTAGGCTGCATGACCCCAAGGAGCAGCCAAGTTTGGGCATTGATGGTGGCACAAAAAGAGATTCAGGTAGTACTGGTGGGAGACCAGAGCTCCCCTTCAACATCCTAGCACCTTCCCAAAGGAGACAGAACTCCATGGCCCCAACTCAGGATGCAGCATCACCAAGCTGGGTTCTCCAGCAAGCCAGCCAGGTTGCATGCTCTGCTGGCCCAGAGCCAGCCCTCCTGAAGCAGCCACCACAGGTAGTCCTCAGTTTGCCATGGAGAGCGGCCAGCCAATGCTCACTTATGTTGCCATCACAAGAACTGGCTACACAGATGGAAAACTGCTCCACCAAGCTGCCCTGCTCCTAGGTGCAGAGCTCTGCCCACTCCTCCTTGCCACAGCTCACACCTCTCAGGTCATGATCTTTCAGGCGCCATCATTTGATGGGTCAGCACAGCAGAGGTGAAGGCCCCTTTGCTGGAGCTCACAGGAGCAGCTGGAGCATCGCACTACTCCAGCCTTTGGGGAAGTCCACAGAGGAGAGCTGTGGCAGCAGGAGCACCTGCAGCAGGACAGCCCATCTGCTCTTCCAGACCCACCTTGAAGTCTCGCTTCAAGGACGTCGATCTCCCTTGTGAGATCCCAGCTGCAATCACTGCCCCCGAGTGAATCATAGGTCCTTCCTATGGAGAAGAAAACAGAGTCAGATTGGAGAAGGAGGAAGCCTTGGCTTTTCCAGGCTCTGTGGGGAGTTTTGAATGCTGCTCACCAGGCCACAGCTCTGAAGAAGCCAGAGGACAGTGTTCAGCCACCCTGCAGCAAGCTAGACCTGTACCAGCTCTGTCTATACAGACCCAGCCCAAGAGGATTTCCTTCCGGGAAACACAGACCTTGCGTTTTCCCCCTACTTCTTCTTTCTAGTGGCAGCTCCTGCGGCCACCTTCTCTTCTCACCAGCAGACAGGGTAGCAGATTACCAGGTCTGGTTTCTACAAATTCAGGAGATTTCTCAAGCAAGCTAAGACCCTAGCAGGCGAGCAAGATGCCAGCAAGGCACCCGAGGTTTTCCCATCTTACATGTCAGGGGAGAGCCACACAGACGGCCACAGACATCTCTGATCCCCAGATCCAGACATACTGCGGCTGCCTGGGCCACCAGAATAGTGAGTGCAACTGGGAAGTCCCTGCAGGGCCACCAGCCTCCCACCCCCAGCACAGAGCCAGTGACACAAGCTGAAGCAAACACACCCTGCAGTGGGTCCCAACACACCAGCAGGGAGCTAAGGAGCCCCTTGCACAACTCACCTTTCCAACAGCCAGGCCTCCGACCACCGAGAGGATCACTCCGCAGACTTTGATCACCAGGGTCTGCCAAACAGTAAGAGACACAGGAACACCATAGGCTGCTGCACTGGGACACTAGACCATGCACAGGACGGACTGCAGCAGCCATGGGGGATACACAGACCCAAGTAACCAAAAGAACAGGAGGCAGAAACCCAGGAAACTTCCAATTCTCAGCCCCGCCTCCGTGCCTGTTGTGAGAACTGGACTGGCCAATATTCCCATCCGGAATTTTCTTGGTCGGACCCTGTCCAGAGTAAAAATTCCCCAAAGCCTCTCTTCCAGGCACCGCCTGGCACTGAGCATAAGGGCTGCAGACACCAACGCAGCAAATTAAACATTTAACTGGGCAGCACAGGAATGAACAGCTACAGATGAGGGCAGCGCAGGAGGGCTGTCTTCACTGGGAGCCCAGGTCAGCTCCCATCCCTGCCTTAGCATGAGCAGGGAAAACCACAGGGTACAGGGACACGCGCTCAGTCCATCCAAGCAGCAGGACACCCAGAACACACACGTCTTCCAAGCTTCCACATCCTACCTTCAGGCGGACAACGTGGGGGATCTTCACACCATTGAGATAGCACTTGATCTGGGGAATACCACTGCCAGCTGCTACAGGCTGGGGACACAGAGATACCATTAGTGGCTGCTAAGTACAGGACAGTGCACCAGGGACCTGTTGGTCACCTTGTCCCCATCCCTCAGCATAGAGCACACCATACACTTTCTCAGGACGGGCAAGAGATGAGGCCAAAGCCTAAAAGCTTTGGAGATGGGCTTGAGGGAGAAGCTCCTACCACACTTCTGCGGACATGCTTTCCTTAAGGGCAAACACTGCAGGGAGAAGGGGCCTGCTGGGCTCCTGCAGGACACCAGAGTGTTCCCACCACTGCTACTCCCACTACAGTGCCAAGGCAAGAGGCTCAGCACAGTAGAAGAGTCACACCTGACAGAACGAAGAGATTTGCAAGAGAGCAAGGGCAAAGCTGAGTCAGCATCATCTTCCTTGCAAAGTGGCTTCATATAAAGCAATCATCCATACGACCATAATCTGCCTCCAGAAATCATCAGTTACTTGCCAGGTTCTTATGGAATGTGTCTCTGAGGCCCTTTACCAGCTTCTCTCTGCAAACACTCATGTACACGTGAAGCGGAGAGCCTGGGCCAGGATGAAGGCTTGTGTAAACGGACACAGTTCCCAAGAGCCATGTCTACTTCCAAGGAGGGAGCACATCTCCCTGCCACCACCTTTGCCCCAAACTGCTGGGGCTGCAAATGAAGGGCAGCATGTCCTGACAGTTCAGTACCTGAGGAGAAACTTTACACCATAACTGGAGCCATCTCCCTGCCAGCACCAAGGAACTGGAGGCAAGAGCCAAATCAGCAGAAATGCTACTGGTGTTGCACATACCTGCGTGTTTTCTCAGAAGCCTGACAGTGTCAGGGCACCCCAGTCACGTCCCAAAGACGGACTGACCCACATGGTTCATAGACCCATTCTCGGTGCAGCAGTTTCTCCTACCAGATTTGGACCCTGGCTAGGACATTAGCTAGGACCCTGGCTCCCTATGCTGTAAGCAGAGGGTTGAGGCAGAAGGCACAGGGGTACCCCCACACCGGCCGCCTCTGAACTCTTACCTCTATGAAGGCAACGATAACAGAGCCCACCATCACCACGCTGGCATTCAGGGTCGCCCAGAGCAATAAGGAGAAAGACAGGCCCCCTTTCTCTGTGAATTTGTCGATGTCTGCAGAGATGGCTTAAGGAAAGGGAGGTATCAGCTGGGTAACATTTCTCCCACCACAACGGGACATCATCAGTCTGCAGCAGACAGCAGATGCTGCGTGTGCACTACAGGGTCTCTTCTGCTACTGGGGTGTCTAGACACAGGTCAGCACTGCCAAGCTATCTGCCCCTGCACAGTAGAACCTGACCCACACTGGTGTTACCAAACCCACACAGACAAGCACTTCCATCTCCCCCAACATTTCTCTCCCAGTCGCCAGTAGCAGAGGACGCAAGACATCTCTGCAATAGACCACACAGCTCCCAGGTAGTTAGAGGCCATGGCTTGGTGCTCCCTGCTGCTCCGCATCTCTGTGCTGGAAGGATACTGTCCTTCACCACACGGTATTTCAGCCCAGCCAGGTTCTCCACCACAATGTCAATGAAGCAGGCGACGAGACCGGTGAGGATCCCAATCATGGCACAGATGACCCAGCGCTTGATCTCCACTGTCCGGAACGCCTGAGAGACAGACAGCCATAAGGCCCTGCTGCCACACAGCCCTGGCAGCGTGGAGAAGCCCACCAGATGCCCAGGAAGCAGCCAGGCAGCAGAGGAACAGCTTCTTGAGGCTTCATTTCAGCAGGGTCATCTTGTCAGGGGGCTTGTTAGGATGTGTGAGCAACCAGGCTGTGGCCAGACTCACCGCATGGTTTATCCTCCTCTCCTCCTCCAGGAACAGCTGGTTTTCACTGTTGTCATAGTCCAGGCTCTAGTTGAGAAAAGCAAGATGCCGTTAGTGCCTAATGCAAGGAATAGGTCTGTGCTACAGGAAGGCTAGATTCAGAGCCCCATCCCTGCCAGATCCCCCATCTGCATATCCCTACTCCAGTTCCTTTTCTTCCCTTGATCCTTTCCTTCCCTTCCAAAAATCTCTTTGAGGGCAAACAGAGATCTTTCAGAGCACTTGGCAGTTGTAAGCTACCACGCAGGCCACCTGCGGCTACCACTGTCACCTGTTGCCTCTCAGAGGACAGGTCCCAAGGGGCAGGAAGCAGAGAACCAGGAACTCACCTCATACTTGAGCGACAGCAGTTTCTCATTGTGGGGGATCTCATTGGGATACTGCCGAGGGATCTCCGTCTCCTAGAGGACAACAATACCCAGGTTAGAAGAGCCAGGCCCAACCTCCAGATGATCCTCCCCTTGCACAGGGCTGGTCACTTGTTCCAGTGCTGGAGAAGGTCCCTGGTTATTTGAAAGCTGAAAGACACTCAGTCACCAGTTTCTGCAGAGCAGCTTTTAAGTGCAAACACTGCCAGAGCACGCGTGTTGGCTAGGCACATTAGCCCTTCAGAAATCCATATCCAGTCTTTCCCATTTACAGAAGACACCCTAACAGAAGTCACCGTGCACTGCCCTCGCTAAGAACAGGAGGTAGGAAGGAAGGGAGAAGAGAACCAAGAGGGAGCAGCCTGTGATCAGAGCTGGCCTGGGAGTGAGCTGCCATCGCCCCAGGCAGCCCCATCCATCCCCAGGGATCAGCCTCCCACCTCGGCACCACCCATCCCCACTGCACTCAGGAGGCAGGATCCCAAAGAGCACATCCAGCTCCAGAACTGCAACCATTGCTGCATCTCCCCCCTTCTCTGGCTGTGTTACTTCCTGACACCATTGCAGGAGTACCATAGCACTAGGACCAGATTAACACTCAGAACAGGCAGGGAGGACTGCAAACACACAGGTCCCGGTTCCTGATGGGGGACCAGGACCTGGGGTGACTCTCCACTAGCCCCGTGCTGGCTGCAGTTTTAGGCTGCCTGGTTTAAGCTTTCGCACGCGCAGCCAGCCCTTGGCAGCCTCCTCCCCAGCTCTGGGGCAGGACACTGCGGTCACACGTAAGGCAGAGTGGGGAACGGGCAGAGATTTTGCACAGTCAGGTACCGAACGCTGCCATTTCAGTAAATTATTGTCCTGGTGTAATCTCAGAATTGCTCCATGCTCCCAGCGGAGGGCAACATTTCACCTCTGCAGGAAATTCCTTCAGCCTAAGGCAAGGAGCTATTTCAAGCAGGCCTGCATTTTTGGGCAGAAACCAAATTCCATTTTCCAACTGTGTTCAATCATGCAAGCTTTTCCTAGCTCCGAACTAGGGCAATTGCCAAGGCAGCAGGAGAGGCCCCAGCAGCACTAGGATGACATGCTCTGCTCCAGTCACTGCATTACAGCTACAGCTAAAGCAGACCCAGCCTTTTCTCCCAGGCACTGAACAAAGGCCTGTTTCATCCCACGTTAAGAGTCTCATGAGAAATATTCAACAAAATTCTTCTCCTTGTTTGTGCTCTCAACAGTCCCAGAACTGAGGAAGAAGCATCTGTGGAAAAAAGATTTTCAGGCATGTGTCATGGTGGGGAATAACTTGAAATCTGAGCATTTCCACAAGAACAAAGTGTCCTGAGTGCTGCTTGCCCCATCGCAGCAGCCTGGACATCCCCCTCTAGCTGCTGCCCCAGTACAATAAAGACCTGCACAGCCCCCAGCCTCCTCTTGTGTGGGGTGGGGACGGACACAGCGGAGTTTGCTAACCAAGCATGGCTCCTGCACGAACATTAGGTATAGAGATCCATAAAGGAGTCCGTGTGCTCGCTTGGACGAATGTGGCTGTTCCCTCCCTTGCCTCCATTGAGCAGGGACAGTCAAGAGGTCACACTACAATGAGGACATTGCCCATCATCCCATCCATTTTCACATTCAAGGGGGACAGCAGACCTCGGGGCAGGACAAGACCGTAGTGTACATGCAGCACCTAATCCCGTTGTGCCAGATACAGCTGCCCAGCACAGCAACGAGCAAAGCGTCTTGGCACACGTGGAGAGCACCAGCATCCTGGCAGGGCTCACGGCGGCCGTTCCCTAACTGCACTGCAGCCCCAGGCCCACGTGGAGCGAGTGAGCCGCAGCTCATTCCAACAGCACTTTCCACCGGACGAATCCTGGATTTGGAGACGACAGCAAGCAGAAAGCTCTAAGCTGCTCAACTCTCTGACAAGTGCAAAACAAGGAGCTTCATCAGAACGCCCTGACATACTGCAGGAGGTCCCGTGGCCCAGGGGCACTGCAGGACTTTCCACTTGGCACTGCTGCAAGAGGAACTTCCCCGCAGTGACAGGCCGCTGCTGCTGGCCTGGAAAAGCACAGGGGATCGTGATGATCTCAGGCCAGTAGTAGTGCTAAGGTGAGCCTGGGAAGGTCAAGGCTCCCCGTATCAGCCCCAGAGGAAGTGCTGGCCAGTCTCCCAGTGCACAGGTCCCTCCCTGGTCACCCATGCTCCACCTGTAGTGACAATCCCTTTGGTGCCTACTGAGGTTGGCTGGATGAAAAACAGAGGGGAAGCAAGAAAACAGAGAGGGCAGAGCCCAACACAGAAAGTGCAGGGAAGAAGGGTGACCGAGTCAGCCTGCACTTCACCCCCAGATGAGTCTTCAGTAGCTTCTGAGCCTCCATTTTTGGCTTCAGTGCCTTTTGAACCAGAACAAGTCCTCTGGGTTTAAACAGGGCTTTGTGCTTCTGCTCTCTCCTGCCACTACAGTGCTCAGCCCAGCAAGGCCTCTGGATGATGCCCCAACCCCGCAGCCACAGTGGGCACAAGCACTCAGCCTTGAGCTGGTGGGAGGAGGCACGACACAGCCACGCAGGAGCCCTTGTGGGGCACACCAGGGAAGCAAGGAGAAAGAGCAGCACTTTGTGTCATCGATGGAAGAAGGCAAGGGGCCTATGAGTGTTCTTTCACAGCAGGGAAACAGCACCTGCCAGCCCTTCTGTGCCACTCACCAGCTCACGGACGTCCTCATTGAGATCCACATTGCTCAGCTGCCCAATGCGCAAGAAGGAGGAAGGAGTGAACTAAGAAGAGAAGGGAAAACGAGGTCAATTGACGGATGCACCATGACCACGCGACTCGGTGAGTCTCTGCAGGAGGATGGTGCTTGGAGGCTGCCCGGGAGGCACGCAGGGGCTCGCGCGCTCCCACCTCGCTCCGCCGGAGGCCCAGGAGGGGCAGCACGTGGGGACGGCTGCTCCTGGAGGACACACCAAGGAGCCTATGGAGCTGTACAGTGTTGTCACCACATCAATACAAATGGGACCTGCTACCTCAGGCTCCCCAGGGGGCTGCTCGGGACAGCAGCAGTCTCCTGGAGTTTGTGCAAGCTCTTGCAACCTCCGAGGCGGAGAGCCAGCTTGGCCTGGGAAGGCACCAGCTTATTTGGGGCCAGCAAGTGGAGGCCCTGAGAGCTGGCGAGTCAACACAACCTCCTGCCTGGGGACACAGCATCTCGGTCAGCGAAGTGACCCATGCCAAGTGGCACGTTTCATGCTCCCTTGGAAAGTGGCCTGCTTAATGCAGAGCTAAACGGCTACGCTGCTCCAAAGCTCCTGGACTCCTTGGGCTGAGTAGCTTCTGGCTTTGCAACCCTCAAGAGGCCAGAACCAAGAGGCTGCTCCCATACGCTGCAAATGCGCAAAGGAGAGTCGCTCACTTCTCACCTTCCAGACGTTGCCTTGTGCTTCCCTCAGGCAGGACCCTATGCACACACGTACAGACACACACAGAGCTGCTCTGCTTGGAGGGAGGGTCCACACAGCTCTCCAAACCCAGCAATGCTGGAAGTTGCTCTATAACTGGTCAGCCTTTCAGCTTCTGCCCATAACGGCTGGAACAGAGCGGGCTGTGGCAGAAGGGACAAGAGGACGTGGATGCACCACGTCCAGCTCCATCTCCAGAGCTGGGGCACTGGGAACCACAGCTGGGTTGGGAAGCAGTTCCAGGCTGGGGAGATGTTTCCTCCACAACACACAGAGCTGCATCTGCAGCCTGCCTTGCCCTTGAATCCAGGCAGGGTCTTGTTCTCTACAACTGCCTGCTGGGATGCTGTTCCCATTAACAAGGTCCTCACACCCACTTAGTGTGAAGAGCAGGAGAGAGGTGTGGAAAAATGAGGGATCCCAGGAGTTTAGAGTTCTGCCTTTCCATCATCTTCCCCCTGCCAAATCTTCCTGCCCTGGCCTGGCGCTGCTCGAGGTGTCTGGAGAGCAGGGAGAGAAACCACTCCAAACTGAAAGGGGCCTCTCCCCAGTCACCAGCACAGCCCCAAAACCACTGGGGCTATTTCCTCAGCTTGTAAACCAGCACAGCAAACAGGGGCAGCCCCCGGCATGCTCTGCTCTGCCGTTCAGTCTGCAGGAGTGCAGCAGCAGGTCCCGGCCAGGGCAGAGAGCATCAGCGCTCACATCTCGCTCAAATCTCTCGGCACATCTGGGTCCACTGCGACGTCTGGGCTGGCTGCCAGCAAAACACACACAAGAGGAAGCAGAGCATGTTGTTCCAGTGCAGACTCAGAGACACCAGTGCATTTCGGAGACAGGGCCAGCATCGGGCCAAGGCAGGGGAG
>VZSV01000087.1:588251-610482 GCA_013398735.1 Nothocercus julius
AGAGGGGCGGGGTTTGGTGGCTTGGAGGGCGTGGCTTGGTATCATTGGGGCGGGGCTTGACGGCTTTGGTGACCGGGCTTTGCTGCGTTGAGGGCGGAGCTTGGTGGCGTTGGGGGCGGGTCTTACCGAGACCCATACTACCAGTATGGAGGCGGGGCTTAGTGGCTTTGGGGGCGGGCCCTGGAGCAGTGACGCCCGAGCGGCGGCCCCGCACTCTACCCTTGACTTCCCGCGGGGAAGATGGCGGCGGTGCTGAGCCTCGCTCGCCGGATCGTCCGTCCAGGTGCGGCCCCGCGCCCGTCCCGCCGACGAGTCCTGCCCGAGCCGCCCCCCGGCCCTGGGGTGACCCCCCTCGTGCCCTTGTCCCTGCTCTGCCCCCCGGGGTGCCACGCGTCCTACTGTCCCACCTTCCCCACCCGCCACCGTGGGGCAGGTTTGTCCTCCGTGTTCCCTCGCCGTGGGTCAGGGTCTCCCCATGGGCCCTCGTGTCTCCCCACCATGGGGCAGGGTTGTCCCCTATGTTTCCCTGCTGTGGGTCTGGGTGTCCCTATAGCCACTGACATCCCTCTGCTGCGGGTCACAGTGTCCCCACGCTCCATCACATCCCCCTGCTGTGGGGCAGGGTTGTCCCCTACGTGTCCCTGCTGCGGGTCACATTGTCTCCACGGCCTCTTATGTCCCCTCTGCATGGGGCAAAGTTTTCCCCTGTGTCCCCTGCCGTGGGCCAGGGTGCCCCCATGTCCCCTCTCCCATGGGACGTACCTTCCCATGTCCCCTTCCCTGCATCAGGACGTCCCCCTGTCCCCCATCGTTGGGGGGGCTGCCCCCATGTCTCTGTGCCATGGGCTGGGGGCTGCCGTGTCCCTATGCCCTGGGTCGGATATTCCCGTGTGCCCCGCCACGGCCACACAGGGCCCTCCAGGGCACCACGCGCACGGAGGGGGCTGCGCGTGCCCGGCCCCACCTGCCTCTGCCCCCCAGGCCTGCCGCCCCCCTGCAGCCGTGCCCAGACATGGGGCAGAAGCGCCCGGCGGCTCCCCGGCCTCCTGCTCGCGCAGAGCCGAGCCTTCAGCAACAACAAGATCCTGGTGGAGCTGGACGAGGGCTCAGGTATGGCCGGTGGCACCTCTGCCAGCACTGCCCTTGCGCCACGGCGTGCTGTGAGGCCTGGCCGCGCGCCTTGGGCCGGGGACGTGCACGGGGACGTCCCCGCGCCCGCTGGCGTGCCTGCCACAAGGCGGGTTGGGATGTCCCTCGCTTGTCAGGTCCTGGCCACGGAAAGCCTCCAAAGCCCTGACGTTCCAGACGCAGCTGCTTAGGACCACGGCAGAGAAGTATCTGGGGACGGGGCTCTCAGCAGCTGTGGGCACTGGACATGGCTGGGCACCATCTGTGCGCTGCGTGCAAACATCAGCTGAGGGCAAACAGGGCGAGTAGGCCTGAGGGCAAACAGAGGTTAAAAAAGCAGGTTAAAAGTGATAAAATTATCAGAATCTCACAGATTATTGAAAGTCTTAGAGGTTACAGAGAAATGCCCTTAATTTGCTTTATATTTCCCCAAAACTTTTTCAATATTTTTTGTGAAATATTGTTGAAGGGAGGTAGAGTTATTGTGAGTTATGCAATTGGAAGGAAAACAAGGTCCTCGTTTAGGACATCTCCTGCAGTTTTTGAGAGCTGTTGCTGTCCCTACTTCGTAGCAAGGTCTCTTCTTTCACTGTCATCCTGATGTCTGTGCTCAGGGTCTCCCTAAACATGGTTTTCCCTGCGAGCAGGGCCCCACCCTAGTGCCTTCACCTCCCTCTTTATTCCCTCTTGTTCTCCTCCCACTGATTTTCAGTGTATTTTTTCTCAATTCAACTCTCTCATTCCATCAGTCTATGGAATTCCATCAGTTAATCTCAGAAAGGAAACAAAGCGTGTAGGCCCACTCCAGAGTACTGCTGTTTGATTTTTCTTTTTTAAATTATGTTTGAATTGTTTTAGGTATTTGTAACACTTGTCTTAAGCAGTGTTTTGATATGTAGAAGGCACACAAAGTCTAATTGTAAGTGACCTTGCCATATATTCCCCTGAATATCTACTGAGCAGGAGTAGGGTGAGGGTAAAGAGTGATTGGAGATCTTCCAAACCCGCCTAGATGCCACCCTGTACCCCATGCTCCAGGTGTCCCTGCTTGAGCAGGGGGGTTGCACTAGACCATCTCTAGAGGTCCCTTCCAACCACAACCATTCTGTGATTCTGTGACATAGCAAAGTTGCCCCTACCACCTCGGCTTGTCCCCCCTGGGGGGTCTCACAGCCCTGTCCTCTGCCCCAGTGTTGCCTCCCAGCAGGTCCCTGCCCAGGGGACCTGGAGCAGTGGCAGATGCTGCTTCGATGAGCATCTGTTGGGCATTACTGTGTCCTGACTGCCCAGAGTAGCTATCATGGGACCACCAATCAAAGGGGCCTCTCCCTAGCATTTCACAGAGGATTGATTTTGGCTGATGGGCTCCTGCGCCTGTCCTCACACTGTCCCCAGCCTGGGTGAACTGTCCCCAGCCGGCAGTGGCAGCTGAGCACAGTGCCGTGCTGCCTGGAGGCTCCCAAAGCAGAGCATTATTCCCCTAGCATGGCCACGGGATGTTTGCAGGGAGACAGGGACCTCCACGCCTTGCCATCTTAAGGTTGGCTGGGTTTTGGGACAGCCAGCCTGGCCACCGCCCTGTGTGGTGGACAACCGTTGCACAGTAAGCAAGCCATGGCTTGTGGGCAGATCTGGTTAAAGGTAGCACTGTGATTTTGGCCCAGCACTGGGGTCTCTTTGGAAAACAGCTTGGTGACCAGAAGTAAAAAGAAGTGATCTGGGGTGCCTGGGGAGTCAGGAAGGCAGTTGAAGTTCTCTTGAGTAAGGTGTGTGCGTGTGTGGTGCATGTCGTGGTGGAGAGGGGTTTCTAATGGCTTCATGTTTGCTGTGACACAGGTGTCGCCACACTGAAGTTTAAGAGCCCTCCTGTCAACAGCCTCAGCCTGGATTTCCTG
This sequence comes from Nothocercus julius, assembly GCA_013398735.1. NCBI lineage: Eukaryota > Metazoa > Chordata > Aves > Tinamiformes > Tinamidae > Nothocercus > Nothocercus julius. The sequence continues at coordinate 591,275 of VZSV01000087.1, forward strand.
ACCGAGTTAAACATAAGCTTGGAGAAGCTGGAGAACAACCGGGGCTGCCGGGGCGTGATCTTCACATCTGTATGTGTTGTCCTGGGATTGCAGTGCGAGCTGCAGGGCAGCTTGGCTGACGTGGGCTTGCCTTGCTCGTGCTTGGTCTCCTGGATCTCTGGTCAGAGGTGCAGGAGGGCCAGGACACAGCTGTAAAGAGCTCCAGAAACAGGGCTGGGGGAGCCTTGCAAAGGCTGTTCTCTTTCCTCTGTGGCCTCTTCTAGCACAAGAACTATAACAAAGCACTGTCATTGCTTATTCAAACCAAACTTGTCCATCTACAAACTTGGCAATTCTCCTGAGATCTTCTGAACTGCCCAGAGCAGGAGGCAAGGGGAAGCCAGCACTCATTTCCAGGCATGATGTGTGTACAAGGAGGTGCTGGACATGGGACACAGCAGGTTTTGTGCTGTGTAACAAAGCATCGGGCATCTGACGATGAGAAATTGTGTTCCAAATACTGGGGAATCCTGTCCATGGAAATGCTGAGGAGATTCTTTCCTAACCTCAGAAGACCCTGATTTATGTCAGCTTTCCCTTTCTTGGGGGTTCCAGGGTGAGTGCTTAGAGGCTTGAAGGATTGTCGCTGAGCAGTGACTTCCAGTGATGTTTGTATTTTCCTAATTCCAGGCCATCCCCAATGTCTTCTCATCTGGCCTGGACATAACCGATATGTGTGGGAAGAGCACGGAGCATTATGCAGAGTTCTGGAGAGCTGTGCAGCGGATGTGGCTCACGCTCTATGGTTCCAACATGGTGACAATCGCTGCAATCAATGCAAGTTCTTCAGAGACGCCTTCCTAGTTGCCCTGCGTGGCCTTACGCTTGCTGTGGCTTGTTTGCTGTGTATGGGCAGGGACTGCTGAAAAAACAGGCTTGTCAGTGCTGAGTGAAATACTGCGTTGGGATGTCAGGGCAGCATACCTGTCTGTTGGGTTAGTGCACTTACGTGAGGGGTGTTGCAGGCTCTGCGTAAGCTCTGCACCTTGCACGGGGGTCATTAGCAGCACGTGCAGTGCCACAGATATTTGTCCTCAGCCCTTTGGTCAATGGTATGTCAGACCTGGTCAGTGCAATATTTCCTAAGTCCTTTGGGTTTCTTCCTCCAACTGTAGTTCTTGCCAGGAGGGAACCATTTGAATGCCCTTTGAGTGTCAGGGTCTGTAGATGCATAAAAATTACATACTTGGAGTTTTATTTCCAATACAGTACCACTTTGGCAGTACATGGTTGAAGTGGTTATCACAAGGCAGTTGGGTCTGTGACCCACCAGTGCAAAGATGCTCCAAAAGTGAAGTTTCACAGATGGGAGGTATTACAGACCCTTAAACAAAACTTCTGTGGCATTTTGGGTTAAAAACACATAAGAGAATGCCTAAACAAATCTCCCTTGCAGGGTTTGCAGCCCAACTAGAGAACAAAACTCAATGGAAACAAATCAAGTAGTCAGATTTTCAGGCTGGGAAAATGCAAAAAAAAAAAAAAAAGAAAAAAAAAGCAAAAAATTTTAAAAAGAAAGGGTAAACTCTGGTAAATATATCAGAAATCTTCTTTAGTGGCCGGTTTTCTGTTTCTTACAATTTTTCAAATCAGATAAGCAGGGACTCAGGTGATATCAGCACTGTCCCTGGGAGCTCCATCATCCCGTGTCTTCCGTGTTCTGGAGGATACAACAAGGCTGCTGGGACAGGATGTCAGGGACGTTTGTAGCTAGAAAATGGGGACTGACCTGGACTCTTTGTCTTTGGCAGGGATCCAGCCCAGCAGGAGGCTGTCTCTTTGCCTTGTCGTGTGACTACAGAATCATGGCTGACAACCCCAAATTCTTCATTGGCCTGAACGAATCACAGCTGGGCATTGTGGCTCCCTTCTGGTAGGCCAGTGTCTTTCACTTCTAAGCTCACATGCCAAGTTCATCTTCAAGGAGTTTATTAATAAGCTTTAATTGGTCACAGAAATAAAGCTATATGTGGCCATTCCAAGGGAAGTGACCAGGTAGTCTCAGCTACAGGACACAACCAGCTCAGCACCTCCTTTGTATGTCTTGTCCTGTACATGTCTGAAACCCTTTTGGGTTGCAGAATGATCTCACATCTTGTTTTGCAGCCTTTACCAGCAATAACCTCAGTTTCTGACTCTGCGGCCTGCACAGAAACTGATGCTGGTAGACCTTCATGGTTGAGCTCAGCCTGAAAACATAGTTTCTTGTGAGTACCTGCAAAGTCCCACAGCAGTATAGAAGACCTCTCAAAGCACAGAAGCAGTTAATATACTGAGATACAGACTCCTTGACCTTGGCTGCACTAGTGGGACCTGTGCAGTCAGAGTATATAGAATAGCTCTCATTGAAAAAACAGGGACTCTATCAGGATAACACTAAAAATGGCTCTGCTTGCCAGAATTTGCAAAAAGTGCTTTGCTGACTTTGCCCTGTGCCTGTCTCCCCATGTCTGGGAATTGTGACCAGGGCACCAAAGCAGAAGCTGTGGGGTAAACAGTGCTCTTAGCTTTGGTGTCTGGATGCAGCTGCTGCTGGGTGTTACTTTGCCTGACTGTGGCTCTTTCGCCCTTCTAGGTTTAAGGACGCGTTTGTGAATGTTGTGGGACACCGAATTGCTGAACGCTCCCTTCAGCTGGGCCTCCTTCACCCTGCACCTGAAGCCCTCCAGCTTGGCATTGTGGACGAGCTGGTGCCTGAGGAGAAGCTCCAGGACAAGGCTGCAGCCGTTCTAGCGCAGTGGCTGGCTCTGCCCGGTAAGACAGGCACCTCCTTCTGCAGACTGCTGCCTTTGGAAGCAATGATCAACATGGAAGGAAGGATCTGATCTGTGTGGGGAGGAGAGGAACTGAAACTGGTGCCTGGGAGCTACATAACAGTTGCCATTTAAACGGAATGTGTCAATATCTGGGAGGTAGGAAAACTCTGCAGAGCAGTCCAAGAAGGCTCAGGCTAACAGAGATGTGCTCGCCGATGGACCTGAGCAGGAGGACAGCGTGTGCTGGGTGTGCAAGCTGCTTGGCTACAGGCCAGCTAACTCTGCTAGCTCTGCTGAGTTGATCTGGAGGTGCATGAATTCAAGGTGAAAACTCTGCCTGGATCTTGGTGTCCATTGGTGGAGATGTTACCCAGCATATAATCTAACCCTGCCCCACTGGAAGGAGGGGAAAGTCCTCACGGTGGTGAGGGAGCAGGCAGGGTGTGAGTGCCTGGGTGGGTGGCCACCTGGTGTTTCAGGGGGTGGTTGGGATCAGCTCTTGGCACAGTGCTGCCACTGAGCTGAGGATGGTGATGAGGCATTGGGAGAGACAGCAAATGCAAACATAAAGTGCTTGTTTGGACTGCTCGATGACAGGAAGCACACGAGGGAGAGGCCTCTCCGCTCCCCACACCACAGCTGGATCTCGATTATCCCATCCCATGTCACATACAGAGCTCTGCAGTGAGGTCCAGCTGCACATCCATCTTGGGCTGATCCTTCCAAAGTAATCTGAATGAAACTGGGCAGAAATAGACAGGTCCGGGACTATTCATTATTGTCCCTACTGGAAGAGAATCCCTAAACCTCTCTCTGGCCCTACTGTCCTGTAATAAGAGTGAAAACAGATGATGCTTGGTCCCAGACAAGAGGGCATATCTCTGTTCTGCTCTGTCCTGGCTTCCACGAGACATCATGCAGATCTATCCACGGAGTCTTAAGCCAGAGAGCGTATCTCTGTGTGGATCTGTCTAGAAGACGTAGGTGCTGCACAGAGGAGGGGATTCTGGGTTCTCAGTGTGTGTGTGCCAGGTTGTTATCTCACCTTCACCACTGAAGCACACAGGGAGCACACATGCAACATCAGTGCAATAAGTTTGCATCTGCAGCATTGTGCATTGCTGTACACATGAGCAGATGTGTGCTGGAGCCTCCATCAGCCGAAGCAGCCAGCACTGCTCTATCACTATCTGCATATTGGTGCTGAATTATGCTAGCTAGGAACGTGGAGGACAAGGAGAGCCCAGAAACTGGTGTTGGAATGAGCTTGAGGGGACAATGCTGCTTCCCTTTGTAGAGGATGTTCAAGAGAAGCGGACTGCCCTGCCAGAGGTCAAAAGGGTTGGGGGATCTTAGAGCCAGAGCACTTTTGTATAACAGAGCATTTTGTTCAGTAACTGATGTTCTGAGCGTGATAAGATGTTTTTGGATAGGGGCTAGGTGTATCTTGGAAGACACACAGAGATGGAGAGTGCACAACTCTAATTTGTCCTACTAGAGCAGTCATTTTCCCAGTGATGGATACAGATTACAATTTATTGTATTAGAATTTTTCCAGTTCAGCTTCCAGTTATGAGTTTGTCTTGTGCCTTTCTCTGCCAGTATAAAGAGCCCTTCAGTGCACAGTATCTCCCCTTCTGTGGTACTTGTGTATGGTAACAGTGGCCAGCAGCTGGTCACTACCGGTGGGCCCTGCGTGTTCTCCATCCTTGCTCTTCTCTCCACAGACCATGCCCGTCAACTCACCAAGTCTATGATGAGGAAGTCGGTGATGGACCGCCTGGTGACTCACCAGGAAGAAGATGTTCAGAACTTCGTCAGCTTTATTGCAAAAGAATCCATCCAGAAGTCACTCCGCAAGTATATGGAGATGATGAGGAAGAGGAAGGGCTGAAGAGCTAGGCATCTGAGGTCTGGTACCAGGAGCTTGCGTGACCCACTGAAGTGCTGCAGTAACTGTAGACTCTTGCAGTGAAGCTCTCTGTACTGCCAGCAACCCGCAAGGTGTTGCCTGCTCCTGTGGCCACCCTCATCACCCTTTCCCGTTTGTATCCTACCAGTGCCTGACACCACTGCTGCCTTTCCTGAGAGTGGGAGAGCTGCTTGCCCAGCCCACCCACGGAACAGAAAGGGGAGAGCATCTGGTACCACTGTGGCCTGAACCTGCAGGTCTTGGATAGTCACCCTCCTTTCTAACACTTAATTGTGAAAATGAGATTTGTCAATAAAGCCATTTTTTGATGAGGCAGGACATGGATGCTTGGTTTCTGACTCTATGGTCGCTGTTCCCTGGTGGCAGGGTGGCTCCCTGACGGATGGCCTGTCCCCAGGCTCTGGTTCCTGACGGGTTGGGAGTTCTCTGCTGGGAGCAGCACAGGTTGAGGGGCCTCGGCACAGCTGCTGCGTTGCTGTTCCCCTTCTCCAGGCTGGCACAGGGACAACCCGCACGCAGGGCTCATGCACAGAGCTGCCACGGGTCCCTTCATGGCAACCCGTTTTGGGAGCTGGAGCTGGATCAAGGTCTGCATCAGGTGGAGGAACTCAGGCTGCCAGCTTCACTTCAACTGGGAAATGGTCACTGACTGCCAGGGCCTGTAGGAGGGCGAGAGGTGGGTGTGGTGAGAGTGGGGCAAGCCCTGAGCGCCTCGCAGTACTGATGGGGCAGCCAGGGTGGTGGTGGTCCCTTCTGTGCAAGGCTCTTCTGCCTCCCTGATGTCTCAAACCCCAGGCTCCACTTTTGCTTCTTCCCACAGAGATGCCCAGGCATAGTCTGCACCGTGCATGGGCGTGGGCAGCCTGGGCAATGCTCTCCAAGACCTGCGCGCTCTCAGGAGCTCTGTGCTAAGTTGCTTTAGAGGTCTTTGAAAATCTGCTTTGGTTGCCATAAGCCATGAGTCCTACCCCTAACCTGCCTGTCCCTACCTGTGACAGGCCATGAGAAGCCTTGCCCCAAGTCTCGTGGCCCGCACGCAGAGCTTCCCTGCAGTGACAGGCAATATTCCCAAATCACCCCTTGTTTTCCCATCCATGGATCCTTCAGCACCCAGAGCTCCCAGTTAATGGGTTGGGGGCTGGCTGCCCTGTCTCAGGAGAGGTAAGTGCCTCTGCACAGGGCTGCACAGCTCTGGTGGCTTTTTGGGCATGTGGCACTGCGCAGAGCCAGTGCGCCCTCAGGGGAGCACGTTGGCCAGCCTATTACTGCTATGTGGCTGGGGGGCCCAGGACCGTCTCCAATCCGAAAGGAACGCCGGTCTGCACGTCCTGGCTGCCCCTCGGGCTGCCCGGGGCCAGCTCGGCTGTGCTCCCTGCCCGAGCCTCTGCTTATCAGCCCGTCTCACCTCCTCCTGCTCCAGCTGGAAAGCGCGCTGGAAGTTGTAAACAGCAGCCGAGCTGGGCACGACGCTTCTCTTCAGCTTAGCGCCGCACACCACGATCCTGCAAGGAAGCCAAGCTCGGTGGGTGCCGCTCTCATCCCCGCTCCAGGTCTCCCTGCGCCACCCCAGAGCGGGCGCTGCCGGAGTGGCGGCCCATGGGCTCTGCCCCCGGTCTCTGGGCACGTGGGAAGGGGGACAGTCACCTGTCATAAGCACAGTCTGACTTCCCCACAGTCGTGTCGGCGCTGTCGGGGAGCAGCCACTTGAAGACGTCGCTGGTGCGCAGGCGGATGGAGGACCAGTCCTCGGGCCTCACGTAGGAGCAGTCGGCGTTGAAGTCCCCCAGGAACATGATGTTCTGCAGAACGGGCAAAGCGAAGGGTGGGATCAGAGCAGCACCGGCTGCACCCCAATACCAGCCATCCCCTAGGGACCCCCAAGGGGACCCCTCCTCTGAGTCCACACTGTCCAGGAGACAGATGCAGCACTGAAATGCAGCAGGTTGCTGCAGAGGTGCCCCCACCGTGGTCCACATCAGCCTCAGCTTGCACAGGTGATGCTCATGGCCAGAGATTCAACTGGGATCTTAAAGGGATCTCGGAGGGGTGTCTGAGTCTGTCCCTCAACGTCAACCCCAACCTGCCATGCCCAGACGTCCCTGTTCCCCTGCCCTGCTCACATCGGTGTCCCATTTGTTGACGATGGCCAGGTAGACGTCGTAGAGCGCGTCGATCTCGGCCACGGCAGCGTGCGGCGCCGAGTGCAGCGGCACCAGCACAAACTCTCCTGCCTCTGCCGGGGAGAGAGCTGTGAGCTGGTGGTGCCACCGTCCCCCGTCGCTTGCCGTGCCATCTCTCCGCTCTCCTGGCCCAGACAGGTGGCCCCACCAAGGGTCCCTACACTTACTCGTGTGGGGCGATGACACCCTCAGGATGAACGGCTCCCGGCTGAAGACGTCCTGGTGATCCTCATACTGGTAGGTGTCCAGCACTGACACTGCCTCCGTCCTGGGAGGCCAAGGGGACAGTGACACTGGGACTCCACATGGCCCATGAGCGTTGCCCTCGGGGCACTCAGCTCCACTGTGGTCCATCCTGCCAGGGGGCTTTGCCACCCCAAGCCCCAGCAGATGACACGGGGCCGTATTGGCACCCATACCCGGGCCCCCGTCCCGCTCCCCGTCCTGCTGGCACCCCCGTCAGCCCGGGGCCGGCCCTGTCACCTGTAGATGAAGAGGTACATCTCCTTGTAGCTCTCCCGCCCCAGGGGGCCGCTGATCTCGTAGGCACACTGGGACGAGGACTCGCTGCAGGGAAGAGACGCGATGGCAGGACCGTGACCCGGCTGGCACCGCGCTGCCTGCCCGCTCCCGCGATGGCCGTTCCGCGTTCCCAGCCACGGCAGCTGCAGGGTGGCGCCGTCCAGGGCCACGCTCCCCCAGCCACCACAGCGCGCGGTGGCATCCGCCGCTGTGCCTGGCTCCCAGCCCACTGGGTGACATGGGCTCCCAGCCACCCTGCTGTCCCCACCACGCCATGGTGGCATCTCAAAAGCACTTGATGCCTTTAAATGAGACAGCAGCAACCTCCGCCCCAGCCCCAGGCTGTCACCAAGAACTGGGTCACCTTCACCAGCGGAGCAATTTGGTTGCTGCAGTCACCCTTTTACCCAGAGCGGCTCCGGTGCCCTGCAGGCACCCACGCCCCGGGCAGAGCCGGCTCCCTGTGTTCTGTTGGCTGCTTTGGGGCTGCTCATGGCAGGTTTGCTGGGTTTTCAGGCTGCCACCCAGGAGCAACCAGGAAGCCCCTGTGCCACCAGGCCAGTGAAGGGCTCATCTGGCCCCATCACACCTGTCACCTTCCACTTTCCAGCCTGAAGAGCCAATTTGCTTCCCACTGGGAGCCATCCCCGCCTGTAATCCCTTCCCGGCCCTTTCCTGTGCCTTTTCCCGTTCGGCTGGTTCCCCAGCTCCTCTCTGAACTGTGGACAGTGGCCGGGGCTGCTCCAGGCAGCGCCGCTCCCATCCGCCTCCAGCCCAGCCATTGCCCCCAGCAGCCTCACGAGCGCCGCTCAGCCCAGACCTCCTCATGGGCATCCGAATCCAGAGCCACGTCTTTTCCCTGCCATTCCCAGGGTCCAGCCTGGCCTCTGCGCATCCCTCAGGTACGAGGGTCCTATGGCATTTTTAACATCTAGCTTGTCAGCATTTAGGTTCTTTTATGTATTTAGGTTCAGTTTTAAGTATTTAGACGTGACCTCAGCTTTGGGAAGGGGGCTGCGCTGCTCACGTGCCCCTTTCCCTAGGGCTGCTCATGGTGGATTTTTGGTAGCCAGTACCTGTCTCTAACACTTAAGATCCTGGCTACCTGCAGGTATTTAGCATGCTCCTTTCCATTTATTTTACCTAGTTTCAGTGTTCTACTCTTATTCTCCTTTTTTGAAAGCAAAGAAAAAAAGCAAAAACTCTTCTCCTGCACTTTTTGGCTATAATTCCTCAAGCAGCTTTGTGTTTCCTCCCGGCTTCTGCAATGCAAACCCAGCTCACTTGTGAGAGCTGAGCTGCTTGCCGACCTGTTCTCACCGCTGCTCCTGGACTCAGCTCATGCTGCTCCTACAGGGTCGGTGTCCTGGCTGGGGCAAGATCCTCACCCCCAGCCACCATCAAGGGACCCCAAGGGACGCCAGAGGACAGAGCTGTCACCCTCCCGAGCCCCGTCGCACAGCCCCGCTCGTACCTGTTCAGCTGGTCCATGAGCTCAGTGACGGCACTGAGGTCCGAGTCCCGCACCTCCTGCACTAGGGCAATGTCGTAGCGACGGAGGATCTGCGGGGACAGGAATCGCTGCGTAGTGAGGAGCAGCCCGGGGCTGGCTTGAAGCCACCATGGGATGGCCCTGTTCAGTCCAGGGGACCTGACACCAGCATGGGGGTCCAGCACACGGTGACCTGACTCATCCCTGCGCGTCTCCGAGCACTTCCCTCCACCCCAGCGTGCGCAGCCCATCCCCACCAGCGGCCACGCGGGCGTCTGTCGCGGGTCGTACTCACGTTGACGATGATGTCTGCCACGGTCTGGTCGGACATCTTGCTGTCCCCGAACGCCTGGATGTTGAAGGCGCCAATCCGCAGCGTGGCAGCCACGTGCGGCAGGAGGGAGGCAGCCAGCAGGGACAGTACCAGCAGCATGGTGCCCATCCTACCCGAGAGGGACGCCCAGCCCTGGGCATGCGGGGAGAGGAGTCGCATTCCCACTGAGAAGGTTGTTCAGGGCTTGGGAAAATGTTTCCGACTTGAAGATAGAGCAAAAAATCTGTTTAAGGCACCCAGGAGCCAGCAGCCCCCAGTATTGTTCCCAGCTCCTGTCCTCGCAAGGTGCTCCCTGCCTGTGCCATCGCTGGGACTTGGTGCCCCAGGTTTGCACGGCCCCATCATCAAAGGAGAAAGGAAGGGATCTGTCCGGGGCCACGAAATGAAGCAGCTGCCAAGCTATGAAAGACCCCAGGAGCCCTGACTCCCTGCCGCCACTTTGAGCCTGAGGCAATACTGGATCCATCAGGCTCTCGGTGCTGGAGGGTCTGTCTGGGTCACGTGGTGAAGCCTGTGGATGTGGCCCGGGCTGTTTGCCAGGTCCCTGGTCCCAGAAGGAAATAAGCCAGGGCCAGCTTAGCGCCCGACGCCGTGCTGGAGCATGGCTGGAGGCAGCGCTGCTCCGGAGGATCAACCATCCGCCATCTCCTCCTCCTGCTGGGAAGGCACCTTCTCCCGACCTTCTTCTCTCATGTCATGTCTCACAGGCGACAAGACTGGAGGTCTCCAGGACCTCAGATTTACCCCCCTGCCAGCTCTTGTCCCACAGGGCCATCTCTGTCCAATTCAAACCCCAGCCTTCAGCACCGTCATCCCTATGCAATTTTATATCCTTACCCTGCTCACTCCTGATCCCCCTCTGCATTTGCTGCTCCCCAAGGCCAGGTGCTCACAGCCAGGCTGCCCACGCCAGCTTTGCACCCCCCTGCAGCAATGTTAAAGTTGTGAAGGCACCAGCTAAGCCTAATTCCTCCAGTGTCTCAATCAGTCCATGAGCACTGAGACGCTTCCCCAGCAGTGACTATCTGTGCCATGGAAATAACCATGTCCCAGCCACACACTGGTCCCAACGCATCTGGAAAAACCCTAACAGGAACCCAACCCCCAAACCAAAAATTCACCACTGGCATCCAGCCCCGTCCTTACCGTGCTGAGGGGCAGAATGAGCAGGCTGGCGTCGAGCATGGAGCAGCTCTGCCCTTCCAGCAGCTGCTCCGGCTGTTTTATTCCCAGCCAAGGTGTCAGCAAAGCAGGATGAGCTGGACACCCCTGTGGATGTTTGGGCACAGCCTTCAGGTGCCTTCCTACATTGGGAAACCACCACCCACACCTTGGCAGGGTGGGGCCAGCGTAACCATCTCTGAACATGAGCTGTAAGGAAACTTGCTCGTGTGCATCCCTGGGGACATCCCGGAGGAGCTGGGAGACCATGGGCAAGCTGGGAGTGAGAGCAAAGGAGTGATCATGAGACAGCCAGGGAGAACTGGCCTCCAGCATGGGGCCATCAAGGACCTAAGGAGCATGCTGGTGTCACATGCTGTTCCCTGGCATGAGGACAGGCCAGCCGGCAAGGAGGCCCTGGAGGGCTGCGGCATCCCGGCCAAGCAGGAGGCTGCGACAGTGCCAGAGGAGCATATGAGTCTTGAGGTTGCTGCTTGTGGACACTCTCTCCCAGCTGGCATGGAAGGAATGGAAGAGGCAGCAGGACCCAAAAGCAGCCACCCAAGCAGCTCCCAGGGTGGACAGAGGGATTTTGGATGCTGCAGCTCCCAACGGGGAGCACAGCCACCCGCACAGCCTGCAATGCCCACCAGCTGACCAGCCCCATAAAGGCAGCAGCTAAGGTGAGCAGGGCCCCAGCCCGCTCAGCCCAGGCCTTTGCACTTTGGCCCCCGTGGACACGTGACATGTTTGTCCTGCGAGCCACAAGGCTGATCCCAAGGCCGCAGCACCTGCCAGCCAGGTGGATGGAGCCTGGGCACAGCTGGCTGGGGCCAAACAATGCACCAAGGCACATGATGCAAGGCAGGCAGCAAAAGCTAATGGCCTTAATGAAGGTGATTCAGCTCTTTGGAGTTTCTCAGTAGATGGGATAATTAGGAGGGAAATAAAGAAGGAACTGTCATGTTGTCCGGGTCAGGCAGGCTGAGCCCTTGGTGGCCTGACAAGCCTCCATGCAATGAGCCAGCTCAGACCCACAAAGTAGATCCATCAGCAGCTTCAGATAGTCCTGGTGGGTTTCCAGAACAACCTGGTGGGCTTCCAGGACTTCCAAAACTGCCCTGGTGCTGCTTAGACCCGCTGTGCGCAGAGCGGCGGGATGGCCTTGCACAGCACCCACCTTGCACAGCACCCACAGTACCAGATGGTCACAGGAGCAACCAGGACCAGGGTCCAGTCGCAGCTGAGCACAGGAGGTGCTCAGCCGGATGTGGCCCTGGGGCCAGGGCAACAGCTCCCCTTGCCAGGGCTTGTCAGGCTCACACAGCAGTAGCCGGGCTCAGCATCCTCACAGACCATCACAGGATGACTCCAGGTATCCTCAGATGCATTTGCATATTTTTGCAGGATTGCCAAACTCTTGGTTTCCACAGTCCTTGCTGGGCACCTCGCAGCCCAGTTCTGCTTGGGAAAAAAAACCACTTCCTCTCCCTTTGGGAAAATCCTTGCCCACCAGGTGCCCAGGGCAGCCCCTAGCCTGGGGAACGGCAGCACCTCGAGGCCAAAGGGGGTTACTCAGGGACTTGTGTGGATTCAGTGGAGCTCATACACAGCCCCAGGGTCTCTGCGCTGCCAATCTCCTCATTGCAACATCCCTAGTCACCTTCCAGAGACGCCTTGCAACAAGCCTCAAACTGCAGGGTGCGGCGGCCACCGTGCCGGGGGGCACCCAGCCCTGCCAGGAGGCACCCAGTGCTCCCGAGTGGGCCGGAGGTGCCATGCTGAGCTGGGAGCTGACTCACGGCCCCCGTCCTACCGCTGCGAGCATCATCCGCCGCTCCCAGGCTCCTGCACACCCACTGGCTCTGGTGGCTTGGGGAGGTGGGGAAGGAGCCGTGCGCGACTCGGAAGCTGAGTCAGCCTGGAGGCGCCCGGGCCCTTCCTTCGTCCCAGGCATCCCTCCCAGCCAGACAGGCCACCCGCAGCCCGGGGTTTGGTGGCACACTTGTGAGATTTGTCACCCACCAGGGCTGCCGTTGTCCATCTCGACCGGTGCTGCCCAGCCAGCAGATAAAGCGGGTGGCTCTGGGATGTCTCCTTTGCCTTTGGAGTATCCCATTGCTCTGCTCCCCTGTGATGCTGAAGGTGCCGAGGATGCAGCAGGGGACAGGGATGCTCTGGCCAACGTTGCACACCACCACCAAGCATCCGCCACCCAAAGCACTTGTACGCAATGGGTTTCTCATGGTGCCACCTTGATGGAGAAGCCTGACTTTTCCTACAGAGACACGATGTTTAACCAGGAGCTCCTGAAAAAGGGAAAGCAGCTTAAAACCACAAGCCCCAGGCTGTGTTTAGTGTTGTGACCATGATCCCTTGCAGGTCAAGCCTGAGCAAGTCAGTCTGTGAAGCTGCTAAGGCTGAAAACAAGTTATTCTTTTAATGAAAGTCAAGAGGATCCCACAAACCCATGACACTGGAGGACAAGCTTGGAGAGATGTCCTGCAGGTGGTCATTGAGAAAGGGTAAAGCTTTGCCAGCTGCCCAGGACAGCGGTGGCGGGCGCACCGAGGGCACCGCGCGTGCAGCGCTGCACGGGGCACAGCGGCAGAGGCAGCGCCACGGGGGTGTCCACGATGAGTGTGCGCCGGGGCCGTGCCAGGGGCCGTCCACGCGGGGAAGGCGTCAGCGGGCTCTAAGTGTCACCTCCACCGGGAAATGGTCACTGACAGCCAAGGCCTGAATGTGGGGGAGAAGCAGAGGGGCCGTTGCTTGACCGTGCTGGCCGGCGGCACCATCACGGTGCTGAGCACAACGTTTTGGGTCAGTCCCTGAAACACTCTGGGAGCCCACGGTCTGTGTCCGCACTGAGGACAGCAGCTCCCCACTGGTCCCCCACTCACATCCTTGTGCTGCAGGTGGAAAATCTCCTGGAAGTTGACGACGGTGGCAGAGCCGGGCTCGATGGCGCTGGTCAGCGCAGAGCCGCAGGCGACGATGCTGCCGGGGCCGGGCAGGCGTTAGTGCCGCGTGCCGCCCCGGCCCAGCCTTGCGCGCCGCGGCCCCCTCACCGGTCGTAGGCGCAGTCAGTGAGCGTCACCGTGGTGTCAGCGCCGTCCGGGATGAGCCACTCGCAGGCCTCGAGGGAGCGCAGGCGGATGGCGGGCCAGTCTGACGGCAGCACATAGGAGCAGCCGGCATTGAAGTCACCCAACAAGAGGATGTCCTGCAGGGCAGCACCGGGGTGGGTCCCTTCATGGGCTGGTTGCGTAGCCCATGGCAAGGGTCGCTGGGCCACGACGATGCTCACCCCGGTCCTCCCCAAATGGACACACGCTGGCATCAGCTCCGCCAGCGCGACAGCTCCATCCGAGGCCCCGCTCTCCTGGGAGGAGAGCCCACCGTCCCCACCGCACTGCTGGGCCACTTACGTTGGTCGCCCATTTGCTGACGATGTCTGTGTAGACGTCGTAGAGCGTGTCGATCTCGGCCACTGCATTGTTGGGGTCTGCATGCAGGGGCACCAGCACAAACTCCTCCAGCTCTGCCAGAGAGAGGTGTGAGCCCCGAGCCACCAGCGCCCTGTACCGGGCCTGGGAAGGGAGCAGGAACCTGCCGCAGGGCCGCCTTGGGCCAAAGCCCAGCAGCCAGCCAGGAAAAGCTCCCAAATGAAAGGGGAAGTGTTCATCTTACATGCCCTGCCTGTCTTTGAGCTTGCCATGGGGACCTGCTTTCCTCTACGTGGGTTTAGTTCTTGTTTGCCATGCCTTTTTAGAAGCCCCCACTACTTTGGGAAGAAGACAGTGGGTGAAGGAAAGATGGGCACATCGGAGCATGGCACTAGGAGCTGCCATGGGGAAGGGGCAAGAGGTGGCATGGTGGAAGATGGCACATAGTGGGAAAAGGCATGAGGTGGGAGATGGCACTACTGTGCTGGGTCCCTGGCACTGTGGGTAGGAGAAGGGCTGGGCAGAATGAACCCAGCAGAGCCTCCGAGCTAGACCTGAGGGTGATCCAGGGTTGCTCAATGTGCTCTGGAGCTGGCAGGCCAGCTTTGCCGCTAGCAGCCCCACTCAGACGTGCACGGGGCAGGGACCTGGCTTGGTGCTGGCAGGGGCAAAGCTGCACCAAGCCAAGAGCCAGGCCTGCTCCGAGGCCAAGCACAGCTCCCAAACGCTCCATGGGGTCTCGGTGCCAGCACGCTTCCAGGTGCCGGCTCTGCTTACGTGTGTGGGGCGAGGAGAACTTCACGATGAAGGGCTCCCTGCTGAAGACATTGGCCCTGATGTTGTTATAGTAGTAGCTTTCCAGCACAGAGACCATGCCCAACCTGGGGGAGAAGAGTGGCACCACTCCCACTGTGGCTGGGGCACTCAAAGGTGCTCCCCACACTGGATCACCTTTGGAAGTTGCCAGGAGTGACAACAGCCAACACAAGGGGTGTCACACCCTGGCAGTAGCCTCCCCTCCTGCCAGCCCTTACCTGTAGATGAAGAGATACTGCTCCTTGTAGGTGCTCTGACCCAGGGGCTTGCTGACCAAAAAGCTGTATGGGTGTGGTGACACACTAGGAGCAAGACAGAGAGAGGGTAAGGGAAGGCCCCACCATGTCCTCTGGCTCCAAGAGGGCTCTGTCTGGCCAAGGCCAAGTGTCTCAGCAAGTCATCCCCAGGCATGGCAGCCATATGAACCTGCTCTGGTGCAGGAGGACGTTGTCCAGGCTCTGCCACAGGGCCCTATCTGCAGGCACCCACCACCAGTCCCCAGCAGAATCACCTGTTGAGCTGGTCCATCAGCTTCTCCACAGCACTCAGGTCGCTATCCCGGACCTCCTGCACCAACATGATGTCATACTCTGACACAACCTGGGGAGACAAGCCCAGAACCAGTGACCTGTAGCCAGGAGCTGCTCACACAGGCACCCACATCCCCAAGCGCCCCATCTACACACTTCTTGAACACTGCCAGGGATAGTGACTCCACCACTTCCTTAAGCAGCCTGTTGCAGTACTTGACTGCTCTTTCTATGTAGAATTTTTTTTTTTTCCTAATATCTAACCTGAACCTCCTCTGGTACAACTTGAGGCTATTTCTTCTTACCCTATCAGGAATTAATCTGGAGAAGAGACAGAGATTGCCTCCTCACCTCACTACAACCTCCTCTCAGGTAGTTGCAGAAAACAAGAAGGCCACCCCAAGCCTCCTCTTCTCCAGACTAAATAACCCCAGCCCCCTCAGCTGCTTCTTATAAAGTCTGTGCTCCACCCATAATCACCTTTCCCATGCAGAATCCCAGTATCTCCTTTCTCCTAGGCTGTTTTGAGGGAGGGCCCCAGACAGAGTCAAGAACCACCTGTCCTCAGCCGGGGATTATGGCTGGAGAGGGGCAGTTGGGTGGGGAGGGCAAGACTGGGTGGGCAGGCAGGTGGATGGTTGAGCACATGAATGGATGAGCGCATGGGTGGTTGTAAGTGGATGGCCTGGGGGACAGATGGACAGTTGGGTGGGTGGATAGGTGAGTAGATGGCTGGGTCAATGCATGGGCAATTAGACAAGTGGGTAGATGAATGGGTGAGTGGAAGGATAGGTGCATGGACAGACTGCCAACAGAAAGCTGGTGTCCAAGCGCCCTGAGCTAGTTGCCTCCCAGAGAGCAGCCAGGACTCCCCCTCTCCCCACTAGCACTCACAGCAACAATGACATCTGCGACAGTCTTGTTGGACATCTTGCTGTCACCAAACGTCCTGATGTTGAAGGCGCCGATCTTCAGCGTGGCAGCCACATGCAGCAGGAGAGCTGCAGCCAGCAGCACCAGCACAGGCTTTGCAGCCCCCATCCTGAGTACAGAGGAACAGGAATGGTCTCAGTCCACAGGGATGGCAGAAGAATTTGGGACAGATGATAAAGGTGGCTTGGGGATTCCCACTTGCTGTACTGGTTGCACAGGGAGACATGATGCCTCCTGCCACGTGCTGTAGCCAAAGTCAGCTCCTCCATGCTGTGAAGCTGGAATACTGTGGTGCCCTTGGGAGGCTGTGTCAGCCCAGCGTCACAGCTCTCCCTCCTCCTCCTCCTCCTCCTCAGGGGAGGACCCTGGAGTGGAGGGATCAGCTCTGCTCAGGTGTGAACCCCCAAGCACCCCATTGCCACCCGAGATGTGATTGGGGCAGAATTTGGTCCCAAGCAGAGCCCTGCAATGGAAGTGCTCCCTGAGGGTCACACAAGAACACTCTTCCACATTATTTCCCATTTGCTATCCTTTTTTTTTGCTTGTTTTTGCAGTCCCAAATTTGCAGTGCCTGGTGTGTGGCAGCATTTGTGGGAAAGATCTGTCCCTTAACAGGCTGCAGCTGCCCAGCCTCCCCCTTCCCCAGCTTTCATTCACCAAGGTGTGAAAAGTCGCTAACCCACCCCACATCCCAATGCCTACGCGATGGGGACAGCCGCTATCACAGGGTCTTCTCCTGTGACTCCCCAGCAGCTCTCATCTCGTGCCTGTCCCCCCATCCCTGGGGCTGCACTGGGGCAGAGACCCACAAAACCCATCAGTTGCCATGCCCTGTGCCCGTCGGCATCCCGGGTACCGCCTCAGCGCCTTTCCTGCCGGGGCGCTTCCTTATCTGGCCCAGAGGAGGGTCCTCCAGCAGTGCAGCTGGGGCGAGAGGCGCAGGGGCTGTATCCCGCCCTCCCAGTGCTGCTCCTGCCTCACCCGCTTCTCTGGCCTGCTGGAAAATGCACCAGGGAAGGGTTTCACCTGGTGCTGAGCTCCCTGGGGTAATATTTCACCAAATCCTTCCCAGACTGTTGGCTTTGAACGCTGTCCAAGCACCCGTGTCCCAGGCACCAAGCTCCCCGGGGTGTGTGGGGCCAGGATGGGGCCAAGGTTTGGGATGGGGCCGCGTCCAAGCCCAGCTGCAGCTGAACGAGCCACACGCTCCGACTGTGCTCCGACGCACAGAGAGCACAGTTGCCCACAAAGCGCTTGAAATATAAGAACTGATAGCACTGGAAAATAAAGCAGCTTTTGAAGGATGACTGGAGGAAGGGCTTGTTGCCTGCCAGCTTGTCTGTTTTTTTCCAGGTGGAGCAGCTTACCTGTCTCCTCACTTTGATATTGTTCAAACCGCACATACAAAGAAAAGGCTTCACTTAATGCTACAAGCTACGCAAGAAGAGGACGACCCCTCTGATCTCTCGGAGGACACAGCAGCCTCTACAGACTCCCAGATAACAGACAAGGCACATATATATGTGTGTATATGCGCATGCAGGGGATCTCAGTCCACCTGCAGTGGACCTACAAAGCTCTGCCCTGGCAGGGGGGTCTCAGTGAGAACAACCTGAGCTCAAGGGAACCACCTTGCAGAAATGAGATCCTGGGCCTACGAGGGGAAGGGGAGCGTGACATACCTTTGGTGTCTCAACGTACCTTTGGTGTCGCACCTTGGCCTCTCTGGCTGTGGAAGGAGAAGCTGCACCTGCATTTATGGGACAGGATGAAGTCCCTTTGCCAAGCTGTCACTCAGCCAACAAGTGCCAAGGCCTTGGGCTCCATATGGCCGTTTTCAACAAAAGCACAGGTTTACTCAGTAAAAAAAAATAGTTCTTCCAATCAGCGCCGATAACCGTGTCTCCCGCTACTGCCTTCCAGCTGTGGGCTTGGTGTAAGGCCAATAACATATTTGGATCAATAAACAGACCAAGAAAGACACCCAAGGCCATAAACGGATCCCCAAAGCCCCATCACTCGTAGCCTGCTTGGATTTTTTTGGAAAAGCACTTATTTGACTGATACTAAGCCTTACCCTTCCAGCACCTCCAATGCTGTTAATGTGATGGTTTCCAGCATCCATGCCCTGTCTGGGCGCAGAGGTGGCTCTGAGCCTGCCACAGACCTGGCGGTGCCGCTGGGGAGGAGGACAGAGCCATGGACATCCCTGCGGAGCTGCTGGCAAGTCCTCACCTCGCTGGGGTGAGGTGCTGCTCCCGGTGGGGCTGTCATTGCCATGAGCCTTCGGGGCCAGGGCTGAGGCCAATGGCTGCCCCTGCAAGGCAGGAGCAGCTCTGAGCAGGGTCAGATCCAGCCAGGACACCCAGGGTAGGTTGGAGCTTCCAGTCCAAAGTTAATCACAGCTGGGAACCAAAATGAAGACGAGACACACAGGAGCATCTCGAGGCTCTGGTGCCCAGGAAGCACTTGGTCCACGTTGTGCTGTGCCAGGGTCGACATCGCCTTGCCCTGCAGCCTGTTCCCAAACACATTCTAGGAACTTGTGTTGATGACACAAGGAAATGTCCCCAGGGCACCCGGCCCACGCAGCTTCGTACACGGCTCGTCCCCTGCCCTGCGCCACCTGCTCTCATTTAGGTCCCGGTGCTCCCCGGCCTTGGAACGCAGCTGCCACGTTTCCCAGAAGGGCCACGTGGGTCTCCCCAGGGCACAGCCCTCGCCAGGGAGTTCGGGACGAGGCCGGTGGCCCGTCCCCTCTGAGCGCCCCCCTGTCAGTGCCCTGACAAGGGGGTACAGAGGGCTGGGGGGTCCCGGGCTCCTGTCCTGCCTGTCGTCATCCACCCCAGGCCGCCGTGGGTGCCCCAGGGCCACTGGCCTGTAGGTCCCCACGTATGGGGACCCCACGTGGGGGAGCTGCCTGCGAGCCCAACACAGCCCGTGCCCCCGCTGCGTCCCAGCACGAGGGCAGAGCCAGACCTCGGCAGCAGAGGGGGCAGCTCGTGCCCTTGCCTGGCCCGGGGTCTGGGCCTGCAGCCCCGCTCGAGAGGCCCAGGGACGGGA
>VZSV01000087.1:618598-640666 GCA_013398735.1 Nothocercus julius
GCCCCGGCAGTCTCTTTCCGGCATTGCCGAGTGAGTCACCGCCGGCAAGCGGCCGCTTGCCACGACGCGGCGGTGAGCGGCCTCCCGTGCCGCGCGGTTTGTAGTGACCGAGTCTTGGGGGGCAGCTGTGCAAGTGCCGGCTTTGCTTAGGCCTGGTGGAAAAACAGCACAATTGTGTTGCCATAGCTGTTGGGCTGTTGAAAAGAATCCCTGCTCCAGCTCGCACCTTGTTGCTGGCAGTGCCCTGTGCGAGGATGTGGCTGTGCCAGCAGAAGAGGATGTTTTGGGGCTTCGGTAGAGGCTTAGAAGGTCCAGCAGCTTTGCTGACAGCCCATTGCTTCTCTTGGCATACCCTGCCTAAGTGGCTCAGCTGGCAGGGTAAATGGTGCATTTCCATTTCCTCTCTCTTTGTAGCAGAATTTTCCTTAACGGGGCTGGAATTCCTCACCCTGCTACACAGAGCTGCTGCTTGCCTTGGGTGGGATTTGCACTTGCTCTCCAGGCAGCTCTGCTCCTTCCTTGCTGTCTGTGCCTGGGACCTTGCTTCACAAATCAGCCCAATTGGCCCAAACTATTCAACCATTCACAGCAAGACAACTTAACCAAGATATTTAGCCTGTCTGTGCCTTGACTTACACAAGTGCTGTGTCCACTTAGACCTGCCTTAAGAGCTTTAGTGGAGAGATACTAACCAGCCACCTTCCCATCTAAGCAGGGTAATGATTGAATATTTTTGCAGAATGTGTCATGAGGTTCTTAGTCACGGATTATTAAACTAATCCCTAAACATTGTTTGAAGGAGCCCAGTGCTTCCTGCCACACACTCGGGCAGTCGCAGTGGCCTCAGCAAGAAGCTGCTGCCATGTTCAGTTCCTTGGGGCTCAGACAGACGAGGAGCCTGGTGATGGATTATATGTGTGCTCTCTGAGTGACAGACACACCTCTGCTCTCGAGAACTGGCTGACCTAAATACCAAATTGTGCTGTCGCTTTGTGTGCTGTGTCAGGATGGCTGTGGCTGAAGACCATTAAGCAGTGGAGTTGTGACATTGAGCCGCTTCACTTCCTTGCTGAGTGCGGGTGTGTAACATGCAGGGCAGGTATCGGCAGCCCTCTGATAACGGAGATGTCTGCGAGTGGCCAGGGTACAATTACAGCTGCAGCGTGTGCAGTGCGACATAGCAGCCTGTTGCTACATAGGAGAGCACTCGGGCTCTTAATAAGACTGCTTATTTTCCTCCTCTTGCAGAGGTGAGCCGTTGTATTTGACTTGATTTGAGTGGACATAGATTTGCTGTCGGGATTGCTGTGTCCAGTCCAAGCATGAGGGAACTATGTGTCGTAGACACTCAGTTGTGGTTACAGCTGTCAGATGTTTGTGACCGTCATCTCCTGTCAAGTGTTTGATTATGTTTGGCATAACTGAAGACTGGAAGTGTTTGCTTTTCCCCAATGTGCATTCCTTTTCACCTGGCAAGCTACAGACTTCATCTGTCCCTTCCCCTCCACTTTCTTTTTTTAATTTTGTCATCATAAAAGCCTTTTACAATCAAACAGCTTCACATGTTATCAGTCCTGAAAAATTGTATCCTATCCCCAAAGTATGCTGAGGAAATTGTGCTGCGTATCCTTTCATGTGCTCTTCTGTCTAGTTCTGAATTAATCTGTTGGCCAAGTAATAGCTAATAATTTCTCTTCATTAATTTGGTTCAAGTTCTGCTCGTTTTCTTTTAGTCCCACGGTGACTCTGCCTTGATCCCACAGAAGCTTTGGTTCCACGAAAGCCTGTATGGGTATACTTTTGGTGGCTATTTTAGGAATCCTAGCACACTGTATTTTTAAAAACAAGTCACTTATAGTATATAGTGATATACTAGAGTTATCTGGAATATATCTAGAATGTCACTTCAAAGTGAAATTCTTATAAAGAAGCAGGTGACTGTCTCTCAGAATTTCATAATCAGAGAACGAACCATCTTCATTTACAAGGTAACGCTGGAGTAGTTTTAAAATTAGTAATGTTAGGATCATGCCCAGTTCCAGGCTGTTTTTATGTAGATGGTTTTAATCTTGCAGGTTAGAAAAGCAGTTTTGTTGCATCTTGTAAGTTGGTGCTTTAATTCATCCCCTGTGATTTCAGTCTCTTGTTTGGTGTGAACTGAAGCTGCTGCTGCTACCCAAAATGCCATCTGTGGTCTGTCTCTTCGCCCTTTCCTCTGCCCTGTCTCTAGGTCTCCTCCCGCAAGCCATTTCTCAGCCTGATTTGTGGGGTGAGCAAGAGCTGATGAAACCCTGACTGCAAGGACTGACTTTTAATGACGGTACTGATGCAAATGCCTATTGAACTGCAGTTTTGGGTACAAACTTGGGGATTTTCCTGGGAGTAGTTCGCTCTTTGTGGAGTTTTCACTGCTGTGCCTTCCTGCTCATCATGCGCTGACTTTCTTCTGAGGACTCGGTACTGTTGGCTGCTCTTAGTCTTTTGTTCTCCAAATGCTGAGCTGTTAAAGAAGCACTTGGCATTAGTTCAGCATAAAAGCAGGTTAAGTTCTCTCTTGTTGAAGCACCTCTTCAATAAACTTCAGTTAAACACTTCAGTCTTTATTAGACAGGCATCACTCTTGTTTTTCTCTGGGTGGTTGTGTGTTTATTTTGGTGTGTATGTGTCTGTCCTTAATGCCAATCAGTGGGCCTTATGTCATAAATGTAGTGTCGCAAAATCCCTAGTTTGCTGCCTTCCACTGCTTCCCAGCCACACATACCCTTTTCTCTTTGTAGAAAGGTGGGAACTGGAGTCAGTTTCCACACATTGGCTTTTAAATTGAACTTAATTTTCTCCTTTTAAACTGGTCACTAGGTTTGTAAGAGCAGATATCTATGCCAAGATGCATTTTAAATGATACTGGCTTAAAGAAATAGCAGAGTTTTTTTGGTGTTGAACCTGTGCCTCTAATGCTGGAGGAGACAAGTGAGGAAGAAAGCTTTTTTTGTTATTTAAATTTGTTGGCTCAAATTAAAAAATCTATCTGGGAGCACAGCGAGGTTGGGGAGTGTGTCTGCCAAGCACAGGAAGAAGGTTCTTTTTGATCTGCTTCTGGGTGTGTTTTCTGTGGGAATTTCATTTTTTGTTGTTGTTTTGCTTTGGTTGGTTTTGGCACCTTTTTTTTTTTAATCATCTCTAATAAAACCACTTTTTATTGTCTCTTGTAATGTTGTGTGCAGAGTGACTGTGTTTTGCTGGCAGCTCTGTGTTGCTGCTCACTAGTGAGGACAGTGTCTAGGAAATGGAAGCAGCTCTTGGCTCTCCTCTCACAGGTTTACTCTGCGCGGGCTGCAATGCTAGCTGCTTTCAGCATCACTGTGTGCATTTTGTGTGTCGCTGCTTATTCTAATTCTGAATGGCAGTGGGCCTGCATATATGGCAAGCAGTATGGTGGGGTTTGTTTCTGTCTTTTGGTGGAGTAGCTGCCTATAGGAATCTTGCTATGTTCAACAATTGCAAAGCACTAGATCTCCCAGCTCTCGTTGTGACTGTGGTTTTACTGTGACCCTTTGGTTTTAATTCCCCACAGTGCTACTGTCACAAAGCAGATTTTCTTTCCCATGTCTTAGCAAGAAAAGATGGAACAGCAAAACCCTCTTAGTGATTCTTGCTCACTGCTCCCTGGAGGAGCTGCTCTATCTGGGGCAGCACAGAGCTGTGCCTTTTGCAGAGTGCTTTAGAGATGCTGTATTTTGTACCAGCTTCAGTGAAATCTACGGCTTCAGCAGTGTAACCAGAGCTCCAGGGAAGAAGAAGAGTCCAGAATGTAACTTGCACTCAAAAGATTCATATTTCTTCTGCTGGAAGGTTAATGAAGCTTCAAGTGTGCAGGGAATCAAGGATATAACAGGATTTCACTAACTGTAAGTGCTTTCATTTCAAAGCAATAACCACCCTAGCTGTGCAGGTTGGGTTACCTTTTGCCTGTTCGCTTCTCAGTAGTTTTTTGGTGTCCATTTGGAATTCTCATTCTTCGTGGCAGGAGGTTAAGATGTGTCAGTAGCTGTGATTCTGTGTATTTTCAGGTTCGTAGTGCAAATCCTATGGTGTGCGCACCTCGCTTTGGGCATGGTGGAAAAACAAGGTTTAGAGCTGCGGGCAAGGTGGGGATGTTAGCAGAATTTCAGTGCTGAGAAGGACTGGCCCAGGTGAGAGCCTCTTGGAGAAGGTGCCAGTGTAGGTCTTCCCAGGTTGCACATGATAGCGCTGCCTGTACTAATTTACTGGAGAGGAGAGTTCAGACACTGCCAAACTTCTTCCTCTATTAAAACGTCCTCTGGGGAAGCTTGTTTGTGCTTTGGGGCACATTTCTGAGGCAAATGGGGTCTGTGTACCAGGTGCTGGGCTAACAGTGTGTCTTAAAGACCTGATGGCCTAGCGGATTTTTGCAAGATGATGTGGCAGGAGATGTATAAGGGACTCTTAGACCAAGTGCTTATGGTTTTGGTAGAAATTAGACAAAACCACTAGATCAAAAGGACTATGGACTGTTGTGAGATGCCATAAGCTTCAGTATCCGAGCCTTTCCAGCCATGTTACTACATTATTTTCAGACTGAGGCATAAAATTAGAGGCTGTGTCCTGGATTTCCAATTAAAAGAGCATCTTTCTCGTTCCAAACATCAGGCTCAGCTAATCTATGAGATTAAGTGAAGGCAGTTTTAGGGGAGCATCCATGTAGGAATGGTGATGAAACTAACATTTATATTTGTGGTTGTGGATGTCAAGCTATAACTGGTTTGCATCCTATACTGGAAACAGGAGAACCAGATCATCTGGGTTTTCTGTATTTATTGCTTGTCCCAAGTGAGTCCAAGTGTGATTCCTAGAAGGAGCTGAAGCATTAAGGGAAGTAGAGGGAGTGTAACGAACACTGCGGCAAGTGGATATGCCTGGGTGGCTTTCATGGAAGAGGTGGCTGTATTAATAGAGCTAGCAGGTTTAATACCTCAACTTGCTAGTTTAAAGGTATGATTTACCCAAGGAAGGCAGGGTCGTGGAGCTTGTGTGTGTGTGTGTTTGAGAGCAGCTTTCAGTCTCAGTTCCAGGAATGTCTGCAGTAAACTATCGTAAAGGTACTATCTGTTTTACTTCTTATTAAAGGAGAAACGGGAAAAAAAATCTGTCTTAATAAGTTCCTTTTTGCAGTAAATAGACATAAAGAAATGTCATTGATAAGTGTGTTAATAAGCCCTAAAGAACTAATTTCACAGCTGAAAGTCATTTTGATTCAAGCTCATGTCTGGGTTTCTGAAACATTATGCTGCAGATAAAAGGCAGAGCTCTGATAATCCTATGGGGACTCTTTCTGCAGCACTTCTGACTTAGTAATCTCTCTTGATTGTCCTCAGGATCTTAGATGTTACAGGAACAGAGACATTCACTAATGCATCATCTGTGTATAGTGGGATTCTAGTGCTGGGGATGCATCTGAATTTGGCTGAGACCAGCCTACTGCATTGCTGCCTTTGGGTGGAAAAAGATCTAGTCTGGGCTTAGAGTGAAGAGGTTTGACTTCACTGCAGTAACATGGGACTGTGGACCTGAGCAAGCTGATCTAACTTGGATTAAACCAGGTGATCTCCAGAGGGTCCTTCTAACCTAAATATTCTGTGATTTGATTTCAGTAGCATTTAGGTATCCAATGCACACTGGGAACAAGTACTTAAATGTATATAGTTTTAAATTTGGATTCTGTTGCTTTGATAAGGTTGCCTTAAATTCCAGAATTGCCTTGTAGAGATGGTTATTATTGAGTTCATAATGTTTTCAACTGCAATAGCTTTTTTTTTTTTTTTTCTTTTGTATTAAATAAATAAAAGGAGCCTGATAATGGGGGTATCTATGTGGAAGATTCCCTGCAAAACCAGTAACTTAAAAATGCAGGAAGCTTAAAATGAAATACAGGAGGGAAATCTGTACTGCTTTGTCAGAGTTAGACCTTTGGCTGGCTCAAATTGAATGGTTTAATGTAAATCAAATCCCCAGTGCCAGATGGTGCAGGGTAGAGACGCTCATAGCTGCAAAAACTCTTCACTGGCTCTTGGAGCGATACTCCCCAGGCAATAGGAAAGCTCATGTCTGTTTCGAGTATGTTTTTGTGTTGCTCAGGCACGGCTAATATGCTCCTGTCCTGCATTTACAGAAGCTCTAAAAATTCTGCGGGGTTTTGCTTGAAGCTGTTTATTTACAATAGAGAGAATGCCATATGTCATAAACTTACCTTTTCTAGGGAAGAAGAAGAAAAAGTTATCTTGCTTGGATTGGAGGACTGGCCATACAGAAGTCCCAGAAAAGGCTTTGGAAACATGACTGGAGCAGTAACTCTGAGATTACCAGGCACAAGGCAGCCCTGCTTGGCCTTGCTCTGCGCGCATACAGATCTCCTATGACGTGTCTGCTGTTCCCTGTTAGTGCCACGCAGATGGTCTGCCTGTGTAAAATGCAGCTCCGGAGCACGAGCCCACGCCTGAACCTCTGCCTGGCTGCTTGCAGCCCCAGGCAGAGGGCCGTGAGCTGGCAAAGGGAGGCAGGGCTGACTCGTGTGCCTTCTGCACCAGCAGCCTTGTCTTGCACTGCTGCAAGTCCTCAGGTCTTGCCCGTGCTTTGGGCATCTCCTTGGTAGCCATCCGGGAGATACAGAAGGAGAGGTTTAAGAATAAACCCTGGCAGCAGCTGTGATCACTTTAATAGGTATGTGCAATATAGGGAGGCATATAGCATATCTCATCTTGTGGTCAAGTGCCTTGTTGCAACCCCCCTTACTTTCTGCTTGTCAGGATAACTTGAGACCTTTGTGCAGATTGTTAGCTCTTACGTATGCTGGTGAACCGGTCTCGTTTGCTTCAGTCTCATCTGCTCCGTTTGCAGCTCTCACTGTCTTGCTAATAAGCTGCGCCCTTTCATGCCCAGGCTCAGCCTCGTACCTGCCCTGTAGGGTATCAGCTGAAACCCCAAGTGTGGAGCGGGTGGAAGTTTGGGGAGATTAACAGGCTGTTGTGTAATGCTAATGTAGACGTTAGCTAAATAACGTGTGACTGAAAAATTGTGTATGAAGATAAGTTTAACCTCAGTATAGCCAGACAAGGCCAAGCACTGATGTGGTTATCGTGCCAAGGGAACCACAGAGCATCTGTTTGATGCCACTAGGAGGAAAGGCATTAGAGAGGTACTGCACACTAGTTCTGATAGTAATTTTGGTATTTTCACCATGCAAAGGCAGTAGGTTCCACTTCCTGCTTTCCCTTCCTGTCTTCTTGTTCAGCAGCAGCTCTGGCGCTTGGGCCCTTCCATGAGCCACTGAGGCACTGAAATGATAGAAAACAGCCTCCAAAGAAGACAGTCCTCTCAGCTGGCATCAAGCATCAGGCAGCTGAAGACTTGCTCTTGTCATGGTGCTGGCTGAGGCAGTGCACCCCGCTGGGCTCAGCTAAGCTGCTTGTGTTTCTTCGTGTCTCCTGCTGCTTCAGTCATCCTGCAGTGCAGTTCTGATAAAACACAATTATAAAAAAATGTATATATATTAGCTGATACTATTGAGCTGACCCCGCTGTGCCCAAAGGCTGGTAGAGCAGTGGCACAGAGCATGCATTGCTGTGCAGTGCCAGAGCTGATCTTCCCCTGGGTGACCTGGGATGCCCAGCAGCTGACACAGGCAGGAAGAACATGGGGTATTAATGCTGTTCTGGTACGCTCGCCCTGCTCTGTACACACATGAGCACTTTCCATAAGTTCCTGCAGAGCTCCCATGGGAATTAAGCCCCTGTCCTTGCTGCATTGGGAAATGCTGCTGGAAACAGCAGCAGCAGTGCTTGTAGTGCTCATCTCCAGGACGGGCAGGGCTGTGGGGTTCAGCACAGCTGGATGTTGCTTCCTCTGGAGCCATTTTCTGTGCCCCCCTTCCACCAGCCCTCTCTTCTTGTGGCTTAGCTCAAGTGGCTTTCACCTGCTAGCAGCCGTTCTCCCTGTGTGTTTCTGTTCCTCGTTTTCAGTTGGTGTCCACCTTCCCTGCATTTACCCACTGCAGTCTTTTCCAGTTTCTTGAGGGCGGCGTGTAACCCCAATCTAGTTTTAGGTATTTCTGAGAGGGAAGGGGGCCTGGCTTTGGTGTCGGGGACAGCCAGATGCAGAAGGACTGGTGATGATCTAGTTGCCTGTGGTTGCAGCCCGTGGGCGGTTCAGCAGAGGCCTAAAGCCCATCATATTTGCTATATGCTCTCTCTTACAGCTGGTCATCAGCTTATGTGTGAGCATTTGGAGTTCCCCTCAGCCCTTAGTCTAAATGGTGTCACTCCTACGTCATTGCTGCTTGTAGGCAATTAATCTGTTAACTTTCTCCTTTTTATTCCCTTTAGTAAGTTACTGCAAGCCTGGGGAGTACAGGAGCTTTTTCTGGTAATGTGCTGCCTTTAGTTTCAGTTGTCCTCTCTTCTCCCAGCACGTGTAGTGTGAGTAACCTTTCTCTCTGCTGCTTGTTGCTGCTCTATTTTCTTGTAATTGGTAGTAGCATGCATCATGTATTTCATTTTCTGCTAAGTGCCAACTTGCTAGCTGTTCTGCAAGCCAACAGATTTGTAGGCTGCTTTGGTAATTGCTCTTTAGTTGTAAAGCACAGAAAATGCCTGGAATATCATTTTTACTGACATTTTCTGGTTTAGTAATTCCTAGACCAGAATTTAAATAACTGCATATTAGTTTTGTGGGTATTCTCATAAATACCCATTGCTAAGACGGACTGACCAAAGGTCTCTTGAAAATAGCAGATTTTAAGAAGAGTTTTATGTTGGATGCCCTTGTGAAACATCTTGTTTCAAGGTTCATAAGCATGGATGATCAGTTTCTTAAAACACTATTAAACAGTTTTGCTAATATACTAGTAGGTGATAGTTTGGAAAATGCAGGCTTCTAGGGGATTCAAAAATGAGCGGGTTGCCTTGTGCTCTGAAATTGTATGTTTTTCCTTTACAATGCTATGTTTTTCTGCCGGGAGAGCCAGGCCGTTGCCCACAACATGTCCCCGCTCAATTCGGCCGATCCTCAGCTCCCAGCTTGAGGCTCGGTGGGCTGCTGCGTGGCAGGTCCCCCTTGTACAGCCCGGGCGGCTGCTGCTCGCCTCCAAGCCCTGCATGCTCCAAAAAGAGCTTCTAATTTGTCCATATACATATTAGGTAAAGTGAGTGAAAGTTTCATGCTTGCTAAATGCATGCTTTTAGTATCTGAATGACCACAGTATCTCATATTTTTTGTTTAACTCTGTCATTCATTTCACTGTCCTGTCACTCTGTCTTCCATTAAGGAGCATTCCTGAACTCCAGGGGGGTCCTGCACAGCTGCAGAGCGCCAGAGGCAGAGCAGCCTCCAAATCCCAGCACTGCTCTCTGTCTTAGATGGAACTGCTGCTAGAAGATTGTATGAAATTGCAGAAACTGTTCTGTCTTTCCAGCGACGTGTTCCCTCCTGAGATAACACTTACTTAAAATCAGTTGCAATTCATCTTTTGGCTTTGATGAGTGTGAGTTTGCCTCACACCTGATGCAAAAATCAAATCCTGGCTTGCATCTGTATTTCCCCTAGAGCTTCCTATTTTTCATGATGTCCTAAATATTTTGTCTTAAGCCTTTTGATAACTTCTCATTCTTACCGTATGTTACATACTGCAAACATCAAGCCTTGTCTAAAGCACCATCTCAAATCCCCCTAGCTTTTAGCAAGTTGTTTTGTGCTTCTGCCCTGCTTTTCTTTTTCAGGCCGACGGGTGCAAGGTTCTCCTTTGGGCACTTTCATAAGGGGCCTCCTGCACAGGGGTTACAGGTGCTAGTCAGGAGGCTTCTAGTGACCCAGACAGCTGTAATCCCTGATGTTCCTGGCGATAATCAGCATTTTGTCCCTTAGTCCGTGGGTTTGATGGTCTCTGCCCTGAAGGGCTCTTTGTCCCCCTCTATAGTGCTTAGCACAGCAGAGCTGGCCCTGGTGCCGTGCAGCCGCTGTAGAAGAGCAAGCCAGCGTGGAAGAGCAGTTCTTAAAGGGTGCGAATGTCATTTTCTGCATAGGGAAGTTGAGACACTGGAATGGATGCAGTAATGGCAGGTCTCAGCCCTCAGAGCTGCTTCAATCAGGTACTTTGTAGGCCTTTTCAACAACATTTGTGCAGAATGCATCCTTCCCTCCTGTTTTTCTTATGTGTTGGATTTGGATTTCTTCTTTTGTACTGTGTTCTTGAAAATCCCTGACTTCTTAACAGCCTTTGAGGGTGCTCTGGGCCTCCTGTGGGTTGTCTCAGGAGTTTGGCAGCTGCTGCTGCATCTTGTTGCGATGCAAATGGGAGCTGAGCTGCTGCTGCTCGGCCTCGAGGGCCTTGGATATACATCTCAGAAGGAAGATTTTGGAAACAGATAACCTTGGTGTTTTCACGTTTTGCTTTGAATGGGTAGACAAAAATATTTCTCATAAAGAGATCAGCAAAGCTTTGGAAAATCTCTGGATCACTCATGAAGCCAAATTATTTCCTAATGCAAGTGTTGCTCTCACACTTGGCATGTGAAAACAGTGATTGGGAAAGGCTCCTGTTCAGGAGTTTCGTTCCACTAATTACCGCGTGCCACGTGGATGTGAGAAGTGCCAGGAATTTGGTCTTCAAAGTTAGTCTGAATATTTGCCAAGAGCCAGGAGCAGCTTTGCCACCTGAATGTGAACAAAGTTAACTTGTCTGGAATATCCTCCCTCCCAGGCATGGCAGTTACTGATTTTCTGCCTTTGTTTCTTTGGCAGCAGGGACATGTTGCCAGTAGTGGAGTTGCACAGATCTGTTCTCCTGAAACTCTGCGACAGGGCGCACTGCCAGGCAGGTGTCCTAAGCTTGCCTTAAATGTAAATTAAATGCAGTTTACATGCAAGAGCATCCCTCTCTGTTCACACAGCAGTGAGTGGGTAAAGTGAGTCCCTGCTAACACACCCAGTGCTGGGAAGGGGCACTGGAATTTGGGAGGGAAGAGGAGCTATTAGTTCAAGCAGCCACTCAAATATAAATGTACATGTAGCTTGGAGGAGGGGGAGGAAGGCCAGCCTGAGCTACAGGATAATGCACAATGCTGGCCTAGCTCTTTGAGAATATAAAGCGTTAGGTAAACATGAACTAATCCATGCAAGAATGTGTGTCCTGTGCTGACTAAGTCGGCTCTTAGAAACCCCCAGCCCTTCTTTGTCTGCTGGGTAGCAATGAGTCAGGCTCTGTTACAGTTCTGTCTCATCTCTCTCTCATTTATTAATGCCCAGAGGAGTTTAAATGTTTGACTGATAATGGGTATTGACTTACAGGACCCTTAAATGTTTCAAAAATGAAAATCATGAGAGGGTGGAATACTGCCGTTGCACACGTGGATGCTGAGCGCTGCCTGCAAGAGGAATGATGTGAAGCTTGGAGCTTCAGCGTGGGCACAGCTGATTCCGTGCCTGTTCCTGCACATTCCTCCCGCCTCTCAGAGGGAGTTTGAATTCAGAAGCTGAACCTCAGAGGGGTTGAACCAATTCTAGCAGTGTAAAATTAGTCTTAAAGGCACCAAGGACTACTCTTTTTTTTTTGAGAGATCCAGGTGGCTAAGACCTTCTGAAACCAGCACTTGAACAGATAAAACTGCAAGCAGCACAGTAAATATGCAGCAACAATCCTAGAACACACTATTTAATAGCTCTGAGTCTTTAGGAACTTTTTTGGAGGAGAACAAGTGATCCTAACCTGATTTTTTATAGAGTGGCATTGTGGAAGCAAATGTTCCCCACTTCTTAGGAGAGCAATTGGCCCACTCTGGCCTGTGTGCTGTCAGAACAGATCAAGCCCAGTTGCCGCTGTTGCTGCTTGTTTTGTGCAGCTTTGCTGGTTGCAGGGAGTGTTGCAAAGCTAACGCAACTTTTACACTACGCCTGCTTGAATGACACCTTCAGTTCGAGTGGGTTTAAATCTGTTGTGCTGCAGCTATAGTGTGTGTGTGTGTGTGAATAGTGAGCGCCAGCTGGTGTAGGGGTCTGGCTCTGCCCGTGAAAAGTGCCATGGGGCTCAGCGAGCTGAGCTTGTGCCAGCCCCGACCCTGCGGGCAGCAGGGACCCAGGTTGCCGCTTGGGTTTTGCCACCTGGATCTCTCTGCCGCTGTGTTTTACTGAAAACTTTCGTGTATTAGAACAATTTGCTTGGTGCTGAGAATCCCCCTTTGTGTTTCGTCTTTCCTAACGTACCTTCTTTCCTCGCAGGCGTGAATGACAGAGGAGGTGCCCCCGACGGCGCTTACTGACATAAACCTGCGTCTCCTCTGCCACGATGACATAGACACAGTGAAACAGCTCTGCGGCGACTGGTTCCCAATCGAGTACGTGGCAGATCTTGGATGTGGGAGTCAGGGAAAGCTGGACACAAGTGGCGTCAACCCGTGCGGGAATGGCTCAGAGCAGAGACCAAAGGCTCTGCCGCTCTCTCTGGACCGTTGCTAAGCTGTGAATATTTTATGGACCGTGGTGGTGTCGCCAGGATTGGCCTGTTGCTGCCTGTCCTGCAGCACCGTACGGCCATCAGAATGGTTCTGTCTGCAGATCTTGGCAGATAAACGGCCTTTGTAATTAAGGGGGGGATCTGCCGTTTGGGAGAGACTGAGGGGAATGGGATTATACCTTCAGGAAAAATGGCAGTGTCCGTGTTGGTGAAAGAAAGTTGGGTTCTTAATGGTGTACAAAGAAAGCACTCAGAGCTGACCCCAATTGACAAGAAGTGACTGTTCCTAAGGGACAATCATTCTGAGTGTCCTGGGAGGAGGACAAACAGTACTTGCCTGTGTTCTCAGGGTTGCTCCCAATTGCTCCCAAGGAACAATGTTGTTCAGTCAGATTTTAGCCTCAAACTCCATTTTCTCTAAATGTTCCTGTTTTTTCTTTCTTTCCAGGTACCCTGACTCATGGTACCGAGATATCACTTCCAACAAGAAGTTCTTTTCCCTTGCAGCCACGTATAGAGGCTCCATTGTGGGAATGATAGTAGCAGAGATCAAGAGCAGAACAAAAGTGCATAAAGAGGTAGGGAAACTGTTTTAGTATGAAATGTCCCACCACTTGCTGTGGTTACCTGGGAGCCGATTGGGGTATTTTTTCCTCGTTGATCTGAACTCTTGGAAGAGCCATCCTGACCTAACCAAAAGACCAAAAACATGCTGATTTTCAGCTAATGCAGCATTGCTGATGAAATGTGTGGTGAATGTGTGGGCTGCAGGGCTTAAAGGCTTCTGCTGCGCAGCCTGTGACCAGAAAGTCTTTACCTGCTGGGGCAGGGCAGCTGATGGGAACCTGACTGAGGCTCTGATCAGATAATTCAGACCTCGAAACGTGACGGTGTAGCAAGCTGCTGAGCTCTGCCTGGCTGTTCTCAGCGTACCTGGTCATGGTGGTGACAGGAATATGCAGCCAACCTGGGCAAAGGGAGCAAAGCTCCCTTTGTGGGAGGGCAAACCTCCTTTCTTATGTAAGGCTTGAACTTCTTCTGCTGTACAGAGTGAGTCACTCCTGAGGTCTGACTTCCTGCACAAATCAGTGTGTCCTTCATTTGAATAGTCACCGTCTCAGCCGTGAAGCAGAGGTGACCAATCTGCAGAGGGCTCAGGCTTTGCGGGTACGTGAGCTTGAAGGCTCGCAGTGAGAACACAGCATGGCCAGAGGCAAGGAGGAAATTCTCTGGGAAACTAAGTGGGAAAAGTCACCAGAGAGAACAGCCTAGGAAAATCAATAAAGCAAAGCAATGCAGAAAGCCCTGTAACAGAGAAGTTTCCCACTAACCTTGTTTTAGATGTCCCAGTACAGAATGCTTGCTTTCTCCTCTCCCTCCCCAAGTATCCTACTAAATAACTTGTCTTTACTCAGGATGGAGACATCCTAGCTTCCAATTTTCCTGTGGACACTCAAGTTGCTTACATCCTAAGTCTTGGAGTGGTGAAGGAGTTCAGAAAGCATGGAATAGGTAAGATGCTGTTAAATGGGGGCCCTGTTGCTGGGTTTTGTCTCATGTGTGGCTAGTGGGCAGGAGTGAAGAGCAGCAACATTTCGCTCCAATTGCCCGTTGAGAGAAGCTTGTGTCTGAGCTGAGCCAGCAGCTGAGGGGGTGACATGTTCGCTCACACCCTGTAGTTGTTAATGCAAGTGCAGCAGGAACCCCTCGTCAGGGCCCGCCTGGGCATGGGTATCACTAAAAGATTTGATGTCTGACTTGAAGCCCTGCTCACTGGTGAGGTGAGTTTCAGATCTGAACCACAGAGCACAGCCCTGCTCAACGTCCTGATGAGGGACTGGGATAGCTGGGTGGGATTGGGGATTTTTTTTCTGAACATGTGCAGCAATCATTGCTTGAACAGTGGGTGCAGGTGATCCCCCTGGGAGCTGAGCTTTCCTGTGCTGCCCCTGGGAAGGTGCCTGCACTGATTCTGCTCTTCCTTCTTTTGATAGGTTCGCTCTTGCTTGAAAGTTTAAAAGATCATATATCAACAACTGCCCAGGATCACTGCAAAGCCATCTATCTGCATGTCCTCACCACTAACAACACAGCAATAAACTTCTACGAAAACAGAGACTTTAAACAGCACCACTATCTTCCCTATTATTATTCCATAAGAGGGGTCCTCAAAGATGGCTTTACCTACGTTCTCTACATCAACGGCGGACATCCACCCTGGACAATATTATATCCTTTACCCTTCAGTCTGATTAGTTTGAATGAGCTAAGCAAAAACAAACCATGTTTTGGGTTAGAAACAGCAGTCTAGCAAAGCGTGGCCTGGGTAGGTCTGGGGACTGATGCCTATGCAGATATGGGCTTAATTGAAGTGATTTTCTTGAAGCCAGGAGGAAGGCAATATTATGGCCAAAGTCCCAAGTATTTTCCAAGTCTCTGAGAACAGTTCTGGAAGTCAGTGTAGTGCATAGTGCATAGAATCCTAATTTGGGGCAATTTTGATGCCAGTGAAAGTGAGCGCTAGTGTTAAGTTAGAGTTAAGCATTCTTTGGCTGAGGGGTGCAGAGTTTCCCAGCAGCCTCAGATTCATCATGTCAGAGACTGCCTCCTCTTCTGGTGCAGAGTGGATCTGCTTTTAATAGAAAGGAGCAATCCCTTAAGAGTGAGAAGCAAGTCAGTCTAAATAACTGAGTAGAGCAACTTTCAGTGTATCTCACAGGCTCCCTCAGGACTGCCAGCCCAAAGGGTGTTTTAAGTTATTTCTTTAGTTACGATATGGATGTTGTTGTCCTTAGCTGATGGCCACTGACTACCTACAGCACATTGGGTCAACACTAGCCAGCCTGAGCCCCTGTTCCATCCCCCAGAGGATATACCGACAAGCCCAGAGCCTTCTCTGCAGCCTCCTGCCATGGTCTGGCATCTCTGCCAAGAGTGGCATTGAGTACAGCCGCACGATGTGACTCGATCAGAAGATGTACAGAAAGCAAAGGTGGGCACTGGAGTGGGCAGGAAGCAAAGGTGGGCAGCAGAGCCAAGCTCCCCGTCCCTCTGCACAGCCCGGCCCTGCCACCCCTCCATGTCCTGGGGCAGTTGAGGGAGTGCTTGAGCGAGGGCCACTGTAGCTGCGGCTCGGCGTGCTCTAGCTGCGTGAGCTGCAGCGTTTGGCGTCTGTGCTCTGCTCTCCAGCTGGTTGTCAAACTCCTGTTGGTTCCATCTGAAGGGAATTCAGGGTCTGATCCTGTTCACTTATGCCCAGAAGCTGACAACAGATTCAGCCTGTCCCTCCTGTCCCTGGCCCTTTTCCCCAGCTCTGTTAAAGGAGCTTGAAAGACCCAGCGTAGGAGTCCTCGCCCTTGCCCCAGCACCGTGTCCAAGCACAGTAGCTGAGCGCACATTTGCTGCCAACTGCATTAAACTTCTCTGACAAAGTCTTCAGAACAGCAGCTTCCCAACACGATTTAAGAGCTCCTGTTCCTTTGTGCAGTGACAAGCGTTCTCCCTAAGGCTGTTGCTCTCTCTGTCTTTCTGTCATCTGCAGGATCGTTCTTCCTTCCATCTCCTGAACCATCGGCTCTGCTCCGATTCTGGTGACATTGGCTTTCGGTCAGTGACCCAGCCCTTTGCAAAGGACTCCTTTATTTCTGCAATTTGACCAAGATTTGGCAGACCACATTTGACTGGCTACAGCCCTGACTTACCCTTGTGGCCTGGAGTCTGCGAGTGCCACACGGCCGGGCCTGGCTCTGCCGTAAGGCATCTGGCTGTGCCACAGGCGAGGGCCTTCTGCTGCCACGGCTCTGCGTGCGGGTTGCACCGGTTCCTGCTGCTTCCCCTGCCTCTGGCTGGTTCACTCGTGCTCTTACGCATGATGCGAGGGCTTCAGGTGCTGCTCCTGCACTGTAGCTGCTGAAGGTGACATGAATGAGGTTAAGGAAGCTGCACTGACCGACCATGAGCTGTAGGCAGCCTGGCAGGCCCTGCCAGCAGGGGAGGGAGCTGAGTCCTTGTGACGGGGGCAGTGGGGAGCTGGGTGGTCCCACAGGATTGATCTGGATCCTGTTGGGTCAGCGGCTGCTGCTGGTGCTTCCTGCCCCCTCGCAGGAGCTCCCGGGGATTCCTGCCCAGCCCCACCGGCCCTTTTGGAGCTACCTAACAGAAGCATCCAGTTCAGGATGCATCAATTTGGAGGCAGGGAAAGAAATTGCTGTTTCATAGTGAAATATATATTATACTGTACAGATCTTCCTGCCTCTGTCCAAGTTGGAACTTGGCAGGGGAGGGGGCTGGGGGGTCTAGAGCAGATGCTTCAGCCAGAGCCCTGGGGGACTGGCACAGAGTCCTCCTCCTCCCCTGCATGTGTCTTCCCTTGGCACAGGCATCAAACTCTTGCAGGATCTTTAGGAATGAGGTCTGTGCACAGGTCACTATGGCTTTTATTTGCCTGTTGAAGAAAA
This sequence comes from Nothocercus julius, assembly GCA_013398735.1. Taxonomy (NCBI): domain Eukaryota; kingdom Metazoa; phylum Chordata; class Aves; order Tinamiformes; family Tinamidae; genus Nothocercus; species Nothocercus julius. The sequence goes on from VZSV01000087.1 coordinate 635,573, forward strand.
GCCGCTGCCCACACGTGCGTTTGATGCTGCGCTCTGTGGACAGCCCCATGTGCCGGCTGCGCCCGCTGCAGGAGGCTCTTCCCGGCCGGGACGTGGGAATGGCCACCCCACGGCAGGGCCGGCCGGGCGCAGCGTCCGCTGAGCAGCGAGCAGGCGCACGGCGCAGCGGGAGCTCCGGCTGCCACTTCGCTTCTAGGCTGCGGGTCTTTGCAGGCGGCTGTTGGAGACACAGGCACAGCAGGACCTGCAAGAGAGCTGAGTCCCTCCTGCCCCAGCCAAGGCGCTTTCCCCGCTCAGCACCGTGTCACTCGTCCCCCCTCTCATGTACCTGCTTTGAAATGGGGAGCTGGGGGAGGCAGGAGACGCAGCCGCGCAGTGTGCGCGTGCAGGCGGCGCCGGCTGCAGCAGCAGCGGGTGAGCCCAGGGAGTGCGGCTGAGGAAAACGCAGGTCAGTGGCAGACCTAGAGGGAGAAAGAGTGTCGAGATCTTGCAGCCCAGGTGATCCTGTACGAAGTCACTTCAGTTTGTGTAGGCCCTTGAGACTGGAGTTAAATACTAAAAGGATGCAGGAGAACTTGCTGTGAGCGGTGCCGTGGTGGCTGCTGCTGCCAGGGCGCTGGCTGCACCCGTGTCCCCCAGCCCCATGTCCCTGGTGCAGGAAGCCCCTTTGGAGGCGTCTTTTCCGCCGCTCCCTGGCCCGCCAGTGCTGGTGGCAGGAAGCGTTTGGGTCCAGCCCTGGCGCTGGCAGAGGCTGCTCTGGAGGAGGTGCTGAGCCCTGGGCCGGGGCTAGGGCAGCGCTGTGTCAGGGACTGCCCTTTGGGCAAGGGGAAAATGTTGCTCCATGGGGCTGGGCAAGCCCTGGAACAGGATCCCAGAGAGGTAGGCGATGGAGGCCTCCGAGGCCCAAGTGGACAAAGCCCTGAGAAGTCCAGCCTGAGTCTGACGTTGACCCTGCTTGGAGGTGGTTGGACTTGGAGGCCTCCTGAGATCTCTGATGACCTGGCTTACCCTGTTCCTGCTGCCGGTGGCCAGGGATGGTGGCACAGGGCAGCGCGGCTCTTGCCGCCTTGTGTGGGGGCAAGCAGGGCCCACGCGCCCTGCGGAGGGACACGGGGCTTGGGTGACTTTTGTGGCAAAGGAGCAGTGAGGAGGGAGCCCCAGGAGGCGCTGGGGCTGGCAGGCGGCGGTGCCAGGTCTATACCGGCACCGCGATGTCACCAGCCTGGGGCCAAAATGTGGTAATGGCCTTGGGCGAGTTGTGGTGTTGAGGCTTTAGCGGGGCCGGGCACAAGCGGCTGTGGCGCAGGGAGCGGCACAGACATTTAGCTCAGCAAAAATCAGAGCCAAGCGGAGCTGGGTGCAAAGAGGGGGCCGCTCTGCAGCGTGGGAAGCTGGCGGAGCTGCCTGGGCTGCTGTGGCCCGCGGGCTCCTGCGCCCGGGGCTCCCTATGCACTGCCCTGGAGCTGGCTGGAGGATTCCTGATGCCACCAGCTAATTGTGTTTTTAATGGGAGCACGAGCACCAGCTGCACTTACCTGTCGCTTGGCCTGGGTGGGCCGGGAAGGGGTTCACATGCAGCAGCGCTACAGGTGCTGCCCGTGTCCCTCCAGCGGGTCTATGCGCGTGGCACACATCACCAGCAGCCCCTTGCCACCACCAGGGCCACTGTCCATCCGGGCTGAATTCCATGTCGGAAGAGCTGCCAGCTCCAGCTCCTTTTAAGCAGAGCCACAGGAGCTGCCCTGGCACGGGGTCCCCCCCAGCCTGCCCTTGGTCCGTGCGGAGCTGCTCCCCAGCTGCAGGGATCACCTGAACCCCTTCTCATCTTTCTGGCTTAGCTGCTTTTTACATAAACATTTCCGTTGGTTTATAGGGGGTTCTTTAACAGCGAAGCTCTTGGGCTCTTTTTCTGCTTCAGTTTCTCTGACCTCGCTGGACCAGACTGACTGTTTCTTTCCTGTCCGCCTGGGCTTGGCCTTTCCCACCTTTCTGTCCTGCCCATTCCCAAACTCCCATGACTGCTGCTGGGCTGGAGCGAGGCCCCAGGGGCGCAGTGCCCTGTGTCTGTTGTCCTTCCAGCCTGTCCTCCATGCTGTCCACTGTGTCCCTGCCTCCCAGCCCCACTGTGCCCTGTTATTTATTAAGGAGCCTTGTCAGCATCCTGCTGAATGTCTTGATTAAACCAAGCCTCTTTTGTGCGTCTTCTGTCACTTTGTCCCAGAGCGTGATTTGAACATGTCCCTCAGAGCCCTTTCCCTGCCCTGGGGCGGCTCCCATGGCCGTGTCCTGTCCTCTCTCTCACGGCCATCCTGGCTGTGCCGGGGGCTGAGGCCCCTGTCGGGCACGAGGAGGAAGCAGTGGAGGAGGAAGGAAATGGCAGCGCCTGCTCTGGCCGGGCCCTCCTGCGCGCGGGGAGCTGCTGCGCGCAGCGCCTGGCACCTGCCTGGCCACGGAGGGGCGAGCAGGGAGCCCTGCAGCACTGGTGCAGGAGGCTGCAGCCCAGCAAGCAGCTCCAGGCACTCAGGCTGCGCTCCTGCTGCGGCTGCAGCAGCCGAGAGAGCTGAGGATGGAGCAGTGGGAGGCAGAGGCTGAGGGTGGCACGGGGGAACCCTCTGCCCTGGCCCCAGCGTGGGAAGAGCTGCGCACAGGGAGCTGTTGCCTGCACAATGCAGGGCTGCGGCAGCCCCTGTCCCCATCACTGCAGCACCTGCAACGCAGCCGGCTGCACAGGAGCCCAGAAAGGGCTTCTGCAATCGAGAGTTTTGCTGAGAAAGCAGCCAGGCAGCTCCTGCCTCATCCTCCCCCTTCCCAACCTTCCTGGTCACCCAGGGGGCCCCTCCACCCTGCCCGAGAGCCCCCTGCGTCCCCCTGGCAGGAGGGAGCACCCCCAGCTCACCCACACACAGGAGCGCTAGGGCTGCCCCGCTTCACTGTGGCCCTCAAGAAGGATGCCGGGCTGTGGCGTGTTCAGCAAAGCCATTTATTCCACTTTCTTGCTCCCCCAGATCTCTAGATGCAAACCCACATGAGCGATTCCCCATGCCCCCGAGGGAATTCACTGCTGCCCGCCGAGGTGGCGCCGGCCGCCCCGGCAGCTCGTCCGCCTGCCCGGGGAGAGCTCCCCCCGACACTGCGAGGGGCGCGAGCAGCCGCCGTGCTCCTCAGCTGCGTCCACTGCAAAACACAGCTCGGAGTCACCAACGGGGCATTTAAAAAAATAACAAGTTTTGTTCTTTAAAAAAATGAAACTGGGACCTGAATTCAGCAGTGTGTCCCTGAAATCAAAGCATAATTCTAAGGCTTTGGCGCCCTCACGTAAGCACATGAACCCTCTGCAGGGGGCTGGTCAAATTGATCTGGGAAGCTCGCTACAGTTTAATGGCCATAAAAATACATAGCTTTCCCCTGCTGAGACAAATCCAAACCCGCCTGGCTGGACAGTACGACAGTGGAATCACGTGGGCAGCATTTGCAGCCAGCGACTGGTTGGAAAGTTAGAAGAAAGTCTCTAGTCTCCTCACCCACTCTTACACTCGCAAGCAGAGCAGCGTCACTCCATTGGCTCGGCCACCACCTGCTCCACCACGGCGTCCCCGGCCACAGCCAGCGGCTGCTCCGCGGCCCCCGGCACAGCCGCCTGCTGCTCCGCCACGGCCTGCGTCGCCAGCCCGGCCAGCGGCTGCTCCGCTGCCTCCGCCGCTGCCTGCGCCGCTGCCTGGTTCTCTGCCTTGGCCGCCGCCTCAGCCGCCAATTCGTTCGCTGCTCGAGCTGCCACGGCCACCTCGTTGGCCGGCCGTGCGGCGGGCGCGTTTCCCGGCACAGCTGCTGCCTGGTCGACTGGGAGCTTTTTTGGCTTCTGCGTGGCTGCCACGGCCTCCGCCAGCTTCTCCTCCGGCACCATGTTCAAGATCTTCAGGGCAAAGAGCAGCTGGAATTTGGCTGTTCCCACGAAGGAGTTGCCCAGGAAGTTCGGCAGCCCGCCCATGCGGTCCTTCTGGGTGTACAGGGGCACGCGCACCATGCCCATCACCTGCAAGGCACAGCGCACAGCTCTGCTCACTGCCGGCGCCAGCGGGCACCCCCACCACCCCCACGACCAGCGCCCCATCCCCATGGCCCAGGGGCCCTCGCGCCACAAGCGACTCCCCCACCCCCGTGCCCTCCTGCGCGGGCAGCGCAGCCGGTCCCTGCAGCCCCTGTGCTTCCCCTGCCCCCTGCTCAGCCCCAGCCCCTGCCCCACACTGCTACCTGGGGGTCCTGCTCTCCCCTCTGTGCCCAGCCCTACCTAGGGCCGCTGCAGCTGCCTTCACATCCCCCTCAGCCCAGCCGCAGCCCAGGGCCAAGTGTCTCCCTTTGCGATGCTGCTGGAGCAGCCGGGGGTACCCAGGCTCCTTTGTTGCCTTCTCACAAGCCGGGCAGAACTGGGGCCATAGCACCAAGTCACCGCACCAAGGGTCACCGCTCCAGCCAAGGCTACTCAGCACCCAGAGCCGAGACCGACCTCGAGCAGGTCCTTAAGCTGCGCAAGTACCTGGGGCTCCTCCTCATGAGGAGGCTCCCTGCGCTACCGAGCCCCCAAGCTGCCCTAGCCAAGGGCCAAGCGCTGGTGTGACACAGGGACACGGCCCCCGCCACCGCTCTGGCCTGCGCCGGGGCACGTTGTCCCTGCGCGCGGCCCCTGCCCGCGTCGCCCACCTCCAGCCCGTGGTCTCGGGAATGCACCGCACTGATCTCAATGGTGTGCAGCTCCTCCAGGGTGAGCTGCCGGGCGTAGAAATGGGCCACCACGCGGTGCGGCCCCTCTGTCAGGTGCGAGCATAGATAGTCAGCTTCCGTGAGGCGCACACAGCCCAAACCCAAGCCCAGCACCCGATTCAGACCGTCCTCCAGGGACCAGTAACGGCGATCCACGAACCCCCCGGGAAAGCCCAGTAGTCCGTCAAATCGCATCTGCATCTGCAATTAGAGGCGCAGCGTGTTAATGGGCGCCCCGGGGCCGCCGCGGCCCCACCAGCTCCAACGCATCCAGGACCGTTCGCGGCCAGCGGCTCCGAGAGCCCGCGGCGGGGGGGCCGCGCGCAGCCTGACCTAGCG
>VZSV01000087.1:641349-688280 GCA_013398735.1 Nothocercus julius
GGTGGCGGACGGCCAATAGGAGAGGGCGTTGTTGCCCGCGCCGCGCGCCATGTTTGCGAACCGCTGCAGTGGGGTCGGCTGCGCCGGCGCCCAATCAGATCAAAGCTGGGGGAGGGCGCGCCCACAATGCACCGCGGGGCGCCGCCGCACAGCCCGCCGGGAAGGCATCGCGGCAGGAAGAAGACCCGGCGGCCGTTGGCGCTGGGCGGTGCCTCTGCGGGCCGCGTCGCCATTGGCTGGCAGCGCGGGGGCGGCGCCAATGGGGCCGGGGCGCTGGGTCGCACGTGCGGCGCGTGGGTGCCCCCCTCCCCCCGGCGGCGGCGGCAGCGCAGGCGCAGTGAGGCGGAGGCGGCGCTGGCGGCACGAGTTTATTACTATAAATATAGAAAGAGACGGGGCGGCCCCGGGGCCCCGCGCGGCGGCCGCAGGGCCCGCGGCGGGGCAGGGCAGGGCTGTGCTTCGTGTGTACAAAATATACAGGGCGCGGCCTCCCGCGGGGCCCCGCGCGCCCCCTCCCCACATAAAAACACCGCAGCGGCCGCGGGGAACATGCACGTCTGGTAAAACCCCGTGCGGGGCAGCCCCTGCCCAGCCAGGCCCGGCCCTGGCGCCGTGGCCGCCTCCACGGGCACCGCATCCCCACCGGGGCGCGGCGGGGGAGCCTTGGGGCAGCCCCGCAGCAGAGGCCGAGGCGGCGGACAGGAGTCCGGGGAGGTCCGGGCGCCGTCGCAGGGCAGCGGTCCCCACTCAGCTCACGGGAGGCTCTGCTCGTCCTCCAGGTGGAGACGCGTCTGCTCGAAGAGGAGGGGCAGCGTGGGGCTGCCGGGGCCCAGGCCGGGGAGCGTCTTGAAGTCGGATGAGCCTGAAGGGGGAAAGAGAGCAGTTCAGGCCCCGGGCGCCTGCCCTCAGGGGCCCGGCCGCAGGGAGAGGGCAGCGGGGGTGGAGGAACCAGGAGCAGGGGGGCAGTCCCTGCTGGCCAAGGAGACCAGCACCCTGCACCGCAGCCTGGGCCCCACACTCCTGCCCTGGGCTGAGCCCCACCCGAGATCGAGATGGGGCTGGGACCTCACAGGGACTAGAACCCGGGAGTTACAAACACCAGCTCTGTCCCTTGCCCTGTACGGAGCTGTGGAGGAGGAAGCAGGAGACGCAGGGGATGCACAAGCTGCCCTGGGCTGGGGAGAAGCCAGCAGGGGCCAGGCCCCATGGGACCTGCACATTCCCAGAGCCCTCGTGGAGAAGGGACCAGGGCTGGGGCTTCCTGCTGCCTTGCCTGAGGCGCTACTGCTCAGAGCCCTGTAGGGTGCAGGGCTGCTCAGGGCCAGCCTGCCCTCCCCCAGGAAGGCTCCTGCTGCCCCCCGCAAGAGCGACACGTAACAAGAACAAGAAGACGTACCAGCTTACTCCTCTATACCAATAGAGCAGGAATCAGGACCCAGTGCTGCCCAAGACAGGAGGAGGAAGGCAGACAGAAAGGGAAGGAGACATTAGAGAGGTACTCAGAACAGACTGCGACTCTACGGAAGAAAACAGGCTGCATCAACAACATTGGGGGCGGCAGCAGCATAGCGTCCCGCCGTGCCATGGCCCTCCCCGCCGCGGTCCTGCCCCACGTGGGCTCCCGCTAGCCATGCTGGGCGCTCACCCTCCCTCGGGCTGAAAGCAGGAGCGAGGGCTCAGGCCGTGCGCGGCCCGGAGGGCGCTCAGGCTGCACGGAGCAGGGGACAACACCGTGCTTGGCACGGCTGGGACAGTGGGAGCGTCCATCGCAGCAGGCGCACGAAGGCCCCGCACACAAACAGGACCTCGGTGCCATTCGGCAACTGCAGCCCGGAGAGGAGAAAGGAGGAAGGTAGGGAAGGACAGACACAAAAGGGCTCAGGAGGAGGAGAGAGGGAGGGCAGGTTACCTCTGCGTTAGCCCCAGCCTGGTTTGCACACGGAGAGCGGAGCTGCTCGAGCTCCAGGCAGACATTCTCCTGGCCCCAGGCAGGCAGGGAGCCAGGGCACAACCCCTGCCCCAGGTTCGCAAATGCCCCCGGGTGCCTCCCTGCCTCCAGCTGGAGCCGGGAGCTCAGCCTGGGCTCCAGCCTCCGTCTCCCCCCACGACGCGGCTGTTACCTGGCAGGTAGACGTCTACGGGCGGGTCACTCTCCGACTGCGTCAAGCTCCTGTGCTCACTGCAGCTGCCATCCTGCAGGACGTCTTCGACGGAGGGAGGACGGCTGCCTAGATGTGACAGAGAGCAAGGTCCGTGAGTTCCTCCCACCATCTGCGCATTAAGTGCCACAGACCCGTCCCAATGGCACAAGGCACATCCCGCACGTCCAGGACATCTCACCAGGGCCACACAGGGCAGGTGCTGGCCAGGGGACACCTCACAGCATGAGCAGCTACAGACAGCAGTCTCTGAGAAGCTGGATCTACAGCCTGACACTGCTCTCCTGCCAGCTAATGGGACCTGTGGTGCTGCTGATGGTGAGCAGCAACCGTGCAAGGAACCCTGGGCAAAGTCTGAGCATGGAAACATGGTCAATAGGGAGGACAGGAGCCCAGCTCTGCTGCTCCAAACACAGTGACTTGTGCAGAGCTTACAGCAAAGAGAGATGCTTGGCCAAGAAACCAAGCAGATCCATTGGTCTTGTTTCCTAAGAGAGACCCTGGCAACTTTCTCTGGTGAAATGGGGCAGTCTAGAGAGGTGGATTTCAGGGCCTGGATGTTTCTGAACTTGCATATCCGTGCCCCTACAACTTGCATGTACATCCCCCTCCCAGCAGCGTGGAGCTGGAGATCAAGCCAAGGCCTGCCCATCTCCAAGGTCGAGTGCACACTCACCTTGCTGCAGGGACGAGGCCTCCTCCATCTCTTCCCCAGCCATACTCTGTAGGGAGGAAGAGCATGGTTACTCCTGCGGGCTGGGCCCTTTGCTGTGCTTGTCTTCTACTTTAGCGCTCTCTAGAGAGCTGCACACAGGGCGCCGGACTTGCAGGGAGGACATGTGGGACCCAGCAGTAACTGTGTCTCAGGATGGAGCATTTGCAGGTCTGACATGCACCAGCAGCAGCCCAACAGCCCTCCAAGCACGCAGGTTTCCAAAGATGGTAGACACAGCGAGTGGCACTGCCCTTGCACCATGGAGCCGAACAGGTAAATGGAGCAGCTCCCTGGCAGGACATGGACTCACCTCCGGAGAGCTGGTCTCCCTCAGGACCAGCTCACCACCACTCAGCACTGGCTGCGAGTCAGAGTCCTCGGAGAGCTTCTCTTCATCTTCCTCGTGGATGGGCGATGAGGGAGACCGCAGCGTGCTGAGGTAAGAGAAACCCTGTTTGCAAGCGGAGCCCAGGCCGCCTGCCCCAGCACCCCACGCCTTGGCAGCCTCTGCCCAGCCCGCCCTCCACCACCACCGCCACCACACGAGACCAGGAGCTCAGACTGTTGAGTTAAATTCACCAGAGGCCTCCAGCATCCCCTACATGGAGAACAGCAGCAGCAGCATTTTGGGGGCAGAAACAAGCTGTGCGGAGCTCAGGTGCAGCAACACAAACAGCACAAATCCTGCCTTCTCCCTCAAGCTGCTCCTCAGACCTCCAGGGTTCTAGCTCCACTGCAAAACTCCCTTCCCAGGGGAAATCTAGGGGGTGAAACCATGGAGCAGACACAGACCTCACTCAAACTACTCCGGCAGCCTCCTCATTGGTCACAGTGTCCCTTTCATTCTTGCCAGGACAAGGCTGCAAACTTCAGCCACCTGGGGCACTACTGAGCTCAGGGCTGGATTTCTCCCAGCAAGCGATGACTTGCTGTTGGTAAGGAGGTGATGAAACCTCATCAGCAGCTGGAACAGTGAGGAGAACCAGGAACAAAGCCAGTTTGATCCAGCTCTGCTTTTTGGGTGGCCCAGAACCCAACCCACAGGATCTACATCCTCCACCACAAAGCCAACAGAAGACACCTCAGACAGCAGGGGCCTCCTCTTCTGGCTTTTTCTTGTGAATTTTACAGCAGAAATACAATAGAGTTTGGATATCAAATGCAAATTGAGATGCTAATTACATAGAGACTTCAAGAATCTGGGTGAACTCTCCCTGTTAAAAATGCTCTTTCCATTCCTGACAAGCCCAACTCTAAGGAGAAATAAGCTGGTTGCCATAGGCCTAACACGGGGGTAGCGTCTCAAGCCTCTCGCTGGCACGAGGCCCTCCTGGCCTCCCACTGTGATGAGGTATCAGTGCGACCAGAAGGGAGCAGCCAGAGCCTCTCCCACCTCCCGGCGCGTGCGGCTGCAGCCCCCAGGGCTTGCAAGGGGAGCAGCCCCTCTGCTCCCATGCTGACCTATCTGGGGACTTGCTCCTCTTGCCCTTTTGGTGGCTGCTCTCCACAGCTCTGTCCATCCCGACGAGCGGCCGGCTCGCAGGGGGCATCCCATCTACCACGCCAGAGTAGCTGATCTCGTCATACAGAGGAGCTGACGGGATGGAGGGGGAAACCGAGCGAAGGCCGTTCAGAGCTTCCAGCAAGGAAATGGGCTCATATCCCGGAGGGATGTTGTCAGAGCTCTGCGGGTGAGAAAGAGAGGGGCACGTTAAGAAACCCTCACCCGGCTGAAGCCCCCCTGAGAAGGGAAGGCCCAGCTGCAATCCAGCCTGCAGCTCCCTGCACACCCAGGCAGCCCATTGCCTCTCCACGGACAGCCCCAGCCTCCTTCCCCTGCAACAGGGACTCTCCGAGGAGCTCAGCATGTGGGGAGCACACGAGAGACGGCCTCTGGTGCCTACAGCACTTCACCATGGACTCTGTTTCCTCTGCTGTTTATGCATGTTTTCTATCCAGCTGCCTTTATAGAAAGACAGGAAAGGGACCACAGAACCACAGATCCACGTAAAGAGGGGAGCAAAACCCTGTACTACTTCCAATTCCTTCTGTAATTCACTTAGTTGCCAGTCAAAGGGACCCTTCCAGAGCTGTTAAACCAACACTAGTTTAACGCAAAAATAATCCCAATCATAAGGCCCCAAAATCTTAAAGGTATTTGGCATTTACATTGCTACTAGGAAGTCAATGGGCGGTGCAGTCCAGCCTGCTGCAAATAAAGAGGAAGACTGACACTGTCCAGTTTCAGATCAACTTAACCTGTCCCAGCACTGCATCCTCAGGGAGGCTGTTCCACCTTGACACAGGGTGGTCTAACTGCGTGTTGCTGCTGGGCCTGACCATGAAACCCTGTAGCTTCTTTGTGTTGGCTCTCACAGGTGAGCCTGCTCAGCAGCCTGTTCTGACACAGCCATGAACTTGGGGGGTTACTGGACTGCTCAACTGACTCACCTGTGGTCAGAGAAGCTACTTCTGACAGGGCAGGAGAGAACAAGTGGCACCTGGGGCCAAGCATCAACCCACAACCCCCAGGTAATGGCCTTGTGGCACTTAAGGGCTTCAGCACTTGTGCTGAAGTCCAAAGCTGGGGTCTATAAGATAACCAAGTCAGTTCACAGGTCCTGCCACCTCTAGATGTTGGGTTCAAGAGCCATCTCCACAGAGGCATTTCATCTGTAGGCAGCAGCTTGGAGAAGCTGTTTTGTGGACAGAAGAGTCAGGCTCACATTTTCTCTGTTGTCCCCTGGCTGCGAAAACCAAGGCTCGAGGGTTCAAAGGCTGCTTGTTCCAGTTTGTTTTGGCAAAAGCTCCGGTTCTGTGGCGTGGCTCAAAAGCTGGAGAAGGATCTCAGCCAGATCTGGGCTCAAAGTTACTGAAACTCTCCAACAGTCCTATAGACACTGCTCTTTCCTGGGACGCTCACCACTGCCCCGTCCCTGGCACCCACTGCTCTAGCAGGAGCAGTTCCTGGCTGCGGCTTGCAAAGAGCCACATGAAGCTTGCATTTTTCCCAGACCTGACAAGCACAGTAAGCCAGGTCCCTCCTCAGCCCAAGCACCCAGGCTGGCTGGAGCCAACGAAAACTGTTTGATATGGACAGCTCTGCCTGCAGTTGATGGACTACACCAAGGGTCACAAACAGACCCTTCTGACACATGTGCATCCCTCCCCTCTTACCTTCCCTTCTTCTGGTCCCCCCCATTGTCATTCATGTTGTCCCCAGAGCACTGTTACTGTAACATACACTCTTGCCAATCTGGTGAGTCCCCAACACACAAGCACCATCTTTACAAGATGGCTGTACAAGCAAAACAGGTCACTGCAGCCAGCGTTGCTGAAGCAGGACCTGACCCGGGTTTCTCCATCATCTACCTTTACATCCCAGCACCAGGGTGGAAACCACAGCAAGAAGGGCCCAAGCCAAACCGCCAAGGGGATGTGACAAGTGTGGGAAAGCTTTAGGTGAGCCGTGGGGGCAGCAGATTACCCACAGCCCTACAAAGCCGTGAAAATATCTTGGCCAGAAATGATATAGCAGCGAGGCCCGGTGCCAAGGGCTCCAACAGACACGTGGGCCTGCCCTTCCCCAGAGCCAACATCAGACTGGTGAGGTGGTCCTTGTCCGTGCAGGCCGTGAGCATCTCACCACCACGTGGAGACAGTGCTTGGAGTGACAGCATGTTAGCAAGCCCGCACACGTGCAACACTCATGTGCTAGTGCGACTGCTGGCAAATAACTGCCAGAGGAGCCAAATTCAACTAAGTCCACTTACTGTTTCCCTCCTAGGTTTCCTGCTGGGTAGGGAGACAGTGTTGACTTTAATGGACTTAAAGGGACACTGCCAAGAGAAAATGATGTTTTAAACAAAGGTTTTCTTGAAGTTAGTAACATGGAAAGACATACAGCATCTCCTTGTCTTGCTCTAGGTGATGGCACTGCTTCCTCTTGGTACCACACTCTGCTTGACAACAACCCTTGGGGTCTCTCTCCTGCCCTGTGCCTTGGGCCCTGCTGCTCCAGCAGAGTGACAGAGCTGCTGCAGATGGCTGGATCAAGCCAGGCTCTTTCTGTGATGCCCCCTTTCTGTTCCCACCTCTAAGATGGTCTAGATGCAGGTGTCCCTCTCCTCGATGGGATCGCGTGGTGCCGCAGCACCGGGCAGGGGGTTCTGCCCACAGGGCGCTGGGGACATGCGACTCGGCCCCGAGAGCACTGCATTTGCCACCCCAAACTCTCTCAGCTGCTCACAGAGATCTCAGTCACAGGGGGACTGGAAAAAGGTGTCTTGCTGTTGCTGGACTGCCCATTTAACCAGCCAGTTTAACCATTCACTAAGAGAGGTCCTGGCTCTCCAGGAGTATTGAGGGATAAGGCTGCACTGCTGAGGTCCCTGGGATGCATGTGGAGAAGCCAAGGGTCTCATGTGTTGAAGCCTCCTGCTCAGTCCAAAAATCAGCGTTCAGGCCCCAGGCTTCCTGCACAGGGTTGCGAATTACTTACAGAGTGCTCATCGTGATCGACTGTCTGTGCCAAGACAGGGCTGAACGACACTGGCGACAGAGCCCCCGGCTTTTTCCTCACAGCTCGGATCTGCAGCAGGGCCCGGAAGGCTAGGAGAGAAAAACACATGTGTGACTAAACAGCCAAACCGGAGCAGGCTGGACCACCTGGCTGCTGGAGATGGAGCGAGCTGCCCGGAATGATGCCGCGAGCATGAGGAGTGGGACCGCGGACCCTATGGTTTTGGCCGCACCAAAAGCAAGCTCTGGGGTCTGGCCCCTCTAGGTCAAGACAGGGGAGAGATCTGCCTGGGCACACACACAGCCCTTGCAGAGAACAGGCAATACCTGCCTTGGTACAGTGACACAGAGAGGACATTCAGGCCTAGGGCGACTCATCACAGTAAGAGGAGCCACAAGCTCGATCTTGGGCAGCGCACTGCCAGCTACAGAATGGGGGGAGCCTCACATAAAAGCAGACCCTGGGTTCGTTCAGGCCCCACGTCTCAGCCCTGGGGTGCAGCTAGAGCTGGGTGTCCTCCCAGCATCGCGCCTGCATGGACTGCTCACTGCCTGGCTGGGAGAGGGGCAGCAGCGACTCAGCCCAGCCACAAGGCAAGTGGCCGAACTCCTCTCTCCAGCCAGCAATCCCCTGGTTCTCCCACCAAAACAGCTTTGATCTCCACTCCCTGCCTACAACCCTGGTCTCTATCTGTGTATATTTAACGTTGTTACTTCCCTCTGTGCCAGAGACACATGCAAATAAGCCTGACATCTGCTCTAACACAGTTGTAAGAACTTGCTTGCACCTACGGAAAAGACTGGACATTTTTATTTCTTTATCTATGCTGCTGCTTGCAAGACCAGAACCAGAGGACAGCAGTGCAGATCTGTGCTCTCTGCTTCTGCACTTCCCAGGCACAGATTCCCAGGAAGCCTCATGTGGGGGCACTTTCCAAACAAATACAACTCACTCCACTGCCGCATACAGACGAGATTACGCTGTTCTAAACTGTGCTACTTGTAGTCAAAGCTGTCTGGCCCTTCCCCTGATAAGATCTTGCTTTCAGTTATTGCATCTTTGCCAAGTTTTGACCACTTAGACTTTTTTTTTTCCAGGTCAAACACCTGCCTTAGACTCTTTTTTTTTTTCCCCTCTCTCCTAAAAATCTTCAGTAAGAAATATTCAAATACTTTAGAGCTCTAGCACAGGGTAAAATGTGATCTGTCTGTTCAAACAAAGATGCAGCCATTTTCTTGAAAGACTCTGTGCTTTGGAGAAAAGACCTGAAAAATTCAGCAAGTGTTGCCTGAGTGTCATAAGTTTTTGGTTTTTTTTTTTTCTCTCTTGGGAGCAGAGGAACGATAGGGTTAAGTGGATCCTCACAACCCTCTGGGCGGGCAAAGTCCCCTCAGCTAGAAGAGGGAACACGATGAGGGCTGCGCACTCAATGTCCAACCTGCTGGCCCCAAGCAGCAGAAAGGCAGAGAGATCAAACTGACCCACACGCAAGAGAGAAGGGAGGAGCTGGCAGTGCCTCTAACAGAGGCACAGAAATTTTCTGAGGTTTCCAGCCGTTTTGTTTCAAGCCACTGCTATGCAACACCTTCCTCTTCCATCAGAGGTGGTCCCGGATGGCCGGACCATCCTGCTCCTCACAGTCAACAGAGGACTCAAATCCCGCTGGAAGGCATCACCTTGCTCCAGACAGTGAGGACTAAATGCAGGGGCTGTTTAGATGGCACTGCTCAAAGTGCCTGCACCTCAGATTCATCCTAGGGAGAGGGCAAACGGCCAAGGAGGCACTGGGCAACGAGCCACTCTCCCAGCACTCTTCCTTCCCTGTTAGGGCACAGTTATTTTGGGCATCAGGAGCCTCCAGACAGCCGTCAGAGCAGTAGCACATTTCATGTCTAGCCTTGGGGTGACATATATAAAATACATGCTCGCTCTCTCAACTTCTGCTGACGTAACAGGAGCCTGGGAGGGAGAAAGAGGCCCTTTCTTCCTGGGCACATACTCACGCAGCCTGCAGATGGGGCAGTTGTTGGCCTGGTAGCGCAGCGTGTCGGCACAGGAGTTGCACAGACAGAGGTGTCTGCAGGGCAGAATGAGGGTGTCGCGGAGGTCCGAGAGACAAACCACGCACTCGTTGCTGTTGTCACTGTTCTCATCATCCGAAGGCTGCAACGAGAGGCAAAACTTTGGCATGTGAACAGAGAGGCCCATACAGAATGGCCAGAGGACTCTGCAGCCTGAGGTTTCCCACCCAAAGGTCTGCAGGAGAGCTGCTCTCAGAGGGTTTCTCAAGGAGAGCCTGCTCCAGCCTACACAGCCCTGCTACGGATGCTCCTTCCTGCCAGGGCAGAGGGAAGCACCCCCAGTTCCTGCAGCTCCTCTGAACCCATGACGGAGAGAGCACTTTTCCTGCTACCCTGTTGTTACCTGTCTCGTGCTGGTACAGGCTCCGTTACAGTTGCAGAAGCAGCTTGTGATGTTCATGCCGTTAACCCTGGCGAAATGGTCAGTCTGAACCCATTCGAGGTGGACCTGCATAATGCTACTCCTCCCACCACTCAAGAGCCCCACAAATTAGATTAGAGCCACTCAGTGAGCTATTGCTAAGAGAACTTAAGGAATTTCTGTAAAACTGAACAGAGGTGCAGAATCCTGCACCTAGGGAGAAACAGCCCCAGGACAGGCTGGCTGGCTGGAGAACAGCTCTACAGAGAAGGACCTGGGGGTCCTGCTGGACAAGGTAGACACGAGCCAGCAGTGTGCCCTTGTCACCAGGAAGGGCAATGGCATCCCTGGGCTGCACTGCCAGCAGGTCGAGGGAAGCAATCCTTCCTTGCTCAGCACTAGTGAGGCCACTCCTGGAGTACGTGTCCAGGTCTGGGCTTCCAGGATAAGAGACACATGGGGTTAGTGGAGCAAGTCCAGCCAAGGGCTACTCAGATGACTAAAGAACTAGAGCATCTCTCCTGCGAGGAAAGGCTGAGAAGAGCTGGGACTGGTCAGCCTGAAGACAACTGGAGTGGGGGATCTTATCCATGCATATACATGTATGAAGGGAGGGTGGAGGGGATGGGGTCAGATACTTTTTAGCAGTGTCCAGTGAAACGACAAGAGGCAACACAGGGTATTCCAGGTGAATCTAAGGAAGCTTTTTTTGACTGTGAGGGTGATGGAGCACTGGGACAGGTTGCTCCATCCTTACAGATATTCCAAAACCGGATCCGGGGCAACCTGCTGCAGATGACCCTGCTCAATACGGCAGTTGGACTAGCTGATCTTTAAAGGTCTTTTCCAGCCTCAACTGTTCTGTGATTGCAATAAACACCACCCTCCAACCAGGAGGACTCTTCACTGACACCATGGATCCTTACAGTCCCACTGCTGGTGACACAGGTACTGGAAAGCTGATACCCCAACACTTTGCACCCTCCCTCTTAGGCTGCTCCCATCAGCACCATTTCACATGGTCCTTTTGGTGTCACGGAGGGGAACACGTGCAATGCCAAGGGCAACCCCTTAGCATAAAGAGCAGTATACAGCATCTGCTCATGCAACATCCGCAGCCAGTCCGCTGACCGCGCCAGCGAAAGGCTGTGAGCCTGCCTGCCTCATCACATGGCCTGCTAATCTATTCTGGGAGGCAGGGAGGGCAGACTTCTTGCTTTCCCATTCACATAGCCTGCTAAGTATACTGGGAAGAACAAAAATGCCCCCAGGCCACTTGTTTGATGGGCTGCAATTGTGTGATTGCTGGATCAAGAGATTCATCACAAGACCCTGGAAGACCCAAAGAGAAGCCTTCAGTCCTCTTAAATAGATCTGGACTTCTATGTCCTGCCCCTTCAGGCACTACCTGTTGGCACAGGCACACGGAAATCACAGGGGTGCTTTGGGCAGGGCAGGGCATTGCTCAGAGAGGAAGTCTGGTTTGTCTCGCTCTGCGACTGCTCCTCTGCTTACAAATCACAAACTCCATGTACAAGAGCAGTCTGATCCAGAGGCCAGCACTTGGTACAGCGAGTCAAGCACTATGCACCCAGCCAGCAGCACAGGGCAGCTCTAGATAAGCCTAAAGCCAGCACAAGTCAGGCAATCTGCTTGAAGCTGTGCAGCAAGCCTGGATTTAGCAGATGCTCCTGCTTAAAGATGGGCAGTGTTCCTAGTTAAGGCATTTTTCACACTCACTCCTTGATGTCAGCAAGGCTGTGCTCCCTCCTGCAGGGGAACTTGGGCTGCTCTATGGACTCTGGCAAGCCTGAAGAGCTCCACTCCTTGCACTGCTATGGAAAGCTACAGTCCCCTGATAAGAAAGCCCAGGACAACATGCAGGGAGCCACAGACTGCTTTAGACAAGCTCAAGGACTTGGCATCCCTGGGCTTCAGCAGTACCTACAGTAATGACATGGACTGGTGGCTCTTCTGAGATGCATCTCCACATTGCCATGCCAAAAACCGTAGTTGCACTTGTAAGTGTTAGGTGCTGGCTGGAAACCCACAGCTCAGGGAGAAGGAGCCTTCTGAGCACCTTTACCTTGGTCTCTTGGTTGTTTTTGTTCTCGATGCCATAGATCTCCTGAAGCAGATAGCTCACCCGGTCAACCTCGAGAAAAGGACAACGAGTTAGAATGACAGTCGCTCCAGTTTAAAAACACTTTGAGTTGGGACACAGAAGCATTAACAAACTAATTCCAGAGCCTCCTCATGTAAGGCAGCGTGCAGCTTGCAGGCCAGCTGTTCTAGGCCTGCATTTCAAGGCAGTGAGGTCAGCAGCTGGACTGCTGAGCAAAATCCTCTGCAGTGTCTCACAGGTCACCCAGGAAATCTGGGAACAGTCGTGTGGAAGCAGTGCTTCTACAGCTTTACATTTCAAAGAGCGCCTTGTCATGGCATCCTGACTCCTCAGAGGATCAAGGCGTGTGACAGTAAGTGCAGAATTGGTCTGATCAGAGTCCCTGCAGGAGCTGGTGCTCCTTTTACTACTGGCCTCTGAAGAACCCCCATGAGAAGCTTATGTTCCAAAAAGAAATGGACAAGCATGCAACAAAGCTCTTGCTAGAAAGACCCTTGGGTTTTAAAATAGCAAGTAAGCAGCAGCAGATATTTAGTGCAGTCCTTCACCTTCCCCCCACGTCTGGCTGTACAAGATCCACCCCAACATTAAGCAGCTCAGAGCCTTTGCTTGTGTAATATCTGAGCAAACTGGGTAACATGTCAGGCTATTGGTGAAATAACCTCAAAGCTTCCTGCTGGGTGCAGTTGGACACCCGTGGGGCAGCAACAATGTCTTTAATCAAGCTGTACAGAAAGAACAGGTACTTACAATTTGCTTCTGCTTTAAAGGCTTCACAGAGAAACTGCCGTCAACATGCTAGCAAGAGAAAAAGAAAAAAGGAAATGCATTGAATGGATGACACAATTTAAAGAGTAAAACAGATTCAACAACAGAGTTAGCATTTGCTAGCCAACAAAGGAGGCACAAAGTTTGTCTGCTGCCTAAAGTCAGAAACAAGTCAAACGTGCTCCACATTGCCATCTTCAGAGTCAAACTGAGTGACGTCTCCTCGTACCTCATCTGCTCACTGGCAACAGACACAGCTGGAACAATTCTGCACATATCTGATGTCGAAACTATTGTTAGGAATGCTGTGCTATTTCTATTTTCTTCATCATCCATGAACTGAACCAAACCAAGTCCTCTGCCAGAATCTACAGGAAGCAGGGAGCAAGATTTGGGGGAAGCTCCGTCAGGCCTTGCTGGTGTGAACAGCTGCAGACACATCTGTTTGCTGGAGGAGTTTCAGAGGAAGGAACAGCACCGTTACAGCAGAAGACAAAACAATCCCATTTTCCAGGCAAACACAAACTGCCAAGTTTCTGCCTTTGGGATAGCTGCAAGGCCAGACCATGCAGTGTCAAGGTTACAACTCTGTTCTTAAAAATATATATAAATAGTAGGGTACTAAGGCCTGCTGGTTTGCCAGTCCTCTGAGCACGCTCTGGTGATCAGTAGCAGTGCTGATTAGCAAAGACCAGCTCTGGATTAATGGCCCTGCACTTCAAAAACTCCAGTTTTCCTAAGGATTTGGAGGATGCTTTAGCCATTTTGCCCTGTGACCTTTAATAAAAAGAAGATTTTGATCTTGTTTGTAAAACACTCGACTGGAAGATCAGAAGAAGTGGCCCCAAAGGACAAAGCCTCACTCTCATAGCACACAGACTGGAAAAAGCAGCAAAGCACTTTTGAGCTCTGATAGGGACACTGGGCATAACCAGCACTTATGCAATGGCCTGATCAGTTCCGGGCGCTTCCCAGTTTTGCCATGTATCTCACTTAGTCTCTAAACACTAGGGGCATATCTGCCTTCATCTCTGTGTATCCAGAGAGGTCAGAGCTTCAGAGAGCACATAGAATTTGCCTATTATCCCAGAAATCAGGATTACAGAACTTTTCAAGCAGTTCAAGTCATTTTCCAAACTCAAAGGGAAGTTTCCAAAGCTTCACTTTTGCACCCATACAAATACATTCCTGTTGTATTCCTAATAGGAATACATTCCTAATACACACTGGACCACTCTGCACAGATTGGCACTGCTTTTGTCCACAGACCCTGCAGTGTTATGATGTGCTCAGGGTTTGCATCTGTTGGGCCTCAAAGCATAACTGAAATGGAGAACATCCCAACACTCTTAACCATCTCCTACATAACTAACAAGCACCAGGAAATTTCTGGTATCAATCAGAGGTGAGGTGATACTTTTCACAGCTGTGGGGCCTAAACTTGCTCCACAGGAAGATACCCCAATGAAGAGATTTCTGTCTTCATTAAGAGACATAAAAAGTCTTTGTGTGAGATATATTCTAATTCCTCCAAGTGGCTTGGTCCTACATTTGGCTAAGGCCAAACGATGGTGGAACAGGTTCTGGACACAGCAGATCTCGTTATGCAGAGGTGATAAAGCTCCAGAAACTGCCCAGCAGCAGCCTTGGTCAACACTGAGCACATTCAAACATCACAGGCACCAAGGAACACCCTCTCCCCACACACAGGAAACACCAGCTACAATTAGCTGACTGACCAGCTCAGGTACAAATTATAATTACAGGTTGCACAGGAGCTGCTGCAAGCAATTATTGGTACTACGATAGCGCTTAGGAACCCTAGGCATGGGCCAGGTCTCCACTGTGGCTAAGTATTACATAAATACAAACTAATGACCCATGGAAATGTTTATATACCCAATGACATGGACAGAAGGAAAAGAAGTCTCATTTACCTTTTCAAATGCAGCCAGAAGAACATGAGCATGACCTGTCACCTCAACCATCACTAAAAAAAAAAAAAAAAAAAAAAAAAAAAAAAAAGAGAGAGAGAGAATCTTAAATCTTGAAATCTTAAAATCTTAAACAAGGCCAGCAGTTTGAAGCATGCTACAAGAGAGGGAAGATGTGGGCATCCTCCATTATCCACAGCAGAATCCACCAAGCTTCGAATGGGCGCTCCATACTACCCCACTTTGTTTTTAGAGTTTGGAAGAGGAAAGTAATACAAAGAGCTCAATAGGATTCTGCTCTCCCCCAAATTCCTGTTTTTAATTATCCGAATTTATCACAGCAGGGGACAAATCCATCTGGTTTAACAACAGTTGGCAGTCCTTCCAGCCCTGGTACTTATCACTTTGTTTCAGTCTAATCCTACACACTTATAAAACATTTATTTCTCATGCCATTTTTGGACACTGAAACATCTCTCGCCAGTTCTCCGACTTTTCCCCAATAAGAAATACCATGTGTTCCCTCTTCCAAATTTGAGGCCCCTCTTAATTCAGAGGCAGCCAGGAAGGGCTGCTGCAGGTTTCTGCGTTGCATTCATAGCTCCTTCAGCAAATAAAAACATGGGGAAAGGAAGGCACCAAAGAGAGGAAACCCAAGGTACAATCTCAAACCTTCTAGCTCAGGACTCTCAAATTCTGTTCAGCTCCATCAGGTAAAGTCCTTTTGCCTAAACATGCTCAGATTCACCATACCGGAATGGGAGAAAGAGACCTTGGCAGAGCTACTGAAGGAAGTGAAAAGCGGGTAACTGCCTCACCTGACCCACACAAAGCACCAGAGTTGGGTTCAGCACACATGGAAAAGATGACAGTGAATATTATCAGTGGCAACTGAATGAAGTGACTCCCATGATGTCTAAAAGGGATGGGAGCTTGACAGATTCTTTGGGATCCCACAAAAAGCAGAGACAACAGCAGGAACCACTCACTGGATTCTGATGTGAAAATCAGGTTTGCAAACTGCAGCATGTGGGATGAGATTCCAAGCCTGGAGACTTGCTGAATAACCAGAAAGGGTCTTAGCAACTAGGCTGCAACCAGGACTATAATGACATGTAGAGAAGAAGGCTAGAAAAAGGGGATTCACCCACCCGCTGCTTCCCTGCCAGCTAAGAGCAAGTCTCCTCCAGCTCACTCGGAAATGAAATTCAGGTCCTTCAGAGCATTTTTAGAAGCCAAGTAACAGGTAACAGGCACTGCTTCCCTTCATAGCCTGTTCCATGGCTGGAGCTGTGTGACCTCAGCCTGCTCAGCACCTGCCCTCCCTTATGGCTTTACTCAGAGTTACTGCATTGGCAGGAACAGGAAGACTGCTAACGTTACAGTCTCACGTTCTCCAAAGAATGCAAACAGCTCCTGGCAGAATGCAGTCCAAAACAAAATTGCTCTGACTGCTATTTCAATTTGCCATTCAATTTTATTGAATGCAAATAGTTGCAAGACAGCCATAATTTTCCAGGTGCTCCAAACAGACAGGGCCAGCTCCTCCCAATACCACCAGTTAAAAAAATAACAATACAAAAATAACAAAAAAATAAATGATAAAGACATATATATATATACATCTTTTATATAGATAGATAGATAGATATAGATATTGATAGCTAATGGAAAGCAAATGGTATAGTTAGCTGGACATTTTTATGAAGAGAGATTACCCCTCAAAGAGAGAGAAGACACCACTGCCCTCCTTGTCTTAGAGTGCATAACCCAAAGGGAGAGAGGGTCATTTGCTCTGATTTGTGCCTACCCCAAGGGGCACAGCCAGGAGCTAGCCTTCCTTCTCCTAAATACCACTCCAACACTAACTACCCAACCATTTTTCCTGTAAAAATGGAGGCTATCTTTAAAAGTACATTTTTGTGAACTGTGGTCAGTCTGTGGCTAGCTGGGCCTTTTTAAATAGGTGGGAGTTAAGGTGAATTCCTGAGATATTTTTAGTATGGAAAGGTTCCCCAGGTCTCTGCTGCAAGTAAAAGGTTTTCACTGTTACAGAATGAGGCCTGTCCAGGCAGAGTCCCAAAACCTCAGAGCGAGAGCAGGAGAAAGTGTGAGCGAGCACAACACCTTGCTTACCGTCCCCTTCGTCCACCACGGCGCGGATGACCACCGGGAACACGCCACGGTCCAGGTCGAAGTTCAGCTGAAGGAGAGAGACAAGAGGAGTTTAGTCAATTCACACCAGGCTTTCCTGAAGACAACATCTGAGACAGCATGAACATCATGGCAGTGAAGTTCCAAGATACCAAGCTTTGGTGCACAAGTGACCCAGGACTTCTCTCCAGGAAGGATGTAGGGCTACACTGCTGTCAGCCAGGCCCTCTGAGATGATGGGATTTGAGCAGATCACAGCTCAGAAGTTTCCCCATTATTCCCTGCTGGAATAGCCCTTTGGAAGGGCTCTCCATCTCCAATTTCAAAGGAATGCTCTGAACTGATACAGCAGGATACTTTAAAAGTCAGACATCAACTTTCAGAGGAAATGAGTCAGATTAACTACTACCTATGCACATGGAGATGTCACTAAACAGCAATTGGGACTAGCAAAGCAAGTATCTCAGTTCATATTTTATATGGTATTTAACACCTTAAAAATCTCTTAGCTGGACAACCTTCTCAGAATATAACTAGCAACATCAATTTTGCTTAGGTATGATGGGATACACTGGTCACAGAACAGCAGTGAACATTTCAATTCCTCAATCCCCCCCAACTCTTTTTTGGGATTCTTGAAAATATTGCGAAAAAAATCTGTAAAATTTTCAAGCTTACAGACCACTTTAAAGAAACACCAGACTGATTTCCATCTTTTGACATGCCATAAAATTCACATCCTTGACCTTTTAATACATTCATTACAACACTTCCAAAGCTCCACACAATCTTATGAACACTAGAAAAATGCAAAGCTAAAAATGCTGTCCAAAACCAGGAGCTGAAACAGCTCAGAGAGCCAATTTCTCATGTTTTATGTGATAACTGACTTGATTTTCTTGTCTTATCCCTCACCAAGGAAGAAAAAGGTATTACTTCACCAGTGTGCTCTAGGTAGACTGTTTTCCCTTTTCCAGTAAAAAAGGAGACCCAGTAACCTGGTATCCAGCCTAGTATGCTGCAGCCCCATAGCCACACGACTGCGCTTTGAAGAGCAGCACACATGTGCCCTCTGAAGCTTTATGCACACACATACCCATCCAGACAGGCGCATGTGATTGCAGGCGAAAAGCACGTGATGGAAGACCTTACAATTGGGTCTTCCTGTCTCAGCTAGCCCTCAAGCTGGAAGGATACTGATTTTCCTCCTTTGTTTGGTGGTCTTTGGTCCTCCTTTAAGCCACCGTAATGCAATTCTCTTTCCAAAACAGCAACGTAACACAGCAAACAAAAAAATCTCATTTAGCTTATCAGTATTTGCTAGAAGAGATTCATTCAGCCACTATTTTCCATCTTGCATTTTTGAGCTATTCCAGCATGCCACAAAGAGAAAGCTCATTAAAGACTATTGATGAAAATTCTGCTGAAAGAAGCTCATGGCTTTGCTTTGCTTCCTGCTCTGATTTATTACTGTAATCCAACAGTTACTTATTTGTCCCTGTCAAGGGAAAGTTACATCCTAGGTCTGTGGTTGCTTTATGATACAAACTTTCTCATTCTAAAATGTTTGGCCTCTTTAAGGTTCCATTCACATTCATTCTTAGGAACCTGAAAATAATTACCTTGATGCAAGCCTTACACTACAGCTTGGAAGCAAAGCAGCAAATTATGAAGTTTAAACCTGCATTTTTATAAAGTTTTTTTTTTCCACATAACAACTCAACATATTGTTTTCTGTTCTGTCAGCCTGCCAAGAACTATATCACATGCAAGTATTACAGCGTGCAAAAATATTAACTAAATCTTCTTTTGCTAACACTAATAATCTGGAAAGCAATCTGAAGTATTTAATAGTATGCAGCTGAAGGATAACGCTCTGCCAGATGTCAGATAAAAGTGCTGCATTTTGGGTGGACAATCAGAAAGCTTTGGCCATACAAATGTAACTTATTGGACTTGAGAGGGAAAAGAACTACATGTACACAGAGCCAAAAGGGGAGAAGAAACTCTTCAGAAGCACAGGGCTTGTTCTACACTTTCTCTACAAACAGAGCTCCCAGTAGCATCTATGAAAGAGATAAGCAAAGGGAGCCAAAAGCTTACTTCTTTCCACAGCATCTCTCCCTTTAAGCTGTCAAAGGGACATGACTTCAGTACTCAAGAGCTAAAAACTTGTTGGCAGGAACAAAAGTGAAAACTAAGCTTCTCAATTCTTTAAGAAGAAAGGGATCTGTGCTCCTACTTTCCAGCTCTCTCAGATGACAGAAGGGTTTGAAAAGCAGCTCTTCCAGGCTTTTGTAGGTTGAGCTTGTGAAATCATATGTTGGCAGAGAAGCCAGGACATCAGGAGACCAGACTCTGCAGGCTCTTGGAGGAGTATGGTAATTGCCACAGAGTTTGTTAAGGCACCACACTGATTGTAGTTATAATTGTAACTTCAAAACAATAGCTATTGAATCTTTTCAAAGCCTATAAAAGCTTTTAAAAATTTTTTTTCTTTTTTTTTTTAAATAGGTAGTTACCTACCATGGTTCACTTCTACAGGCTTGGGTCAAGAAATGAGCACTGTATTGATTCTGAGCTAGGAGAGGGGTCCCCGGGAACAAGCAGTTAGCAGCAGATACAGAGCAACTCTGCTGCTTCAGAACCTCTTAGAGTGATTCTGCGCAGAGCCGAGTGAGACCGAGACCTCCCTTGCCCTTGGCCACATGCAGCAGAAGCCCTTGGACAAACGTTTTGGGGGCTAGAAAAGTAGAGAGGTAACATTTCCATTGGAATTTTGGAAACATATCAAAATGAATACAACTCCACAGATCTTGCTGTGCAGCAAAAGCCACAGAGTTCGATTAAAACCAAATCCTTGTCTGTTTGCAGTTATGGGTTAATCTACACCAAGGAAAGCATCCCCTTGTTCAGCGCTAACGCATCAGTGTGAATCTGCCCCAGAGGCGACAGCATCCCCGCACGGCACTGCGCTGCCGTGCTCAACAGCACAGCACATGGCCCTCAAAGGAACAAGACTCTTCCAGAGGGCAAGCCAAAAGAAAAAAAGAAAGATCAAGACAGAGTTTCAGAGCCATTAGTGGCTCTGTCCCAGGATAACTGGAAAGGATGCAGCAGGAACCAGACAGGGGCACATTATTCCCACAAGCTCTTTGGTTGGCAGGGACAACAAAGCTGAAAAGCAGCAGGTTCCTCTGGGAACAGCTCCAGTGCCCATCTCTGCAGCTTCCCTCCTGTGCCAGCTGCTGGGATGCCAGTTGGTCAGTGACATCAGTAGTCCCTTCTTTGGCTTTTTCTTCACACTCTGCCTCATCTACCTGCCAAGTCCCCATGCAGTGTTCATACCTGCTCTTCCCCAGCTCCCTCAGCCTCATATCAACAAAACAGGCCATGGCAGTTGAGAGCAAGGATCTTCCAGCCATAACCCAGTGACACTAAATGGATTCCTGTGCACAACAGTGTTGCGGAAAGAAGGAAAGACTTTTTCTAAGGAAAGACTTTCTTTCCTTTCTCTAAGACTTACCTCATCGTCCTTCCAGTCTGAGAAATCAATCTTGAAGGAAGGCAGGGAGAATTGCTGGCTTACTCCTCTCTTGTAATGAACCGTCTCCGACTGCAGAGAGGGATTCTTTGTGCTGTATCTGAATAAAGGGGGGAATAAAAGAAAACTTGCTGTGACAAACGATTGCTCTCTGCTGGGCTCTCCTTCATTCACGCCTGTCTGCCTTTCAGGAATCACAAGTGGCAGCTCTAAGAGGCAGAGCTGGCAGAGGCTGGCAGCCATTCACTGAGAGAGAAAAAGGAGAGGGAAAAGGTCAAGGCAAGACGGTGAGCACAGGGAAGGGAAAGCAGCACAAACAGGCAAGGTCTCCTTGGATCCATCCTGACCTGCCTGGAAACACTGGGCGTCAAAGCAGTACAGTGGGTGCGGCAGCCTGGCAAAGGACAGCTCACTAGATCTGGGCCGGGGCAATGCCAGCTTTGAGCCCAGCACGCAGCCTTTTTATTCCGCAGGAAACCCAGGAAGAACGAGCAGTATCTAACAGTGACAACACACAATGCAAAGTGGCACCGAGAGCCCTCTCATGCCTCCACAGGACAGCTCTGCAGTGAGGAAAGCAGCTCGCCGTGGCATCACCCTGGCAGGCAAGAACCATTCAAAATCACTGCCTAGCTCTCCCCGTGCCAGCTGCCCTGCACAGAGATGGACAGGGTTAGCAATACCAGAGATGCTCATCAACACTCCGTGACTGCCACCTACAACAAGGTCACAATTCTGCTGGTTCAAAGCTCAGCGCTGAAATGCCAGCACCACCAGGCAGGGCTAGACATCTATGAGCGTGGAACACAGTATCATCCAACTTGGGTGCCTACCCCAGGAGGGACATTTCCTTTCCTTACCTACAGTGCAATTCACAGCAGGTTTCAGTGGCAAAACCGCATCAAGAAATCTGCACCCTTTCTGTTCCTTTCCAGAAGGGCGATTTCTGATGTGAATTTGCAGAGCCTTTCACAATGCTGATTCGGGTACAAGACAGGAAGCAGCAAAATGCAAGAAAAGGTGGGAATTTCTGAAGCTGACTTTACCACAAAAGACTTTGTATCATTCATCTCCCAACAGTATGTTGACAGACCAAAGAGAAAGTGGAAGATCCCTTGCCCAACATGGTTACACTGCAGAAACAACAAACCTCCTTCAGAGCAGGGACAAGACAGGTCTAGCTCCAGCTCCATAGGAAAGACTTCTACAGCCAGCAGCAGTAATAGGACGTTACCTCTTAAACCATTCCTTCCTAAGCAGAGTTTCACAAAGCGGGACTGGGAGAGCACTGGCCTCCAGCCACTGAAAATGTCACTGAACAGCTCGAAGCCTGTTGACTGTCCAAACTTGTCACCATTCTTGAGCCTGGGGACAGGCTTCAAGGAACGGTGTCACATTTGAACTGAGAACTCTAGGTCGAGTTTTTCCTTAATTCAGCTGACCATCAGCATCTCAGATTTGGCTGATTATGTTTCTCAAGAGCAGCCAGCACAATGGCAGCATCTCATAAGCTTCTGACAGGCATCTTTGGTGAGACCTGTGAAGACGACCACACCAGAAGAGACCAAGGTATCTCTCTGACAGGGCAGAGCACACCAGAAGGAGATGGTAATACAAAGCTTTTCTGCATCAGAAGTGATTTTGGTAAGCAAGGAACCATGCTGAACCTGCCCTGACAGCAGCAGAGGACTGGGCAACTCAATTCTGGACCACAGCGAAGCAGAAATTCAGGAAAAAGCTCAAATTGGACAGCTCCTACCAGTCAGTTCAGAACAGCACATCACACCAGAGACTATAGGACATAAGGAAGAAAGGACAACTAGGCTGGAGGATGCTAGAGGTGACTGTTAGGGAGGATGTGCCTAAGCCTAAAAACTATAAGGAAGCTGCAGATACATTACAGCCAAGATCCTGAGTGATGAAGTTATCTGCATGTGCACAGAGATCTAAAAGGTCAGACAGCCATAGTCAGCGCTTGCTAGAAGACAGGGAGCACCAGCTCTGCTTCCTGCCAGAAGCGGAACGCAGCTCCTGCTACATTTTCACAGTAACTATTCCCACGTGCTTTCTATCCTGCCTTCAGAGCTGAAGCTACCCAAATTTCCCTCATAACAATTCTGCTACTAGGGCCGCAAAGTAGACTTGGTTGTTCTTCGAATGCACCTTTAGCAACGCAGTCAGTGCCCTCCGTACGCAGGCAGGACGGAGAGGCAGGGCATGTTCTCAGACTGGCTCGTGCAGTCCGACAGAGCGCAGCTACAAGCGCCTGCTCCAGCGCTGCAGTGGGACACGGTCACAGCGCCTATAGGCCTTCCAGCCTATACACCTCACTATCTGTTGCCAGCATGCAACAGCTCTCCGAGAAAGCTGGGCCAGTGTTCCTTATTGCAGAAACTTAAAGCTCAGTGATTAGGATGTGTTTTGTAGTAAAAGTTGTACGAACCTGGATACCAGAAGATGGAAAATGCTTATTAATGCATCTCCAATCCTACAAAAAGAGCCAGGTTTCCCACTCAAACAAGCTGCTGTCGTTCCCTAAAAAGCTAGTATAGTTCCAGTGCCCAGGGAGGATCCAGAGAGCAGAGAACTTCAAGGCTTACCAGGCATCATGAGATCCTCATTAAATTCTGGAAGGCCATGACAAAGATGAGGATTACAATGCGCACTTTTCTCTTCCTGACAAGGTAGCTGCACTACACTATTTATGACAAAACTTCGCCTCAGAAACTGTTCTGAACTACGCTGAAATTCTGCTGCTTTACTAGAAGGTCTCACTCCATCCTTTGCATTTAAAGCATGGTGTGGGAGAGATCAGAATGACAGGTCTTTTATGCGTGAACTACAGAGCAAGCAATTGAGTGAAGTTTTATTTACTGAGTTGTCAAGTCAAGTACAATGAATAGAGTAAGCCTGTATCTAGCTCCTTTTGTGGCTCTCAGAGCTTTCCAGCTCTGCAGAAAGGCACAATTCTCTCTGTGCAGCTGGGAAAGCAGGGGAAGGAAAAAAATGACTTATCAAAGGTGACAGCAAGTCAAGGAAACACTGGAAATGAAGCGCAGCAGAAAGAGCACAGGTCAGAGATGGCCTGCATAGCAGGCACCCTAGGAGTGCTTGGAAAGGGGAGTACACATGCCAGTGCTGAGCATCAGGAAGACCTGCACTCACAGCACCAGGCCAAAAGTGTGCTCCAGGCGAGCAAGGAACGCTGCTCCCAAAAGCAAGAGGTCAATGACACTGGTGGGAACCTCTACTTGTCCACAACAACTATAAAGGTTCAGTCTAACGAGAAACCTTTTCCATGTCCACTTTTCACCTTTTCACTTCAAGTAGGTATTTGGAAAAACTCCTGCACCTCTCGTTAGGCTGGCAATGAAAATCACTTTAGTGTCTTCTCATCTGAAGTACTCCCCATACCAAGCAGAAACACCCTCCGGGTTGAACGCAAGCAACAGGCCCCTAATGAGAGAAGCCACAAAGAAGCCTTAGCAGAAGTAAGGTCAAACAATGTTCTCACCAAGTATTTAATGGAAAAAAACACCAGATTATAAGCAACAGTTGCAGGAACTGCTAAGAACAAGACATACCCCCTTCAAAGACACTGACTAAAATGCTCTCAAAGAAGCAGAGAATTCACAAATTTTGGTATCTCCGCAGATCATTCCTGCAGCTTGACACAAAGAACATGCCTGCTTAAGAGTCAGGAATCCGTGTGCTGCTGGCACACAGCGCTCACACTGTCCCTAAAAAGAGACATACACGACATACATAGTCTTTCTGAGCTGAAGAGTCTGACTAAAACATCAAGGAGGCTTCCCAAAGTGAACCAGCAAGCCTTACAGCTCACTGCTCGGCTCTCACAAAGCGGAGCTTAACCCCATACTGACTGCTACCTCCCCTATCCCAAACCATTCCTATTCCCTCCTCCCAAGCCCAGGAGAGAAGTGGCAGATGACAGGCCAGCATGAGCACACAACAACTTTGAGAGAACCGGAGACAAACCAAAACTATTGCCCATCTCATCCCTTCACCATCAGCTGGGAAGCAATTGTGCCTGCCCGGGGGAATTCAGCCCATGGCTCGAGAAGGCTCCTCTGTGTTGCCACCCAGACTTGCGCTTAAGGACCTGTGGGGCATAAGTAGCTCCCAAACCACTGGCTGCAGGCTGCTGTTTGGGAGCTTCTGGCTAAGCTGAGTTAAGCTTCTCTTGCTACGTGCTCAGTGGAGATGCTACAAGAACATGTGGGGGTGTTTCCCCTTCTCACTCATCCCTACACTGCAGCCTGAAGACAAACTAGAGCTATGGAAGAGCCACACGGGAGTTTCGGAGGGTACTCAGGAACCAACTCTTCCATCACTCCAGGCAGCGACTCAGGGCTGATGCCCCACAGGCTCCACATGCTCCTACATACAGGGAACCAGACGTGTTCTGTTGATGCTCAAAGGGGCTAGGAGCTGATAGCACAGCAGCCCCCTGCTCTTCCATCTGCACATTCCCCTTTCATTTTGGAGCCGGAATCTGACAGATCGGCTGCTGGGGAAGGGGAAGTTGAACAAGTGTCCCAAACAAAACTGGTAAAAAAAAAAAAAAAAAAAAAAAAAAAAAAAAAAAAAGCGCCACAGTCCTAGGTCTCAATCAGTTAGGCATGATCCAGTTCAAAGTTTGGGGGTTAACTGGGTGCTAAGTTGCTGTATTACAGTGCCTGACACATCCTCCCCCTCTTTCTCACAGGATTGGGTTTCCACTTCGGAGCAGGAAGAAACAAGCAGCTTATCATGCAATGGAAAACCTGCTGTCCACATCCCATCGCAAGGCATGCGAAGGTCTAGCTTCAACTGCTGAGCTTCCTGTAGAAGGAACTGAGCTTGTGACTCCGGGCAATGCTTCAAAGTTGGCCAGTTACACAACTGTTTCAGACAGAGGCAGAAGGGCCAGAACTCTGATTAAAGACAGAGGGTTTGTCTGTTCGATGAAATATATAGAATTTAGCTTTCCGGCACGTGAACTTTACACCCTGCAGGATCCCCGTGGGAACTGCTGTCTATATGGATCAAAGTCGGCTTTCGCTATAGAGACGACTTGTGCCTAGCAGAAGACAGCACTTGCCTCTGATTTCTTCACACAGAAGAAATCTCTCTGCACAAAGAATTCAAATTAATCAGCGCCCACAGCCAAAAGCAGCAAGAGCAGCTTTCAAAGGCCCTGAACAGACAGAGCCTATTAAATAACCAAAGGAATATCCAAGTGCCTCCGTCTTTGCTACGCAAGTTTTAGTGAAAACAGCCATACACAGAGCTACACATTTCATTTGGATTTCATTTTGTGAACCAACTATTCACATTTCCATATGCAGAGAGAATATATAATCTATTTCAGTGCCATGCCCAGTGCCAGCTTAAATGACTGCGGTAGGAAACCTGCGTCGAGCATAGTGGGCATTGCAAAACAAACAAGGAAACGAGATTTAATAAAACATTCCAGTACCCCCATATGTGCATCAGCAACACAAACAATACAGCCCTGCGAAGGACAAGGGCTAGCAGGGCAAAACTGACCTATTTTCACTGTGTTTTCACTTTAAAATGAGAAGAAAGTTTGGCAACATGAGTAGTAGGAGGAAGAGTCCCTCGTTTGTCTGACAAGCACATGAAGAGGAAGATCTTTTCGTAAGAACGGACAGTGAAACTCTTCTCTCATGTCACATTTAGCATTAGCTCCTGCTCTGCTTGGATTGCTCACATCTTCAGAGGGCTCGGCTGCGTTTTAAGCACTTCAAGCTACAGGACTGGTTTGCAGTTTTTCCCCTGAGGAATCAACCATTGCTGTCACGTTAGAACTAAGAAATCCTTCCTGCTATCCAGCAGGGTACCTGCAGCTGGAGAATTCCTGGGGGCTCTCCCAGATACGAGTGTGGATCACAGCTTTGACTAGAGAAGGAAAGGATATGTTCATAAACACACACAAAGACAGAACACAAGCATCCTTGTAGCCTCTTCCAAAAATACGTAAGAACATACCTGTCTCTTGAAGCAGAGAAGTCTAAGGGTAGCAGCACATGAACCCACCTGGCAGAGGAGGGCAGGCTGCGAGCTCCAGGCCCTTCAGTGACTCTGTGGGAACTGCAAAAGGAGCCACCTCTCCGTCTCACAGCCCGGCGCCTCCGAGCCTGCTCCCTAGCCCGCCCTGGCCAAGTCTACGTTACCAGCACTGAGTCAGCAACATCCTCATCTCTCTTGCATTTGAGATGGCCAAAACCCTCCTTACTGCGTCTGCTGATCACCCCTGCCACAGGCAGGAGGCTGCGGAGGGGAAGCAGCTGCACCATGGCCAGCAGCGGCACATCTGCTCTCTCCACACTTCCCTGACGGCTACGGTCCAACAGCGGTGGTGATACAGCTAACGGCGAAGCTCAGGGCTCAAGGCAAGAGGCAGACAGCGGTTGGGTGCTCTCTCTTCCCAAGATCTCTTCTTGGAAGCAGTACAGCTCTCAGTGCAATTGCCTGGGACAGTGCTGAACACTCCTTTGAGACAGGTTGGTAAAGGCAACACAGGCCTTTAACTGATAAAAGCCACCAGCTTTTAAATGGAGCCCAAGCAATTCTGCGAAGAAGTTTCCCTCTTGCAGAGGGAAACACTTCCCTTGGACAGCATTAACCCTAAAACAGGCACACACACAACAAGCAAGCCCACAGGACTGTTGCGATTCTCATATGAACAGAGGCTCCAACGCCACCAGAGAACCCCTGTTCCTCCTCCCACTCCAAAGTGCGTGAAGGCAACGATATTCCAAAGCAGGAGTTTCACATAAGCAGGAAAACTGATGTTATCAGGATCATAAGGCAGGTATTTCAGCAGAGAAGCAAGACTAACTTGTTTAGCATTTTTAAGGAGCCATGCTGCAGGCTGGGTACTAGGAGGAAATTTCTGCCTTTGACAATGATCCAGAAAGTTTCTCCTGTTACAGGAATCAGCATCTACTTAAAAAAGGGGAGAAAAAAAAAAAAAAAAAAAGAGGGAAGGGGAAGGGATCTTTTAAAGACAATTTTCTTCCCAATCAAGTACTGGATTTCATATTTGAAAAAGCTTTGAATTTTTAATTTACATACCAAACAGCTGTTGCACATGTATGCTCCTTGAATGTGGATGTTAACTGCTGGAAAAAAATAATTGAGAAAACGAAAAAACTACGAGCTCAAGGAGGTGGATGATACATTCCAATTAGTGCACTAAAAATGCAGCCCCCTCCATTTAGAGCTCGAAGAATGCAGCCCAGAATTTTTTTCCACCAGAACTTGAAAAGAATAAATCAAAGTAATTATAGCACTGCCCTTTCAGAAATGCTTTGCAAAGCTGAAATCAGAGCTTCAAAAGGTTTTTACTAGCAGCCAGCAAATCCAGAGAAGCCTACTTCAGGCAGCTGCACTAGCCCCAAGATGCGCTTCAAGAGCCACTTCCACATAGAAAAATAGCCTGGGTTGAGTTAAAGCAGCTTATAAAGTCTATATTTGTATCTCACTCCCCCCAGACCTTTTTACCTACCACATCTGCATGAAATCAGGATCATGCCTTCTGAAAAGTTCACTGGCTACTGGGGCAGACCCCTGCACCCCATACTTATGTAACATTTAATGTCCAATAACTTCAAAGCAGAGATGGATAGCGCATCGTTCCTGCATTATGAGGAAATTAAAGCAGGATGCACAAAGTAAAAGGCTAAGTGACAGAAGCAAGACCAGGACCGAGTGCGTTGACTTTCAATATAAAGGCTTATGGCACTGATGGGGATTGCTGCCACCGTAACAGAGCAGCACAGCATCATCCAGTATATTTAGTTAGCAAGGTAAACGATTCCTGGCTACAGATCCTGGTTTCATGCTGAGGTAGTCAGGGTTCATGAACAAAGACTTCTCAGCCTGCTGAGCAGAGATCCATTTCACTGAACCATGGACAGGGTGGATAAAAGACTGCGTATTTTAAAAATATTTTTCTTTGAAGTTGAAAGTTATGTTAACCTTTAGTAACTCAATCACAGAACTCTTCGAGTTAAAGTAATCAGGTAGTTCATGTTTGCGGCATAGTGTTAAAGAACAGGCAACGGAACTGGTGACAGCTGGTGGCTCAGTACATGGCACCAAATTTCAGTAACCTACACTTGTAAGTGAAACAGAAACTGCCTTTTCCTCCTCCAAGCAATAAATAGTGCTCTGAGAGGAGAGCGCTACTAGTTACAGAAGACTGAAAACACACTGTGTCCAGAAACAATTAGTTCTATTCACTAGTTACGATATTTCCATTACACAATATTGTTAAAGGCAAAACTTGTCCTAATAGTCTCTTAAAAGTCCCATACAGTGCAACTTAACCAATATCGTTAAACTGCTAGTTTTGTTTTTTTTAAGTTGTATTTCAATCCAACACATTTTGCTTTAAGATAGAGGTTTAAAAATTAATCTTAAAAGGAAAGATTTTTTTTTTGTCATTATAATAGCATCAAATGCACAACTATGAGTCTGAATACATGCATTTTAAACTAAATGAATATTTTTGCAAAGTTATGTTCTTTGTAAGAAGTAGTACAAAGTTTGCTATGAAGTCATACCAAGTTGTAAATTGAGACGTTTAGTTGTTACCAACAAGGGACAAACATTCTCCTTCAAGATAAGCTAAAAAGAAAATATGCAAAACAAGATTAAGTCAGGGATTTAGAGCAAGACTCTCTGATTTAAGCCAGAGCTGAAGACTGGCAATGTGAATACATCCACCCTGGCCATAGAGACTCTCAGTTCTCCCCGTTATTCATAGGCAGTTTCCTTTTGGGGTCAAAGACAAGGAATGGTCTGCACGGCAGCACAAGGAAAACAGCTACCTGTCCATGTTGTACCTGTATTAGGAAAAGAGGACTTCAATCTCCAAGGCTGCCATTCCAGTAACTTCACTAGCACTAAATTCACAGGAAACCTAAAGACCCAAGAGACAGAATACGGAAACTTTATCAGGATTTCTATGGCATCCTCGTCCATACAGCTGTTTGTCAAGAGGTATTTTTCAACTGTTTAAAAGGAGATCATTTATTACTTCCCCCAAAATAAAGACAGCCAGAGACTTCAACAAAAGAAGAGATCAGCCTAAACTAGAACCCTGGATCAGGATATCCTCCAATTTGGAGGAATGCATATGCGGATAGGAGCATTGAGCTTTATTTCTAAAAATAAACTATTCATTGATCATTAGTGGAATGTTTCTGCTTTGCCTAAAACTCATATGATTTGCTATACGCATATCTCCTTGATGAAACCTCTGCAAATCACTTAAAGCATAAAGTTAACCCTCAAATCAAGAGCACCACTGCAGAAGCACTCAGTACTACTTGCACAGAGCTGCTGATCAGCCAAAATCCTGTAGTAAGGGACTCCAAGAATTTCTGCAGCCTGAAGGTTCATTTATTCACAGAAGAAAAAGAATTCTTTATCTGCATGGTCACTGTAAGCTACAATTACATAGCAGCAGCTCACATGTGTACCTAATTCCCATAGGGAAAACAAGCTTCAGGAACCCTAACTCTTAATATAAAGAGGAAACCTTTTGTAGTCTTAAGGGATATTATGCTGATTAGAATAATTGAAAGGAGCTGATTTAGACAGAACTGTATGATAGCTTATGAAATCTGTCTGGAGGCACTATTAGCATAGATGAGGACAATCTGATCCTCTGGGTCATATTTTGACCATTCTTTCCACAGCTAATCAAAGGTTAATGCGTACCTGGCAGCAAACAAACAGACAGTAAATCCCTCTGACAGCCTGTTTTGAGATGGTCATTTACCTTGGAAGGGGCTTTGGGTTGGCCTCAATTCCACACAGAGCCACTATGTAAATCTCAAACTGGCCCTTCACTTTGCTGGCCCATGTTCCCATCACAGGGAACACACAGCAATCCAGTGAAGTATGTGTTCTGGAAAAAAAAAGGTGATACTGGGGAGAGGGGAATGCTTTTAACTTCATAAAACACCTCACTGGCAAAGCATACAGCTTTGAGTTCCCCTCTTTTGTTGCACATAGAATGGTTTCCCTAGACCCAGAAAAATAAACCAAAAAGGGAGTTAGAGAGGAAGGTGGCTATATGGGAAAAGAGAGTGAAAGTAATAGTCAAAGCTATCAGAGTATATAAAACAAAAAAGATTTCCCTGTCCACCATCTGTCACAGCACTGCCTTCAGGGGTGATTAAGGAGTGGGAGATGCCCATCACCTGAGAATGCCTGTGCCCCTCCAAGTGCCCGCAAGCCCAGGACTTACACTGCCATGCCACCAACAAACTCCTCCGTAGCTTGGCAGTAGATTGTGATAGCAACACGGGCATCTGCATCAAACGTGAACTCCAGGCTGTACAGGACTTTCTGCTTCCCGTTCTCCTCAGTAGGGCTGTCAACATCATCTTTATACCTGAAAAGCAATGCCAGAGAATTAGAACACGTATTTAGGGAGATATATATTAGCCAACAAGTTCACTGTGAAAGTGGGGACAAGTGTACTCCCTTCAGTCTGAGTGTTTTGGGAAAGAAAGACACCATGGGCTTTCACAATGCCTAGATTTCCATTCTTCCCTCTGAGGAAGATTCTTCCAAAATCTATCTGAAATTATGAAAGTGAATTATGCAGCAACACTGCTGAGGTCTCACCCAATCCTGCAGTGCCAGGGCATAGAAAGAGCCAAGAAGTTGAACCCCCAAATGTTGATCCTTTAGGAGAGAAAATATTCTCCCTCCTTTTAAGTGTTTTTGCTTTTTGCTCAGTGTATAGATAAAAACAATCCTCCATGGGCCTGAAAACAACAAAGCCTGACTATATTTAGCTGTACACATAAAGTATTGGGTGTATGACAGGCAAAAAGTAAGGTGCCTGTAATCCAAATGACTCCTAATGCTCAGCAAAAGGTACCTTCAATACTATATGGAAGATGATATTCAGATCAGAAAGCACCAAATATAGAAATTTCAAACAACTTTAGGCATACAAACCATCAACCAAACCCTTGATGCTGGTAATGACTGAAGTTTGCACACATTTATAATATGAATAAACACTAATGCATTCAGCTGTGTAACAGAGGCATGATAATCAGGAGAAGAATGAATCTGGAAGTTCTTTTTCAACAAACATAAAGAGGAATCCTAACTTCGATTTGGGCTATTGAACAGGGGGACCCCACTGCATGACAGCTGATCATCACTGCACAGTATTACATTTTCTCCCTATTTCCTGCAAAAAGGCAGGCAACAAATCCAGTGAGAGAACTGGAACAAGACAGGTTCCAGTGCAGTGAGTTACAAAGTGCCAAGAGTGACCAAGGGGACAGAGCCTCGACCAAGGAGACAACAGCACACTGTGAGAAGAGCTCCCTGCCTCAAAGCACTCAGTGATGGAGAGAAAGGACACAGTGCAATGGCAAAGAGAAGCAGATTTCCCCATGTAAATCCAAATCCCTCTCAAATCCTGTAACTATGGGTACCGCTGCACCCATGCTGCACAGGACAGGTGAGGGTGGCAGGCTGTCTTTCAACACTGTACGATGACACTGGATCTGCTGCCCAGGTCCAGTCTAATGTGTCCTCCAGTGTTACCTTGATTGCTCGGAGGACTGGGTCGAAGCCAGGGAGCTAAACTATTCAAAGGAAAGCCTGGCACCGTCTCCCACTTCATGGTATCAGTAGGCCTCTCCACTAAACAGCCTCAAGGAACACGCTGCACTATTGAAAATAGTCAAAAATGAGTTAGACATACCTCTGTAATTCAACCCAAAAGTTGTCACGGGAATGCATATTTACCAAGTTCATCAAGATGCAAAACGTGCTGCCTAGCTGAGAGGGTTATGGCATGAATTCTGTTTAACAGTGCACTGAATGAGAATGAAGTGCTTGACTTCAGTGATTCAATACAGAAGGCACAAAATAAAGCTTAAGAGCAGTGTAATGAAACACTTAGTACACATACTTGTGCTAACGTAACCCTAGCAAATCGTTATCACTACAGCGTTCGCTTGCATTCCTGTCCGGAGGACATTCCGAGACTTCCAAACAAGACTTTTGCCAGAAGCTCGTCTAGGTCAGATCAAAAAAAAGTGTACATCAAGCTCAAAAACACCCAACTTGCAAGCATAAAAGAACAAATCCAAAAGCTGACTGTCCAAACAGCTGCAGCCGCCTGTATGCAATAGCCAGAATGGAGCAAGATGGTACTTTTACACACAGAGCAGTGGCACTTGAAAGAATAAAATCATGGCACTTCCAGCCTGTAAACATGAAACGCTCTAGCCAGCTGGGTGGGTTTTCCTGAAGAACACGAGTGCAACATTTCAGGAAGGACTGACCCAAGGGACAGAAGGCAACAGTCCAGTCACGTGTTGCTTGTGCCCAGAGGAAGCAGCACGAGCTTCTGTAAATCGTCTCTTGCCACACTGCCCTACGTTGATGTGAGGCAACGAAGGACATGGGTTCATAGATCTTGGTTCTTTAGTCTTTCAGGAAAATCACACAGAACATACAGGTTCCCAGACCACCCTCCAGCTCCCAATCTCACCTCTGGATCTCCCTGACAGCATACAGAACTCGCCCCCATCCTTTCAAGGAAAAAAGAGGTTAAGCCTATGCCAGAATACATCTGGTAACCACTGGATGGTCACAAATTTGCATGCCTGGAGAGAAGTTTTATGGAAGTTTTCTGCTACAGAGAAGGAGAGCCAGAGCCCTGCGTGCCTGGAGCAGCGACGCTGGAACAAGGGGCAAAGTACGTGTCTGAATGCTGCCAAGCACAACAAGGCTGTGTACTCACCTCCCTATCGTAACAGGCCTGCTGCTGGGGCAAATTAAAGTATGTGCCATAAAACAAGTTCTGGTAAGAACAGATTGCATACGTGGCCATGCCCGTTGGTTGCAGGACCAAGGGATAAGCAAGGACTACTTTGCTGCACACTTTGAGAGGCACAGAGACATCTCGTATTCCACAAGACGGTGGGATTTAACTTCAGGGGAGCAGCAAGACAAAGCCTCACACTTGGCATTCCTTCCATCAGTGCAGCGGACGTGGCAGACAAGGAGGTGGTTCACAAGTAGACAAGAGCTCTTCTGTGTCCAGCTGCACTCGAAGTTTACAGTGTACATTCAGTGAAGCCTTACAGTGCTGAGAACTGGCCACGGAGGCATGCACAGATTTAGCACTCAGTGACTGTGCTAGATGTGTCTTTTGGTCACGCACCCAAGTTAATCTCGTAGCTGTCACTATCACGGACACAGAGCAAAAGAGACTGACCACCTTTGAGAACA
The DNA here is from genome assembly GCA_013398735.1 of Nothocercus julius. NCBI lineage: Eukaryota > Metazoa > Chordata > Aves > Tinamiformes > Tinamidae > Nothocercus > Nothocercus julius. The sequence goes on from VZSV01000087.1 coordinate 675,027, forward strand.
AATAGCTGATCCAAAGTTATGACAAGAATGGCAAAGCAGGGTGACTAAGGGAGTTGAGGCCACTTGGTCTGACATCAATTCTGGGAAAAACAATGGAAGGACTGGAACTTTGTATGTGTCTGTTAAAGAATTAAAAGATAAAAAATATAATTAACAGTAGCCATGACAATTTTACAGAAATACGTCTAGTTGAACCTGATTTCACCCACTGAAGACACTAAAAAGTCTGAACAACAACTTAGTAGATATGCAGAATAAATTTTAAGTATCACTCAACTCAGTATTGTCAAGAGACATTTGGAAAAATGCATTACAACAGTGCTAAGGCAGACAATAAATGAAGGAAGAATCAGCCAATATTTACATCATTGTTTGCTTTTGGGGAAATCCTCATCAAGCAAGGACTTTCCTGACTCGAGGGTCTGCAAAGATCCTCATGCAGTTTAACACTATTCAGCATTGCAGAGCAGGCGGTCCCAGCACCCCCTCCATCCCCAGCATCACTGTCTCCAAGTCGGGATGAACCGTTCCAAGGACCAAGGTCAACCCTGCTGCGTTGAAGAACATGGTCTGGTGAGGAATGAGAAAGGACAGCTCTTTTCTCACTCACAGCTGTCTCTCCTCTGTTCCTCATCATCTTCTCCCCTCTCGGACCTTTTTCCAAGGTGTTCAATGGTCTCAGTACTCTTGGCGAGACCGTTGCGACTTTGGACACATTTCCAAGCCACTACAGTTGCTGACTTCTCCAACACTTTTGTTCCACATTGCACCATGCCCAAAACCCATGCTGAGGCAGACACTCCGACCCACAGCGAAACTCCTCCATGAAACACATCACCTCGTGAGTCAATCTTCTTCCAGCAACTGAAGGTGCCTTCAAGGTAGAAGTTAGCAGCTGTATCAGCTCCACTAGGTACTTCAGCTTTGAAAAAGGGCTTCCAATCCAGGACCAGAAGAGGGGCATATGAATGAGATAAAGCCATCTTTTTCTGTTAACACTAACAGCAAAGGTCATACTACCCTGTGATATTAACAAAAAGTCTTATCCTGGCCTGAAATCAAGCTCTCACATAAAGCATCAAAGACTCAGAACCTCAACATCAACAGGTTTATTGCTTCTCTACAAAGCTGCTGTAAAAACTCAGTATTTGGCAAAGCTCAAAAATGTGTCTGGCCAGAGCAAGGCAAAGAAGCCAGAATGGAAATCTCCTCACATTCCTCCATAAACTTCTACACTCCAAATTACGGATAAAGAGATAAACAGTGAATTTGCAGGTAAACAATCACAGGAAAAACAAAGACTATGAGGATGCTACTGTGAGAACCTACCTTACACACAGGCACTCAGCTCAGTGCCATTTTATCTGGGGAAGGAGGTGGTAAAATAGAACTTAATTAGCTGTAGAAAGTGTCTGCAAGCCTCAGCCATCAACTGTCATTAAGGCAAGCTGGAGAGGATACCAGTTGTTGTATATTACACACAAAAAGGGAGAAGGGAAAAGCCTCTAGTCCAGAGAGGCAGGAAAGCACGAGACACAATGTGCCCTTGGAGACTGTCAATTAAATTTCCATTATGGGTCTGCATGAGTATAAAATGAAACACAGCAGCATCAGCAGTGGTGTCATCAGGACTAACACAGAAGGAACAACATGAGAAGCTGGGTCATGAAGACAAAAAAGGGCTGATAACACTGGAATTTACTGGACTGCAAACGTAGACACCACCAAGGTGCAGGGACACTACGCTACCATTGTCCAGGTTTACAACTCTGCTCAGAGGACAGGATATGAAACCACAGAAAGCAGAACAGAAATGTAGATACTAAAACCTGCTCGCTAAAACAAGCCCTTTCCTACTGAAAAAGCCACTCCCCATCCGCCCTGCGAGAACACTGTTTATGTGGATTTTTGAAAGCAGACGGAAATACCCTTTTCACCGCAATCTGGGAAGAAAACAAGCTTTTTTTTTTTTTTTTTTCCTAGAGAAGTAATACATCCTTCAGCTAAAAAAAGCCAGGCAGCATTCAGAACAGTTTACCAAAGGTTATTTCTAAAGAAGCTCCTCCTTCTTTTCCTCTTCAGTCACTTTCAAAGTCACAGGTATTGCTCATAAAAGCAATAATAATAACTTTTCAGCTAAAAACAAACTGAGTTTCAAGTGTTTATGACTCAAACTACTTACATTATGCCATGCTCCCAGCACCACCTTGGCCAAGAGTCAAAGCTGGCCCCCTGCCAGTACTCCAACCCTGCACACAGACTCAGAGAGAGACGCAAGGATCTTGGAGAAACGCTCCGCCTGGACATCTGCCCAGATGCTCAGACCAAAACAAAGCACTTTGTGCTATGCTGGGCCCCTGTGCTTCAGGCGTCTCTTTGGAAGACGGCAGCCACAGGCTCAACTGTTTGCTGTTGCATTTAACCCATAACTTACTTTTTTCCTAGTGCTGTTTCAGAATTTGGTGTAAAGCAGGGAAAGGTCTCTGAGATTCTCCAGACCTCCTTCCTCCACACAAGACACAGGCCCTCTAAACGCATGCACAACAGCGAGGATCACACTGCATTCTGGCAGCAGGAGAAACCCAGTGCAGTTTCACTCAAGGCCAGTCTTCCTGGCCTGGGATTTGCACCAAAAACAACTATTTTCTCACCTTTTCCTTGCACAAGAATGCATAGAGAAATTTATCTGTAGGATTTATTGAACTAATACCTTTCACTCATGCTAATGATTCTATACAAGATGCGAGACCACAGTTTTGTTTAGTTCTCTAATGTGTTCAGAAATACAGATTGCCCAGATCTAGGGAAAAGGAGCACACTTGCAAGCTCCAATCATATGGGAACACAGCCTTCTAAACATACCTAGGAACAAGGATCTGGGCCTCGGGTATTTCTCTACACCTTACCATATTCACAATTCAGCTCTGGGTACCAGATCACTGGGTTGGAAGGATGAGGAAAAGAAAAAGAAACAAAAGAGAGCGTTCAGGACACAGCGGTACCTTACAAGACGGAGAGAGTCTTTGCGGATATTCACTAAACTTCGCAGTGTCTTCACAGGCTCATGCGGAGCTGGAGTTACATAAGGAAACTGGAACAAAAAAGCAAATAATTGTCTTATTATTATCCTAAAACAGGTACCAGCATGTTACCTTATGCACAATATACCCAAATCAGGAAACATTCACCTACCTTTAAATGAGCTCATTTCAAGAGCAACCACAAGCAACAATAATACAGAACTCTGTTAATGATAAATTGAGTGAGTTTCAGAGTGCAAATCCTGCTCTGGCCCAGCAGCAATTCATATTGGGAGCACATTCTTTAAGAAGAGGCACATGTTCCTTCACTACACCCTGAATTTTCAGCCTAGAAAGTCTTGCTCTTTCAAGTTTTTACTTCCACTAAAGAAACCACTTCCAGCTTGAACAGAAGATGTAGCTCTTTCATGTGTGTTACAACATGCAATAGTGACCTGACTGCTAACCAGCATGCGGAAGCTCCGGGTTCTCGAAGGAAACCTCTTTTTATTCCAAAACAATGGGACAAATGTTCTGGAAAAAAATATTATTTAAAAAAAAAAAAATCCAACATGGAAACAGGAATAAGGAACTCACTTAAGACTATTCGGAACCCTCATACAGGTCACAGACTCTCCACAGGGAATTGCAAAGAAAATTGCTTACTTTGGCACCTGCAACCTTTACAACTGCAGTGCTGCCTGCTGGATCTCCCATCTGCTCAGGAAAATCCCAAGCTGACACGTCCATTCACACAACTGCCAAGTTTGGTAGGTGCTCGGGCTGCAAACATAGCCGTGCTCCAAGTCTCAGCAACAGCACGAGACCATGACGCAGAGCTGCAGGACGGGCTTTCAGGAGGAAGGTAACTCTGTGTAACCAGCACCAGTGCCACCTCACAGCCTGATTAGAGTTGGGCTCCTTTGAGCATGAACCCACTAGGAGCTCATAGTAGTTCTGCACAAGCGTGACTAACAAGGAGAAGAAGTATCAGAGACAACCAACATACATCAAAGTTCCTTATAATAGGAAGATCTACTAAACAGGTAGCCAAATGCTGCTGCAGCTCAACTGCAGGGTAGTCCTGGGTCACAACTCTGCGCCGTTGCCCCCTCAGGTTACAGAAACATATTGTTGGAGCAAGATGCAGAGGCTGAAGGAAAACTTGCTGCCTCCTGACCAAGAAGCCACAGCAGAGCCCAAGCCACAGGACAGGTCTCCAAAGTCAGTGGAGAATTCACGGGGCAGCATCAAATACTTTCTTTGCAGTTTGACTGCTCCACATCATGGCTCTTTGCAGTGCTTTACACAGAGCAATTAGGGCCTCAGTTACTCCAAAGCGAAGACTTGGCCCACGTTCAGAGAACAGTTTTGCTGCCTCATGTTCAAGCATCTTTTCTTGAAGATTAATCAGGGCAGCCAAAGGGTATTAACTTTACATAGGAAGCCTAAGTACCACAACAACCTCCTGCTCTTAAACCTATCTGGCAAATCTCCCACTGTGTTAATAGCATTCTCACCCACTCCCCTCTGAAGAAAAGATGAAATTCAGTGCCAGGATATCTGCAAGAAAACCCAAGCTGCGACATGCAAGCAATTTAACTTTGAGACTGCCAGGCGAGTCCTACAGCCACAGGCCCTCAGGACAGTTAGGTAACACCTGCATGTTCTGCTTTTACTGGCATGTTGTGCAGGTGGCAGCCTCATTCAGGGTGAAGGAACAGAGGCCAACTTTAAGTTGCTGTCCTGCACAGGCTGTTATGCAGTCACAGCAAAAGGTATTCTGCAAGCCTCCCCAGAGCTGCACAGAACCAGAATGCATAGAACAATTTCCAAGTTCTTCTTTCCTGATTCTGTTGCTCATCTGCCCTTTCTGCTTGAACAAGAGCTCTCTGGATTCTCACTCATCCTCCCCTGCACAGTTCTGTTAGATAACTGTGGTGCTGCAAAAAGCAATGGCACAGTCTGAGAATAACTCAGAGAAGAGAACAGGCTTAAGAAGCCTGCTTGACAACAGTCCAAACTCAAACATGAAGTCATTCTGTCTTGGTTTCCTCTACCTGTAAAACAAGGATAATACTAACTGCCTCTGAATGCTACTGGCATGAATTAATTAACATTCACAGCCTTTCTGAAGATGAGAACCCTTACATCATCTTTTCTTTTTCATGTAGTCGAAACTGCAGAAACTGCTAGGAAAATAGCTGGCAAAGCAAGCTCCTCTCTCCCCTTTCCTCTCCAGCACCCTGAAAGCATCTCTGAATAGCTCCCACTGTAACCTTTCAGTCTTTCTAAGCAGTTCTGAGATGCAGGAGAAATCCAAAAGAACACTTGCATAAAACCCCAAACTCTCTCTCTCATATCAGTGTTTTCCCCTAGGAAAAGAACATGCCAATTTATGGAGCAGGCAGCTTTTCACCACTTGATAAGATATCTGCAAGCCTAAATGTACCTCCATGTTCCATCTAGGAAAACTAAAGAGACTTTGAGAAGCCACCCAGGTCACAAAGCAAGCAAAAGCCAAGACAGAGTGGGTATGATCACAACAAGCATCAAGGTCTATCTTAACACTGCCAGAAACCCACACAGACCAGTCTTTTATATGGAGACCATCACGGATTGAACATTGGCAGGAATCCAGCTGATGTGTCCAGGAGCCCCAGGAAGTGGAGGAGGCTCAAAGCCAACTTGCTGCCAGACCCCAATCTCTGCAGCACGTGTGAAGTCCACTTAGCCAGGCAAGTCCCATTCAGGAAGCCCATGAGAATTAGCCCCAGTGCTCCCGAGTCCCTGCCTTTCATCCTCCACTTCCTTTTCCTTCTGCTCTAAGTGAAAATAAGCCCAGAAAGGGAGAAGACTGCTTCTCAGAACACTCTGCTTGCACCTCAGTAGCTAATGTGACCAGCAAGCTATGAGAGGGAGTGAGGGAAGATTCCTTCACCTCACACCGAGTGGACTTTCCCCAAGCAGTAACGGTCCCTTGGCTCTGTCTCTTGTCCAGTACAAGCTTCACAGTAAGATCTTGCAACAAAGACGGGGAAAAAAAAGTGTAAAATTATCAGAATAGAGGAACTTGCCTGAACAGGTCTGTTCCCAAGGAAGTTTAGATCCATGTTCTCCCCAAAGAGGTAGCCCTCAGGGTGAGGGGTGTCAAACTTCTCACCTCCCATGAAGAAGTGACTTGCAAAGTAGTTTCCTGGAGAAAAAAAGAAAAAAATAATAATAATAATTCAAATTTTAACTTGTAGAAGGGAGACAGGGAAAAGTCCGCATTGCTTCTTCCCAATATTGCCCAATCCTGATGGATTTTTCCCTCATTTCTCCAGCTTTACATGTGAAATCTAGGTTCCACAAACACCATCTACCTGGTCAGCCAGAGGCCACAACTTCTTTCCACTTGACAATCTTGAGTCCTGCACAGCCAGAGGGGGTTCCTTTGGGGCAACTCAACTTCAGCTCAGGAAGCTTCACCATGGACTGGTTTCATTCACCTTCACAATGATGCTCTGGGGGTACAAATTTCAGGGGACTAAGCGCGCTCAAAAAACACCGGGATTCTGGAGTGCAGAATTAACTAGATTAACTGTAAGGTCAAATCAAATCTGTTCAGTTGTACAAGAGCTCTATGTATGCAGCTTCCTCAGGAAACTACTCACATATGGATTTTCCAGAGTTAGAGAAATAAGAATCAGGACAAAACTAAAAAGCCCCACCTAAGCCATTTCCCTTAGAGCTTCAGAGTGGGGATTTTTCACGTGCATACCAAAAAGAGTGAGTCAAACACAAAACAACTTCTCTAGGCGCAACGAACAGACAGCGAAAAGTTCTGTTTTGTTTTTTTAAAGAAAAAGTTCCTACAGAAGCAGTAAATAACCACCTGAAGGGTTATGGAAACACTGCTTGGGCAGGATTTCAGTCCCTCTAGCTGGGAGCAAGCACGATTTACTCTGAAATGAAAGGTCTTTCATAAATGCTTCTGCTTTTTCCATTTAGTTTTTTTTTTCTCCCTTTATGCTTCAAGAAAGGCTTTTCTTACTTTGCACAGATGGTACTGCATTAATGACAAGTGTTCTCCACTGCTGAGCTCAGTCTACAAGCACCCAGATGTTGTTGTTATAGAAACGTGTCCTCCTTTCCAGATACAACAATCAGCTTCAGCATAGGTCCAGAATCTACCTAGTTTCGGGTTCACAGAATAAGCATAACAAAATGTAGGTGCTCGAGAAGACAAAGAACCTTCTCTTATCCCTCCCCAGAAGCAACAAGATAAAAGCTAACACGTATGCAATCTCCTAATAGAGTTAGGTTGATATGAACTGCCCCAACCGAGAAAGACTGCAATGATTTATAGTTACACCAAGGTTCAGAAAAGCATAAGGAACACTGAAATTCAGGAATTCATTTCACATTTTAAGTGGGTCAAGCAGGATTGTGTTTTGGAGCATTTTATCTGATTAACTGTGAAGACGATGCTGGTGCACGATGTCTCAGAACCGCAGCTGCTGCTTATCTGGGATCAGAGTCGTCTCCCTCTTCGCTCCAATTTGGTATTCTGTGGATAAGCCGCCTCAGCATTAGACTCACCTCACTAAATCTGTATTTATGTGCCAATCACACTCGTGTCAGCATGCACAAACCACCCCTCTGGTGCTCCAAGGAAGCTGTAATCATCATGTCCCTGGCCTCATGGCTCACTCTGTGCTACAAAATAAGAGCAGGGCTTTTTGGTAGAACAATTCTGCATCCCACCCCCAGCAGACTGCAAAGACTCTCACTGCCCACTGAAACACAGCTCTCCGGGAGGACAGGTATTTAAAAGAACATCAGAAAGTAGCCTTGCCATCACCTGTGGATGAACAGGGATGCAAGTCCCTCTCACACAACTGGAATGATGCAGAGGCACACAGCTAGTGTGTCCAAGCCACTGCCACGTTATCCTCTCTCTGCTAAAAACTGCTTTCGGGATCTCTAATAATTACAACTTGTGAGGATTTGTGAGGAAGAACACACTGCAGCACAGCACCATCTACCTAACTGCAAATCAGAGCTCCAGTTCAGCGTTCAGATCCAGGCTCCTATCAGATCATCTCCTTCAGCATGAAAGAGTTTTCCCCAGAGGTGCCTCCTTCACAGGCGTTCGCGAGATCCCACCTTGCTTAGACCGTGACATTTGGCAGAATGCAAAGCCCGACCTCAGAAGTGTGGGAGGACACTGATATGTAGACATGCAAGACACTTGGTGATGCAGGTGCTAAAACCATCTCTGGCTACAGGCAACAGGCTGCTTGCTGGAACCTACCCTGAAGACAAATTCCAGCCAGAACATGAATTTGTGTCTTTCACTTGGCCTAAGAAAACACTGACAGCCAGAGACAGGCAAAACATGGGACAGCCACCGTTGGTGCCAAACACCACATCCTTCGCTTTGCCTCGGACCTGCTGCTGGAATTAAGAGCACACACATGTTGCAAGGGACGTCTCCCAAGTGAGGAACGCAGACACTACAAGTCACCAAGAGCAAAGCTCTTCTAGGAGCCCGCAGGAGGACATGCTGGGGTGCTGCCTACCCCACGGCTCTGCCAGGGCTGCTATGGACTCAGACACAGCTGAGCAACTTAGAGCTTTGTCTCTGGTTTAAGCAGGTCTCAAAGCAGAAAGCACTTCCATAGTCATCACACCAGACCTAAAAGCAAAGAGAAAGCTCAAGAGGAAAATGAGTTTTCCCCTTTCTTCAACATTCGTTGCCATGTTGTCTTGTTTCCACAGTCTAGATTGACAGAATTTTTCGTACCTCCAGAAGGCTTGCATATAAACCTTCCTGTGCATTAAAATCCTGCTGCAGCTCCATCTGTAGACTCTATTTCCAGCTCCATCCCCAACATCGCTTCAGGCTCTCTCCCAGGCGGCCGCAGCTCTCAAACCTCATTCCCATATAGCTTACTGGTTTGTAAACCATCCCTGACCTACCTGAGGCAGCTGTTGCAAGGGCAACTTTTACACAGAGCTCCATAACTGAGAATGCAGGAGGGAACTAAGCGCTACTCTCTGGTACAAACTGAAATCCCCTGACGATGAAAAAGAAATAATCATGCACAAATAACCAAGGAGAGAACATGCAAACAAACGCTAGAGCAAAGAGAAATGTGTCCTTTAACTAGGTCTTTAACTTTTCTCACCAGAGCAAACAGCCATGAAGCACAGGAGAGCATTAGATAAGGCAGAGTAAGAATGGGTGACGCAGCTGAAGGTGACTGAAGGACAAGTGACAGATATAACAGGCTACCAACGTGGTGGAAACCTCTAAGGTTGCTGAAGAAACACCATCGAAAAGTCCAGAATGGCCAAGTCTGACTCATTAGTTTGTCTCACACAAACAAAACTGGAATCTGAGGCTTCTTCAAAGCATCAAATGACATGGGATACATTGCTTTATATAGTTCAAAACAGGGGTGGGTTTTGTTATAAGAAATGCACCAACTTTAGGCACCAAGCACAGAATTGCTGCACTCAGAAATATTTCTCCATTCCCAAAAAGCAAAAACAACCTGCAGCAGCCGGGAGCAGGCAGTTCCCAGCAGAGGCAGCTACAGGCTTTTGATTGCTGTCAGAAAGCAAAGTCTTCTGCTCAACACTGGTGATTACCGAGTGAGACAGCAGGAAGAAGCTAAACTGGCAAAATTGTCGGGAAGTAAGAGAGAGGAAAAAAAAAAATAAAAAAATACCAACACACCTCACGGCTGAGGTTAAGCCAGTGCTCGGGACAGCCTAACCAGCTCCCGTAGGCATCTCGATAGGACCATTCTTCTCACTGCCCCCTACACTCTTCCCACTTTCCCCTCCTGCCCTCTCCCAGGCTGTGGTGACACAGTGACAGATCACACTCTGCTCACCCAGATACCAACAACAACCCTGTGTGCTGAGGGACAGACTGACAGACAGTCCTAGAAGCAGCCTGGATGTGCTCAGCCTGAGCCAGCTCCGTCCCTTCCTCACCCCCATCCGCGGTGCCACCCTAAGGGCTCACATGGCAAACTGGAATGCGACTCTGGGCTGGGTTAAATATAATCCAGCAGCAAAGAGCAATAAAAAACCTATTGCTTTTGACCCAAGCTTCCAATCAAGTGCTTGCGGAGAAGCTCCAGGAAGACAGGAAAGGAAGGGACGAGTCCATAGTAGGTGGCGGTGGCTGCCACCCGCGGGCCTGGGCTGAGGCCTCTAGAGCAGCGCAGCAGGAGCCAGGAGCCCCGGCCCCGCTGCACTTCGGAGGGTGGTGCGGAGCAAGGGAAAACAGGAAGGATTCCTGCTGCAACATGGCCATGGCACATACGAGTCATGAGGGCCACGGGCAAGATGGGAGACCAGGTACAACTGCGGACACTCTTCTCCTGTTTATAAGTGTTCTCTGATTACAGCATCATCCCCTAACAAAAGCAAAAAAAGCAGTTCACTTCCAGAAAGGAGTACTCTGCACTTTTTTTTTCCTCCCAAATACAGCCAAGGTCTGCAACTCTCTTCCAAAAGCCTGACCTGGAGGAGCAAAGCCATCTCAAGGGCACGTGTACCCTGCTCCACGCTGCAGATTCAGAGTTGCTCCCTGGAACAAGGGACAAGGTGACCAAGGAGCTGCGGAAAATGCTGGTGCTCGCTGGCTGCTAAAGCAATAGGGGCATCATGGACTGACTCTCATGCAGGAACACAGATTATTGTTTTACTGCTTCCAGCATAGAAGCACAGGGAAAGATCATGACTGTTCCTTGTGATTACCCATTTTTAGCCCATTTGGTGGGAGCACTAATTCTTCTGTACAAACTGACAATACAAACTGGGCCCTTCTCCAACCCTCTTCCAACTGGTCTGGCATCAGCGATGCCAGCACAGCCTCCATGAAGCAGCAAGCAAGGTTAAAAGCTACAAGCTAAGAGGGATTAAAGGAGAGGACCGTGTGTCACCTCCCAGCATTTCAGCAGCCTCATCCCACCACTGCAGGAAGAAAAATGCAGGAGAAAGGAGCCTCATCCTTTCACTTAGGGGAATAAATAAGCAGGGCATTTTCGGAGGACTTTTAACTACAAAACTGCCCCCTGCTTGCAACAAAGCTGTTCAGTGACCTGTCAGCACCTAGTTAATAACCTTGGTATATAAGGACCAAGCGGATGCCACAACAATCTGCTCTGTCTTGCACAGAGCACATGATAGCCACAGCAATAACGACACCAAAAATCAATAAGTGCAAACTGAATATTCACTGCAGTCAGCTGCGACTCAACAAGGTGCTGTCCCTTGGCATGGCCTGGTAACTGATTTCTTTTTGCAGAAAGGCTGACATATTGCGTAAATCACAGCCAGGACACCTGCAAGTTGTGCTTTTATTTCTGCACAGGACAACCTCCTTGGAAGGTGGCACGTTTGTTCCAGAGGGCAAGACTGTGTCCTCCAAAGTGACAGCACCTGATCAGAGCCATGGCAGCTTTCCAGGGACCCACAGCAAGTCAGGATCTGCTGCAACCTGGGCCTCGGAGAGAGAGAACACACAGGGCAGCAGACGGTCTTCAGCACTGCATGAGGCTCCAGCATAACCTCAGGAAACACTCCTTAACCCCCACTTTCACCCTGTCAATGGCTAATCCGTGAGCAGCCAGGACAAGCCTCTGTGCCAGAGTAACACTTCAGTGTGTACATTCATCCATATCCACATATTCAAGCACAAAAAACAGCTGACGGAAAAAAAAAACACAGCTGCTTCTAGCATAGCAACGAGTAGCAGTATCAGGCTTACAGGGACATTGTTAAGTTAGAAATAATTAGCAGTCATTTAGCCTAAGAACTTTTTGTGCTTCTTCCCAGCTTGCCTGAGATATAATTGTACACTCTTTTCTGCTCTCTTGACTTCTAGCTGTCAGATTTTGTGCAAGTCACAGCCAATCTTCCCAGCCCCAAATGTTTAGGATGGAAGGACCAGAAGGGACAGTGTCCCTGGCAATTGGAACAAGCTCCACCTTAAAGAGGGGGTGGGTTTGCCATCACCACAACGCTTGTTGCTCTGATGTTCAGTAACCTTCTTGGAATCGCCAGCTTAAAAGTATCCATGACCTATTCTGCTGCCAAAATTGCACTTGAGCTAAAGCAGCCTTCTCTCTTCCTGGAGTCAACTGAATCCTTACTGGCTAATCCTGAAGAAAGCAAAGAGAAAGTCCTAACCTAAAACCAGTATATTTTCAGAAGGAGCAGAGACAAGCGCTATAGAAAGTTCAGCCAAACGAACAACTATCTAATTGCATCCAAAGCCTATAAGGGAAACACTTTGCTTTTTGTTTTTCTTTTCACGAGCAGCTTCATAGCATTACCTCTTCCATTCCACAAGCACCACGACGGCAATGCACTTTGGCAGCACCTAGGTCAGCCCTTCCGCAGTGAATGTGACCCTACAGATCAGACCTCACGTGTATGAAGGCTTCACCTTGACTAGTATATAAAGCTATAAGTGTGTTAGATGTCAAACCTAACGCATCACTAATCACAACAGTGCAGAAACAACTGGACGATGATTTTCAGGGAAGAAGTTTAATGTTCACTGCCCGTGTTGATAATAATTAATCCAGCTGGTATCTAAAATCAGGTCTAAGTTTCAAAGGAAAGAGGCTGCAAGAAAATTACTAGCAGAGCACCATGATACAACACCTACAACTTAAAGCCAACTTATGTTTACCCAGTCACCTATGCAGGGAAACCCCCCTGGCCAGACAGGAGCCTCACAGGGAAGGTTTCCTCCTTCCTCCTCCTCGCTGAGCCTGCTGAAGGCAAATCTGCAGCAAGATGAGGTGCAGGGACCACAGGGCTCCATCCGAGATGGTCCTGCATCCCCTCCTGACAAAAGGGGGGTCCTGGCTCCCTCCATCACCCAGCTCTGGTGACTTCCCAGCCAGCAAGCGACCGAACACACACGGTCACTCGAGTCTCTTATGCTGCACCTGCTCCGGAGACACAAACTGGCCCCCTGGAAACTCCTTCGGGCTGCCTGGAGGGGCCAAAGACGCGCTTGGAAACCCGCGTACGTGAGCAGCGGGAGCAGAGCACCCGAGCCCCCGGTGCCTCGCCACGAGGATAAGCAAAACCGCCGAGCGAGCCGGGCCAGGCCGCCCCGGCGCCACCGAGCGCCGGGAGGTCACGTCCCGCCGGCTCCCCGGCGCCGGCAGAACGAGCGCGCAGGCCGCCCCGCGCCGGTACCGGCACCCCG
>VZSV01000087.1:712495-738569 GCA_013398735.1 Nothocercus julius
GCGTAAAATGCAGCGCGGGGGCGGCGCGACCCGCAACAGAAGGGAAAGGGGCCCTCAAGGAAAAGGGATCCCCGTGGAGGTGTTCGGTTTCTCCAGGCAGGAGCGGGGGACTCTCTGCGGGCTGCCTGAGCCCAGCCCGGCCGGCTCCTGCTGCCCGCGGCGCTGCAGGCGCTGGAAAGGGCTGCGCAGCGCTCGGGAACCGTTTGGGCAGACGGACAGGGCTGCGCCAGAGGCCCGGAGAGGCGGGCAGGGGGTGGCCGAGGTTGAACGGCGGGTAACGGCAGCCGCCGCCGCCGCGAGCGCTCGGTGGTGGAGGGCACGGCCGCCGCAGGGAAGGGCGGGCGCGAGGGGGCCCCGGCGGAGGGGGGAGCCGGGCTCGGCATCCCTGCGCAGAGCCCCGGGCATGGCCTGGAGCTGCCCCCCGCTCCGTGGTCTGGCAGGAGGCGGTGGTGACGGTGGTGGCGGTGGTGACGGTGGTGACGGTGGTGATGCTGTCAACGCGGCGGCCACGCGAGCGCTGCGTCACGAGGAGAGCCGGTGCTGCTAACGGACAGCGCTGCGCAGCAGCAGGTCCCAATGAACGAGGAATAAACGTTCGCTGGAGGCCAAGAGTCTCTAACCCTCCGAGCAGCGAGAGCTTCGTTGTGCCTCCCAAGGGGGCTGGAGAGGCAAAACCAAAGCAGCTTTCCAAGCAGCGTGGGCTGCTTCCGGCAACGATGAGGATGTTGGGACTGCAAGGGATTGTCCTGGAGAGCCTGGAAGTGCTTCTGAGGTGATGCGGTGGGTTGGGAACAGGCAACACACTGGCCTCCTCCGGATCACCCACAGGAATCACGCTCGTGCTTGACTCTCCATGGAGCCCCCACAAGCAGAGGCTTTTGCCCCTTGGCTCGTGGCATGATGGACACAGGGGCTCACGATACTGGGATGAAATGTTCCCAGCACTTCAATTGTATTTTAGTGAAAGGCTTTAAGTTCTGCCTCCCCAAACACCTCTCCCAGCTTGGTTTTCTGTATCGTATTAAAAACAAGCTCTGATGCAGAAAGGATAGGTGTCAAGTGTTGCTCTGGCATCCGTAATCAAGAGCTCTGTGCTTTCCTGGAGATGGAAACTTGTTTGGAGATGGTCAGTGAGAAGTTGTGAGTGTCCTGCGGGTTGTCACCTTGCAGGTTGTGCCTAAAATATCAGGAGGCAGACTAGATCGGCAACGTGCATGCACATCCGTGCGTGGAGGAATGAAAGCTCCTGCTCCAGGTCTGCCTGGGACAGTCAGCAGAGAGGGGGCTCCTTTTGCTGAACCTGTTGTATTCCTCCAACAGGGCCACGTGAGCAGCCCCACGGTTCAGCGCCACGTGGTTCTGCTCTGGCGGGAGCTCTCTCAGACGCTGCTTCCTGAGGCAGAGGGTGTCTCTGCTCGCACCTTGTTTGGGCTCGGGAGCATGTTCCTGAAGGTCATTTCCTAATCACCCCTGCTTTGCATGCCCTGAAGTCACTCGGTGGTGGAAAGCGTGGTAACTGCTCCTCTCTTGGAGCACAACTGGACACACAACTGGAGGATGAGCTCTAGGAGCTCACCTGAAAGGCCTTCAGTCCAGGGCCCAGGCCAGAGCTGGTCCAAAGCCACCCCTGTTTCTGGGGTTGTTGCGTTTTCTGGTCCAAAGTGTTTTGACCTGCAGGTCTCTTCCCATTGCCCTGCATTACTCACAGCACAGGCATAGTCAGAAAAGAGCCCTAAATAACTGTTACGTAAAAGTTCATTTTTTCTCCTGTAAATTAGGATTTAGTAGATAAATCCTTACATTTAAAGGATGTTGATGCAGAGATCTCCCGGCAGGAGGATGAGTAGTTTGGGGAGGAGATAGTGCTGTAAGAGCCCACTCTGATGATGGATCATTTTTTTGCTTATTGATAAAAGGAAACATTAACTTACGTGTTCTACAGCCATTTGTAGTGCTGTTAAAAAGTCTTACATTTGCTTTCTTAGGGTTGCTAGAATCACAGAATTGTTAAGGTTGGAAAGGACCTCTAGAGATCATCTAGTCCAACCCCCGGTGTTACCCTTGGTAAACACTGATAGTAGAACTGAGGGTAAACGTTGGAGTAGGACTGAGGGTAAACACTGGGAGTGGGACTGAGGGTAGACACTCGAGTAGGACTGAGGGTAGACACTCGAGTAGGATGTTTACCCTCGGGCCTACTCCCAGTTTTTACCCTCACTCCTACTCCTTCTATTTACCCTCAGTCCTACTCTGATATTTACCCTCAGATCTACTCCCAGTGTTAACCCTCAGTTCTACTCTGGTGTTTACCCTCAGTCCTACTCCAGGTGTTTATCCTCGGTCCTACTCCAACGTTTACCCTCATTCCTATTCCCAGTGTTTACCTTCAGTCCTACTCCGATGTTTACCCTCGGTCCTACTCCCGGTGTTTACTCTCAGTCCTACTCCTCCGGTTAACCCTCTGTCCTACTCCGATATTTACCCTCAGTCCTACTCCCCCTGTTTCCCCTCAGGCCTATTCCCGCTTTTACCCTCAGTCATACTACCCCTGTTTACCCTCTGGCCTGCTTTTTTTCCTCAAATTGCTGTGACTCGGCTCTTCCCTGCTACTCTCCGAATTTCCTGCTTTCTGCACAGGCTGTTCTTGGGACCACAGTTGCTCGCGGGTGGGAACAAGGCGTGCGTTGTGTTGGTTTGGTTTCTTTTTCTTTTCTGGCCTATTGTAATGTCCTGCTTTCCTCTGAGCTTTTCCTTTCTCCCTGATCACCAGATCAGCCTATACTGCTGCTCTCCATCTAGGGCATGCTCTTGCCCCTAGAGCAAAGGGAGCCTCTCGGGAATGGTTCAGGCTGTGATCCTTGCGTAGCACCTGCTTTTGTTGTGCAGCAGGGCAAGGAGCCCTCTGTGCCCTCTCCTGCGAGCACAGAGGGTTGTTTTGCTCCAGTTACATAACACTTAAAAAAAAAAAAAAAAAAAAAAAAAAAACCCACTCTTTTAGCCTCTCTAACTCTGAGGCCTCTGCTGTGCTTGGCCTTTCCATGCTCTGCCTCCAAGTGGCGCGGCCGGGTGGGGATCCCCGAGGAGCTGCCGTGCACGAGCGCAGCGGTTGGGCACTGCGGTGCTTTGCGCTGCAGGGCTAGGAGAGGCTGCAGTGCAGCTCAGGTGGCCGAGTGGGTTGGACACCTGCTGCCACCGTGCGTAATGTCACAAGGAAGGGGAGAATACGAGCAAGGACTGGCAAATGACAAAAAGAAGATTTCTGGTGCCATAGTTATTGTCTCCTAGCTCAGGGGTTGCAGAGGCTGGTAATGGGGAAGATGCTCTGGGCTTACTCTTTGCAATGCTTTCTTATGCCCCATCTTGCTGCACAGGGCTTTTGAATTTCTTCTGAAGTTTATTCCCCCATGACGTGGCCTGGAGAAAAACCACCTACCAGTGGCCGGTTGTGCTCCCTGGGCCGGGTTTGCTGCCTGCCAGGTTTGCTGTGCTGGTGTGGAAATGAATGTGGTATCTAATATTAAATAGTCTTTGCTGGGGTTTAGCTTTACTAAGAGCAAAGCCCCTTCTGTCAAGGCTTAGTTGAGACTATGTGAAATGGGTTCACACAGATGTTGTATTATTTTGCCTTTAAAATACAGTTTGCTTTTACAACAAATAAATAAAAAAATAAAAAACAGAGACATTTTACATTTTCTCAGGGTCTGTGGTTGCCAAAAGTATAAAAAGTAGCGGAGAAGTCAGAGTACAAGGACAGAGGTCCTACTTAGCCACCCCTCCGCATTTTTGGATACGCTGGATTGTTGTTAAGCCAACCAAGATAAAAGCTTTCCTGTGTGAGAAAGCTGTGAGAACATCCACTGCCAGATTAAATTAGCTTTTCTGAGAATAAATTAGTTCTTGTGATGTAGACAGGCCCCACTCACTGCAGCTGTAAAATCCACCCCTGTTAGCTCCCGTTGCAGTAAACTTAAATGATGCAAAAGCTGCATCTGAGGCAGTACTGTTATTGTAACAACTGGGTTTGACTAGTTGCGAATTGGAATCAGGTCATTGTATTTTACTGATTTTTTTTTCCCCCTGATTTTTACTGACTTTCTTTCTAAACAAGTAGCAGGCCACTTTTCAAGACTGGGAAAGCCACCGCGGGTTTCAGGGCCGCATCCCTTGGGGAAGAAACTGTGGGCCACAGCCCATGCTGTCCGTGGTGCGGTGACTCTCCTGCTGCTGCCGCCTTCCCATACGCCTAAGGTTGCTGCGGGTCCCGATCCCCCGGCGTACGGAGGCAAGAGGAGTGCCGGAGGCCACGCTGCGCTGGGAGGGAGGCCACGGACCCAAATGGAGAGAGGAGGAGGGCAGGAGCAGCACGATTTCCATGCTGCTGCCGACCTTTTGGTTTAAAGGCCTGTGCGGTTTGGCTTCCTGGTAACTGAGCACCTTTACACCTTTATTTGTGTTTTATGGTATGTCAGGAAGGGCTCACAGGAGGTCTGAGCTTAAGTGTCAACTTGCTCTGCCCGGTTGCCGTACTGTGACCATTCAGCTCCTCTGACATCTTAGTGTGTCTGAGTCTTAGTCTTTGAGCAACAGAGTGATGCTGGGATTTGAAACACTTTCCATCACCGTTAAAAAACCCATCTGTTCCCCTGGACTCGTTGTAGCCCTTGGAGATGTCATTGGGAATGGGTTTGCCTATCAGGACTGGAGCTTTCCCGAAGGCTTTTTTGCTGCAAGCTACAGGCTCAGTTAGTTTAGTTGCAGTCATTTTTTCAGGCTGCCTCCTGGGTGCCACAGTTCAGAGCTCGGTTCTGAGCCGGCTGCCGGGGCGAGAGGAGGGCGTTTCCTGTTGGCTTCTTGTATTGGAGAGGTGGGAGCTGTTCTGTTCATCTGGCCCAGGAGACACTTTCAGTCCTAAATGCTCCAGAGCAGCTGGAAGATAAATGTAATTGAATATAATTCATGTAACTGAATTGTAATTCTATATAATTGAATTTTCAACAATCTCATCACCTGCTCTGAGGGTAGTGACCCAAGTTTAGGACTCTTCTGCCCCAGAGACTCTTAGAAAACCTTATGACCAACAAAGCTTTTAAAGTACAGCAGTGAGGTATTGACTTGACAGAGAAACAGATAAAAAAGGTTTAGGAAAGCTTAAAATAGAGCCTTGAGGGAGCATATTGCCAAGTATTCGAGATGCTTACATTCAGATGTTGTGTCTAGGTGTCCAGCAAGAGGTCGTCTGTTTTCGCTGTCCGCAGTTCTGGTGTGGCTCGTGCACACATGTGCCAGCTCTAAGATAGTGGCTGCAGCCGTGGCCTAGCGCACTATGGGGACATCATCTCTCTTCATTCATCCTTGGTTTCAAAGAGCATTCAGTGCTCCATGGCCAATTGCGAATGCTGCTGAACTTGGTAGTTGCTCTGTATTTGGGGCAATGCGCTTGTGTGATCCACCTAAGTTTAAGCAAACCAGGACGGTGAGGTGGCTGCCACGTGTTGCCTTGAGCGAGCAGTAGTGGCCATGGGTCATGGGAAGCAGCTTTTGGTTTGATCTTAGGGGCAGGAATGTTCCATGGGGCTGCTCTTAGGGGTAAGGGGTTCCATGCTGCTGCTCTACAGCTACTGGAGGAGTTTGGGGGAAGGGATTATGAAGCAGCTGGGAGGAATTGGGTGCTGCAAGTGGAAACCAAAAGCTTTGGCTTTAACCCCGAACCACATGTCTTTGTGAAGAATGAGCCAGGACCTTAAATAATACTGAGTGACATAGAGCATTTCTCACCAAACTCAAGAAAAGCAGCAAGGTGACACTGTACCTGTTAAATCTAAATGTCATCAGTATCACTGCTGCAAAAGCAAAATTATTTATGGGGAGAAAATGCTAATGCTTTTGGAGACTGGAGCTGTTTCCACAGCAAGCTGGTACTGTGCCTTGGATAGGAAAACATCCGTATTTTGACATGTGTTTTGTACATCTCTTGGAAGGAAAATGGGTCTGGAATCAGCACCAGTGTATTCACAATTATTTCATTGTATGGCAGACTGCAAGAGAATTTAGAATAGGCTCTTGAACTCTGATTAATTCTGGAGCTGATATGCAGCCACATCTTCCCTAAAATGCTGATTCTCTCTGCCTCTGATTTCCTTCTCTCCTGGAGCTTAGTGTGTTGTTCAATGGAAGTCACACATCTAATCAATTTGATTCAAAAAATGATGTAGCCATATTATTTGACTTTCTCAAAAAAAAAAATGCAGAATGAGGTAACAGCAGAAAAATGGGAATGGAAAAATATTTAAAATACCTTTCTGGGAAGGAAATTTTCAAAATCATGACTTGTGCTAGGCAAAATAGTATGTAATCATTCTGTATTCATTCTCTCTGCGTGAGATTTAGGCAATGCCTAGTAAAAAGGGCAGGCAGCAAACTAGCAATAGGAGAGGTTTTCATACCTGTAACTCAAAAGCAGCCCTTGCCGCTGCGGTGCTCCGGTGCAGAGAAACTCAACTCGTCTTTGGTGTTTCTGTTAGATCGGCTCATTGCATCCACGAGAACACCCGGTGTATTATAAAACCCCGTCTTTTTTTATAGATACAGCTGTGCAGCTGATGCAGTAAAGAGGAAGCACCCCTGAGCGGGAGGGTGTTTCGTGTTCCCCAGGGCCTGCAGGGCTCCATCCGCTGCATGCTCTGTGTGTGTTTGTTGCAGGGATAACTGCAGCTGCGCGGGGGATCCGGAGTGCCCTGTGCATGCCCAAGCCCCCCTTGGAGCCCCTATGTGTGTAAGGGCTGGGGCCCCAGGAGGAGCTCGGAAGCCTTGGGTCGTGTCTTCTCTCCCGCTGCTCGCTTTGCAGCCGCGCTTGGCACCGAGAGCGCTCCGCGGAGCGGGAGCGGGAGCGCTCGCGGCAGGCCAGGGACCCGCAGCCGCAGCGGAGAGCTCACCAAGGGCCTTCTGCTCATTTCGACTTGTTTTGCTTTAAATGTTGGGGCTGAGCAGGTTCTGGCAATGCTGTGTCTGCAGCCCCTGTGTCTCGCCCATGCGGTGGCGAAGAGCCCTGGAGAGAAGCCCAGGGGCGGCCGCGCGTCCGCCCAGGCGCTCCCCCCATCAGTGTAACCCTTTGTGGGTGTTGCAGATAGATGATCCTTGTTTTAAACAGGAGGATTTTTGCTCAGGTTTTCCTGATGTCCACACGGAGGAGCTGCATGAAGCAGTAATCTGAATTTCTGGCTGAGAACAGCTGAGCCTGGGCTGTATCACCGAGATTATCTGATTGTGCTTTGGATTTACTTCTCTGGGAAATCCTGCTTTGGATATAACACCTGGCATTCAGCGAGGATCCTGCTTATTCAGTTTGCCTGCTGGGTTGCTCTGGCGCATGGAGATCCCATGGCTTGTCCAAGATAGGATGACTGGAAGGGGGGCTGCTGCTCCGGAGATTCACATGCGGTAGAGCAGAGTGGGAGCTTCACTGGTCTGACACAGCTGGATTGCTAAGGGGAACAACAGTCTCCTCCTGGGCATGCAGTCCCTTGGTTTGAAGTGCAGCTTCTGAGCAGCCTCTCCAGCAAAGCTCTGCATCCCTGCGCTGAAGGGAGAGCCTGACCCTCCTGGACGGAGCAGTTCTCTGCATCTGAAATCTGGCTGCAGAAGTGCGGGAGAAAATAGCTCTTCTGCAGCAGCGCGGCAGCTTCTGCACGGTGGGTTTCACTCCTGGCCGGTGATGCTGCAAACACATGGCTTGTAATTGGGGAAATGCAGCTGAGTCACTCAGGAAGAGAACAGAAAGAGAAGAGAAACCTTTCTGTCAGCCCTTAACCCAAGTTTTGGTGTGTGCAGATGCGTCTTGGAGGCATTTGTCCTCTTCCCGTTTGGCCTGGGACCCAACATGATGAATCTGTGAGGTGCTGCGTGGATTAACGGTGGGGCAAGGAGGGGGACACGCTGCGTGGTCGAGCACTGTCAGGGCCTCCCCCATCGCCTCCCTAAGGAGGCTGCAGCACGGGCCTGTGTTCATTCCTTCCCTCCTGGCTCTGGGGGACGGTGCAGTGGCTGGAGGCAGCAGATGCACCCGGGAAGAGGGAAGGCTGAGGAGGGACTTGACTCACCCACGCGCGGTGACCGTGGTGCAAAGCGCAGCCCTGCCGGCGCCTTCCTCCGTGCCAAGGGCTCCCCAGCCCTTGCACACCGCGACTTCTCTGCTGCAGCCAGACTCTGAAGTCCTTCTCTGTCTCGGTACCATGGGCAGGGCAAATTTATTTTCCATTTGGCGGGTTGGCT
This sequence comes from Nothocercus julius, assembly GCA_013398735.1. Taxonomy (NCBI): domain Eukaryota; kingdom Metazoa; phylum Chordata; class Aves; order Tinamiformes; family Tinamidae; genus Nothocercus; species Nothocercus julius. Next base: position 720,764 of record VZSV01000087.1, read on the forward strand.
TGGTCTGCAGAAGGGAGAGTGCAAAATAAGTCGGATTTGCCAAAAGCAATTTGGCAAAAGATAGAAACAAAGGGCAGCAAAATTCACTGTTTACGTATGGATCCCAGGGATGGAGTGTTGATGTGACTGCTACTGTGGCTTTGCTGTTTAGTGGCTGCAGCTTCCCAGCTCACCTGCCTGTACGCAGACGCTGACAACCCTGCTCCCCCTGCAAGGGGACGCGCTCCAGGCCCCCTGCTCTCCTACCCTGCGTAGATACTCACAAAAACGTCAGGTCTCTGCAGACTGGTTCTCGCAGAGCTCCAGAGAGTGAGCGCGGCCTCCCTGCTGCCGTGGGCTTCCCTTTGGCCAGGGTGCTTTGGAGCACGAGCATCGCAGGGGCTTTTGCCCCAGCGCTGAGGTATGTCCCAGGCTGGCGCCCGTGTGGCATCAGCTGAGCCGGAGAAGGGGATCCTTGTGCCCTCCGGCTCCCCGTGGAGTTCCCAGTGGAAATGGGCTGAAGCTGGTTGCGTGCTTCTCACATAAAGATAAAAGAAAGCACCGGAGAAAGAGCTTGAGAGGCTTGAAAGCATCGGGCTTGCTTTCCCTTCCGAGAAGGGCGCAAGGCCAGCGTCTCCCTCTTTAGGGATGGCTCTTCATCAATGTGCAGGATATTGCGTTAGGAGTGACTGAGTGTGGTCGGACCAAGCCGAACAGCTCTGCAGGCCATGCGGGTCCTGCCTCCAGCCCAGCACGAGCTCGGCTCCGGCGTCTCCTGATCCGTCACCCTCGCGGTTTCCCTTCCCGCTGATCAAGGTGGCCGGTGCTTCCTGCAGCGCGCTCGAGCCCCCCGTCCACCGAGCAGCTCTGCACGCACCAGAATAAGCCTGACCTGCCCTTTCAGCCGTGGCCCTGGAACGGCCCCCAGGCTTCAGCTGCGCCAGATCTCGGCTCTGTGGCGAGCTGGGTGTCTCTGCTGCCGGCGCTGCCCTGTCCCGAGCCGAGGCGACCGCTCCCGCTCCGGGCACGCGCCGCTCCCGGCGCCTCCCTGCAAAGCTGCGGGAGGCTGCGCGGGCCGGCGCTGAGGAGATGGAGGGGAGCCGGCGCCTGCTGGAAACGGACGCCGTGTTTCCATGACCGTCTGATCTTTATCTCCACAAGGTGGTAAACAGGAGAAAGCGGCCTTTGGCTGAAAGCTGAGGCCTCGTGGGAACGGTGGCTGCCGTGGTGGAGGATGTGGGCAGTGTCGTCTCTTCAGCTCTTCGGTTTTCTTGCTAGCAGCTTAGGTCACTGGGGGAGAAGGTCCTGGATGTTGAAAGACGTTACATGATCAGAAAGCAGCATCTGAGTGGTAATGGGATACGTGTGGAAAGCCGTGAGCTCAGCTGCTTGCGAGGTGAAGAAAAGCGCCCTGGCAGATCCCTGGCGCCGGGGGAAGACTCCAGGAAGCGCGGGCTCATTCGGGAAGCACCGAGATGCGCAGGTCCGAGGCACTGAGGTTCCTCTGTGTGCAGGCTGGGTTGGTTTCCTTTAGAAGAATAAATCCTCTTTTTCTTTACACTCCGGTGAAGCTAAAAAGAGCACAGCTCAGTTTGCAGCTCTGTAGGTCACTGAAGGAGAGTGATGATGGCTCTGCAGAGCTTGGCACTTCAGGGACCGAGTGCATCCGTCAGCCTGGAAGCGCTCTGTGCAGCAACAACTCTGCTGGAAACATTACAGGGACCGTCCCTCCTTTCCCCTTGGCTTTTCAAGAAGGAATTTGGGAAAGGAGGAGGAGGAAGATGCAGCCCCCCTCCTCCCTGCCAGCTGCCACAGAACTGCACTGTGAAGGTGGGTGTCTGGAACACACCACGTAAGGCCTCTGAGAAGAAACACTGCATTAAATGCAGCAGTCCGGGGGAGACCATATGGCCACCCAGGCTTTGCTCAGTCCCTGAAGGTGCCAGTCAGCCTCTCTGCGAGTGACAGCTCCTAATCACGCTCCTCCATAGATTTCTGACCTGATTAAATTCCCTGCCACCTTGCAGGAGGCTGCTCAGAGACACAGGAAGGGCAGGCTACAAAAGCAGGAGTGGAGCGAGCCGAGCAAACAGCGCGGGGAGAGCGGGATCGCCTCACCCGCGCTCGCTGGCGCCTCGTCGTCGTCCCTGCGAGCGGAGGCCGTTGTGCTGCTCGGGCACCTCGCTGCCTCCTGGCTCCGTGCGGGGGGCGAAGGGGCAGCAGTGCCCGCTCTGTCCTGCTCCTGGGATCCAGGCGCAGCCCGTGGGAAGGGCTGCGGCTGCCTGGCTGCTTTGGCCCCGCGCAGCCGGCGCTGGCCCAGAGGGCTCTGTGCAGCCAGCGCCGCCCCGGCCCCGGCGAGATCCGGGCGAGCGCGGCACAGCTGCCCTCGGAGACGAAGGCAGGGGAGAGCGGTCGCTGCGCTCCAGGGCAGCTGCCCCGGGCGCTGACACCGTGTCGCCGTGTCCCCTGCCCTGTGCCTCCTGGCAGCCTTCCAGAGCACAGGGTGAACAGCCTCTCGTCTGTCTTTCCCAATTTAGTCACGTCCTACCATATATAAACAAGCCAGAGGAACCAGGGAAGTCGGGTTTGTTGGTGTCATTGCGCGTCCCTGGAGATCAGAGTGAACAGCCGGCCCCGTCCCCCGGAGGTGTCCCCTCCTTGGCCTGCTCTTGCAGCCAGGACAGGGCTCAAGGAGCGATCGCGAGTGTGCCAGGACTCAGCTCTTGCTGACACCAGGGCCTGCTTGCCCTTGGCTCTGTAACTGCGGCCCAGACCCTCGACAAGGGACGTGGCAACCTGGCTGCCCATCACCAGCAGAAGCTGTACTGGATGTTCAGCTCATGCTGCAGCACTTGGGGCCGAGTCTTTTCACCTAGGACTGTGATTGCTGGGTGCGCACGGGCTGGTGCCAGCCCTGGCGCTGGGTCACCTCGTCCGCAGCAGGAGCTGAGGTGACTCCTCCCGGCGCTGGACCCAGGCCCTCCGTCCTGCCGAGGGTGGCTGGTCGTGCCTGCAGTCGGGGCCACAGCTGAGGACCGGGTCCCAGCTAGAGCCACGTTTCCCCCCGAGCACTCCCAGATCTGGTGGGTTTGGCTTGGTGGACAAGACCGCTCTGTGCCAGGGGCTCCTCTAATGCACGGTCTCTCTTCTCTCCATCAGCTTCAGTGGGATAAGACGGCTTCCAAACTCTGCGGCTTAGGAGAATTGCTGCATTCTTAGCCCTGCCAAAGCTTCTGAGCTCATTACTAGAAGCAAGTGAAAGGTAAATTCTCTGATGCTTAAAAGCTGATCTCATCCTAACTTACCTGAGTGTATTTAGAAATGCACTGTATGCATTTGCTCCTTCCCCACAAAGCTTCTGCTTGGGGCTCAGTGGGACCACGTCCCGTCTCCCCTTCCTCGGCAGGGGTGAGTTCACTAGTTGGCACTGGGGGAGCCTGTAGTCAACCCGGGCCTCACTCCCAGGTTTGGTCCTGTAATGCTGCAGCTGAGAGCCCTTGAGAGCAGCCTCCATCCTGGTAACACCCAAGTACATGAGAACCACAACGGAGACCTGCACTGGGGCCTCGCTGGAGCACCAGGCATGGTCTTTATGGGGGAAATGCTGCAGAGGCAGCTGAGAGAGGTGATACGCAGCCCGGGCACGCGCCCCTGCTCTCCGAGCGTGGTCACAGTCTGATGTGAAGGGATAGGACGGGCACGTCCTCCCCAAAGTCACCTGTGTGCCAGCAGGCACCCGTGCCACCCTGCATCAAGGCCGGTCTGCCTTCGGGCCGTGCTTTGGGGGGTCAGGCTGGTGCCCCGGGGTTGCGCCCCCTCAGTTACCTGCCACGTCCCTGCCACTCGCCCTGTGTGTCAACTCGAAGGCCGGCGTCTCTTCCAAGAGCTTCTTTCCTTGCAGGGCAGCCCTGCGCCATGTCCAACGACCCTCCGCCACCCTATCCCGGAGGCCCCTCGGCACCTCCCATAGAGGAGAAGCACGGCCCGCCCCCCGCGACAGGTACCGGGGGTGGCGGGGGACCCTCTGCTCCATCCGGATCCGGGTGCCGGTGCTGGGCTGGAACAGGGAGCGTCTGGTTTCCCTGGGAATGCCCCGGCCTCCACTCGCAGCGTGCTGGGAGGCTGCTGTGCCGCCCGGCTCCATCTCCCTGCTAAGTGTCCGGGGGGCTGGAGGCTGAAGGGGCAGGAGAGGGAGCCACGCTCTGCGCTCCGCCGGGGGCGACAGGGCCACCTGGGGGCTCTTGTGACCCTGAGGACAAGACTGGGCTGCTGTGACAGGCCACCGGTCCTCACAACTGGAGCCAGTGGCTGCTGTGCCCGGAGGCACCGCACCCCTCTCCTACCCCCGCCTCGGGCACAGCGCGGCCCCCTCCCTGCGCCGCTCGTGCCCCGTCCGCCCCGGTTCTCAGCCCGCTCGGCTTTGCCCCCGCCGCCTGCCCTGGCTGCTGACCCTGCTTTCCTTTCAGATGGCGTCTCCCCGGCTGGGGGGCAGCCCCAGGGGGTTCCCATCCCCCCGCCTGAATTTGGGCCCCCCCCCTACGAGCCGCCCTCGCAGCCGGGCTTCGTGCCCCCCCACATGCCCGCAGACGGCTCCGGAGCCTACGTGCCGCCCGGTGAGTAGAGGGGCCCGCGAGCAGGGGCTGCTGCTCGGGTGCAGCCGGGCTGCGCCGGACAGGGGGCGTTTGGGACGGTGCCCAGGCGCCCCCCAAGCCTTTAAACAAGGCCGTGGTTCAGCAGCGCGGTGCGGTGCTCCTCGGCGAGGACCCGGCTCACCCACCCCGCACAAAGGTTGTCACCTGTGCCCATCTCTCCTTCACAGCTGGTTATTACCCACCGCAGGGGCCTTACCCACCCATGGGCTACCACCCTGCCCCGGGCCACTACCCGGCTCCTGGCGGCCACACAGCAACTGTGCTCGTCCCGTCGGGGACCACCACCACGGTGACCGTGCTGCAAGGAGAGATATTCCAGGGTGCCCCGGTGCAGACGGTGTGTCCGCACTGCCAGCAAGCCATCACCACCAAGATCACCTACGAGATCGGCTTCATGAGCTTCCTTCTGGGCTTCCTCTGCTGCTTCGTCGGGTAGGTGCTTCGAGCAGCCGGCTGGGGCTGGCCGAGCACAGCCCTGTCCCAAGCCCACGCCGCTTGTGAGGACCAGCGGCGCTGCCAGGGGCACCGAGCCTTTACTGGGGCAGCGCGTGGCGTCGCGGGCTGAGGGCGCCTGGCCACCTTGTCTCCTGGGAGGCGACGTGATGGTGGCACCTCAGAGGCCATCAGCCAGTTGTGGAGCCCCTGGGACCAGAGGGCCTTAGTGCAGGAACGGTCTGGACAGGAGCCCAATGTGGGTGGGGGCAGCGTGGACTAGAAGATCTCTACAGGCCCCTCCAACCTCAACCACTGCGCTCGCTCAGCGGTAACGTCCGCACCCTGGACGCAAGGGCAGGAGGGCGGCAAGGGGCAGGCGGCGTCCACCCACCCTGCACGGCCACGGCCACCTCCCGGAGGCAGCTCCTCACCTCTCGTGCCACCAAACCCTCAGCTCTGGAGCTGCCCCCCAGCACAGGCCCCTTCTGCTTTTGCTCAAGCGCGCAGAGGCCGAGCGCTGGCTCTGCAGGGCTCACAGCTCCTTGCGTCTCCCTGTGCTCCAGGTGCGATCTCTGCTGCTGCCTGATTCCCTGCCTGTTCGATGACTTCAAGGACGTGACGCACACGTGTCCCAACTGCAAGGCCTATATCTACACGTACAAGCGCATGTGCTAACAGCGCCCCGGGAGCCCGAGCCACTGGAATGACACCAGCCCCTCTCCTGCTGCCATCCTAGTCTATGCGTGTGCAACTCCTTTGCTTCCCGCTCCGGTGGTGTGTATGCACGTGCCCCGCTTCCCTCTCGCTCCACGCTGCGCCCACCTTCCCTGGCTCCGCTCCTTGCTGTGAGCGGCCCGAGGGGGACGCTGGCACGGGTGCACAGAGGCCGCGGGCTGAGGCCACGTACTGAGCTGCTGCTGGCAGCCCCCCTGCAGCGCTGGGCACAGAAGCCAGGCCCCCCGCTTAGAGCCAGGGCACGAGCAAGGCCCCGCTCGCAGGAGCGACCGGGCAGGGAGCAGAGGCTGTCGGACACTCCCGCCCCTCTCCACCTCTCCCTGCGGAGCAGGAAAGGGGGAGGCCGGAGCTGATGGCAGGATGCATCCAGGCACCGCCAGCACCTCAGCTGTGCCCTCTTGGGAAGGGGCCTGCTGGAGGCTCAGCGGGAGGCACCTCCTCGGAGGGGCGAAGGGGTTGGCGCCCTGCGCGCTGCCTCTCAGCGCGTGGCGCTGCTGCCGGCTCGGGGCAGAGCTGCCTCCCAAGGAGGGGCGCCCGCTGGGAGCGCAGCGCTGCGCCCTCGGCCAGCCCCTCTGTCCGGCCAGCGCAGCCGCAGGCCTGGCGGCCACTGCCCCTCAAGCCGCACGCGCCTCCGCCGTGGCTGCTCTGGGAGGGAAACCTGGGGCTGCTTCTCACCCACCTACCAACCAACAGCAAAAAAACACACCCCATGCGCTGCCACGGGCACTCCGTAGAGTAGAGGGGCCTGGTACCAGAGCACGGCCGGCTCGTACCCCTGCGCACGCCGCACCACGGCCCTCCGCCCTTTCCTCGCCCGAGCCCAGCAGGCGCTGTGGGCACTCACCCAGCGGCACCGACCCTGCAGCTACCACAGATGCACCTGGTGGGGTTCCTCGTTGCAGGTGGGTGTAGGGAGTTATTTTTAATCTCATCTCCTGTGAGGCAAAAGGAGCAGGACAAGCAAGCAGTGAAGGCAGCTGCCAGCAGCGCTGTGCCGGACAAGGGCGAGGGGGCCCAGGAGCCACTCTTCACTCTCCCTGGAGCAGATCCCCCTCTGCCTCCCTGTGGCACCCTGCGCTGGCACCTGGAGCAAGCAGGTCCCCACAGCAAAGCGGAGCAGGGGGCTCTGCAGGAGCAGCTCTGCCAAGGGCCTGGCCTGCACCCACAGCTGCTCTGTGCTTGGAAGTAGAGCTGAGGCACCTGTCCCACTGTCTGTATATAAATAAATAACAACCCCCGAGCTCAGTGCACATCTCTTCTTCCTACCCTACTCGAGGCCCGCTGAAGCACTGAGGGTAAGGAGCGACTGCAGGGACAAGGGCACAGGGTACAAGCACTGAAGAGGGGCAGCTGCCCTGGGCCAGAGGTAGCCTGGGTTAGGCAGGACTGTCCCTCTTAAGGTCAAGAGGAGGCTTTGGTGTGAGGATCACTGAGCACTGGAATAGGTTGCCCAGAGATGATGTGCAGGAGCCTCCCTCTTTGGCATTTTTCAAAGGTTAAGTGAAGAAGGGCCTGGGCAACATGCTGTAGGTGACCCTGTTTGAGCAGGGGTGGGCGGGCTAGGGCTCCAAAGGTCCCTTCTGCCTGCAATCATTCTGCAATTCTAGGTGAGTCATTCTGCAATTCTAGGTGAGTGATTTCTTCCTGCACAGCTGGAACAGAGCAGGTTAAGATGTACAAGAGCCCCCGTGCTGGCAGGAAGGGTGCAAGGACCCTGGGCCTCAGAGGCAGGAGACAGAAGGATGTGGACAGACCGTGGCCTCAGAGGGAACGTAAGGCACAAGGGCAGATGCAGTGACGGCACCCGACTTAACCAGGCCCTGGAAGAAGGGGCAGCAGCTCCTCCCTGCTGCCCAGGAGCAGGGAAAGAAAACCCTATGGGGAAGCAGCAGGTGAGGGCTAAGGACATGAATGTCTCTGGGGAAGCAGCACTGGTCAATGACAGGGGAGGAGAAGGAGATGGGTAGGACAGTGTGGGAGTTTAAATCCACCATCCTGCCTCTTCAGCCTTCCACACCCCCATACAGGCTTATGTCATACCACAGCTGCCTTTTCTGCCACATAATGATGCACTTCTGGCATTCCCCTGCTACAGCATAGCAACTTTTTATTCCAATCAAGGCTTCAGCAAAATCAATGTTGCACAATAAACATGTCACTTTCCCACCCCCACCCACACCTCTGGTCCTGTCCCCTCCTCCAGGGAGTACAGCCCTCCCTCAAGCCAGCATTAAGAGGGCAGAATCCTTCCCACGATGTAAGCTAACACTTGGTCCCCAGGACACTAGGACAAGCAATACATTCCTCCTCTGAACTAACAGCACTGCAGCATCATGGTACCTCTCCACCAGCTCCTCATGATAAGACACTGAATGCTCCTCAGTGAGAAGACTGATGACACCTTCCTGGCTTGCAGCCCAGGGCAGAAAACTCACTATGGGGACCACTTCCAGGAAGGAGATAGAAAGCCAAGCGTGTGAAGCCTTTGCCAGTGCAGGACGAGGCAGCTATAGCCTTACAAGTTGCCCCAGTCCAAACAGAGCAGTGCTGACCTGGAATCCACATACCCACTACCAACTCCATCCTGTACACTAGTCAGCTATGACATTATATTACAGTGCTTGCATTATTGGTGTGCAGAAAGTCCTGAACAGTCCTGCTGGATTCTGTTTATTGTCTTACTTGCACCCTGCAGGCAACTCCACCAGTAGCAGGAGAACAGTCTGAAGAAGGACAGGGTGCACCTCTCTCCTTTTCCCACCATCGGAGCTGCAGGTTGCTCTTCCCATCACATGATGTACCAGGCCGCAGCTCCTGCTGCCACAGCAACCCAAGCCGCAAGGATCAGCTGCACTATGGGTTGCTTTGCCAAGGACACGGCAGCATGATAGGGACAGCCAGCTCCTGCCATGCCACCTAGAACACAGAAAGTGCCATTAGTGCTGCAGCATAGATATAGCTAAGGATTTACAACTATCATTGCCCAAAACCTACCTAGTTTGTCTGCATAGTAAGGACATTTGCGTATGTCTCCTTTTCCATCATGGACTGGGACACCTCCATCTTGGGCTTCTTCTGTTAGAGACAGGCCAACCTTCTCCAGTTCATTAAATACCTGCAAGTGGTCACAGTGAGTGCATGAGGCAGGCAGAGCTGCACATGCAGATCAAAAGGAAGATCCAGAGAACAGGAAGAATCATTTCATCTCCAGCCACCTGGACAGCAAGTAGAACATTTGCTTCTCTCTCCAAAGGCCTTGCAGGCAGACACTGCTGAGAGCCTCTGCAAAGGCACAGCCCCTACCAAGGGCATCTCAGCTTAGAGCTCTGTGCCCAGGAGTGAGCCAGAGCATCACTCTGCTGCCTGCCTTCCAGCCTGCTATGGAGGCCAGATGAAGCTATGAGCTCCCTTCCCTGCTGCCAGATCTTCTCTACAAAATCACTGCTCCTGTTCACAAAGCAGTTGGGCAGGCCCCTCCAGCTCTGCTGCCAGGGGCTTCTGTAAGGATCCCCAAAACACAGGGGCCTACTTCACCCCCCATCACATTTCTGAGCAGCTTAAATCACAAAGACCTGCTACAGGCACAGATTAAAACTTCAGTCCAATTACAGGCCATGTCCCTCTTCCCAGAAGAGTGGACAGCCAGTCATTTCATGCAAGATGAAAGTAATATAAAGGAACAGAGGCCATGGGCTACAGATCTTTTTGACCACTGGGAGAAATCTCACATGACCAGCTGAGACAAGATATAAACTCTAACTAGGAAAGGGCAATACGGGGGTGACGACACAAGAGCGTGTACCTGGCTAAAGCTGTTTGAAACTAAGCAAGAGTTCTGCTCTTGCCATTGCTTTAGAGCCACCATTTAGTGCTCATGGAAACTTTATAGTCCAAGATGTCTCAGTTCAGTCCTAATCAAAGGTTCAGGCATAGCGCTGGTGTGGGGAAAAGAACTGCTGCCAATATCTGTCAGGTGTCCAGAAGGTGGAGAGAGCTGCTCAGACCAAAGCCCCTACACGAGAGAAAGGCAGAATCCTGCTGCCCCCCAGTGGAAGGGACTCTCATGGTCTCAGACCCAAACCACTTCTCCCAGGTGAAGAGTTTGGCTGCATTAATCTAGGCCCAGGAGCCAGTGCAGAGCTGCAGGCAGCAGCACCTTCAGGTATAGTGACTCAAGGGATTTAGTACCTGCATGTTCAGTTCGAAAGCCCTGTTGGCTTCTTCCACAATCCTTTCCTTAGTGTTCTTGCCCAAGTCTAGCGCATTCATCCTTGCTCTGTAGAGCTGCTTGAACTGTTGTGCATTGGAAATGTTTTCAAACATGTAGAACTGGATTCCTTCCTCAGTACTGGGCAGCTTCAGGGCCCTCTGGGCTATCTTCTTCAGGATCTGGCCACCTGAGAGGTCCCCCATGTAGCGTGTGTAAGCATGGGCCACTAGCAACTCTGGTTCATGCTGTCCCACATGATGGATTCTGTCCACATAATGCTTAGTTGCTTCAGAACACTGGATCTTCTCTTTCCAGTCTTCACCATAGAAATACTCCATGTCTTTGACCAATGCTTCTCTCCGGTGGAGCTCTAGAGGGAAATACAGAGGGGCAAAGACTGGGTTGTCTTTGTTGCGATCCATTTCCTCTTCCAGAGCAGAGTATGTGAAGTAGAGCGCCACAGTAGCCAGCTACGGAAGAAGCAGAGCTAACATGAGAAGTTACTCACTCAGTCTGTACCTCACCTTGTGCCTCCTCCTCCCCAGTAAGGTGGCTGCATCCATAGACAGGAAACCCCAGGGCTCTGCACAGAACCAACCTGGAGAGCCCACAGCAAACTGCATGGTCTGAAGGACCAGAGGCTCTTCACTTAGGTTCAGAATAAAGTTGTCTACAGAGAAGGGTTGAGGATTACTAGTCCAACACTGCTGTGCTCCCAGCTTTGTCAGCCCCTGGCACACTCTGAAGCTGACTTCATGCAAGAGGTGCAAGTAGCACCAAGTGCTATAGTGGGCTACTGAATATGGCCCAAGACCTTCCGAATCAGACAGTTCTGCTGAGACCCAAATTGCATCTCTTCTGTACAGTTTAAATTGCAACATGACATAAAGCCTGTGGACGCAAGATCAGCCTCTGCTGGACTGGTTTATGGTGATAATCCTACCATGATTACAACGTGTGGGGCCAGAGGCCAACCACCTACATCTAAAGCAAGTCTGTGCTAGGCCAACATACTCCTCACCATCCTGGAGCTCAGCTGGATGGGAGCCCCTGACAACTTCTCATGACTGGAAACCCACTCTCAACACATGCAAGCCAGAGGTGCACAGCTTCAATGAGTCTTCAGCCTGCATCAGTCACTGGATCAGTACAGAGTTTCTCTGCCAAGAAAACAGAGTAGCACTCACCTTGAAAAGCTCCTTCTTGATCTGTCCTTTCAGGAAGTCTTTGACAAACTGAGTATTCTCTGCACGATCGTGGGATTCCTTAGTCCCTTGTTTCAGCAGCTCCGAGAGGTCGGTGGGACTGCAGGCGAAACAGGAGAGCTCCACTGATGGCAAACTCCCATGCGCAGCACATTTGTCCCTGCTGTGCTTTGAGGACCCCTGCTCCCTCAACCTCAGGTGCAGTTTGAGGAAGGCACACAGGGACAGGCAGCCTGTCCTGAGGACCTGACACAGTTGCCAGAAGCTCTCAGAGAGAAAAAGCCAGGCAAACAGGCTGGGCCTGGCACCATCAGGAAGAAACAGGATGGCAACAGTCAGAGGCTCCTTCTGCACATGCACTCACCTGCCAACCAGCTTTGGTATTTTAATAGGCTTGGTGCTTATCAGGGGGGCTCAGATGCAGTGTGCTGAAACAATGATCCAAAGATCCTTTGATCCTTGGGCCATTGTTTTTACTGCTCATCCATGCAAGCTTCAACAATAACATCAAAGGAGGCCTTGATCATCTCAAGATCATGGATAGCCATAAAGGGCACAGGAGCCTTGCTGGCACTCATTCTGGAGAGCAAGAAAGGCTCATGTAAAAGTAGAAGCACGTCAAAGTAGAAGCACACAGACCCAAGACCTGGGCTTTTATAAGTGGGGTTATCACGGATAGTCAACCGCTGGGGAGAGATAGGATGACTACAGCCACTGCACCTACCTGGAGTTTGGCACAGAGTTACCAACACACCTACACTCACAGGAGTTTATCCTACAGTGCAGCTGTACCCAGCTGTCCAAGCTGTACAGCTTAGTTCTTTTGACTGTGGTTTGCTGTAGATGGTGTGCCCACATTAACTACAAAAATGGACTTTGAACACTCCAGATGCATGCCATCAACTGACTAGAGAAAACAATGTGGCTGCAAAAGCAGCTATCACCAACTTCACAAAGCTGAGCCTGTTAAACTGAAGTCAGCCAGGCTATCTAGGTGTTGAGAAGCACCCTATACTCTCACCTATTTTCAAGCCTGAAGCTGTTGCTTTTAGAGCATGTTTCACTGACTGCATGGGATAATGTTCAGCTGCACTCAGCTCTTCATTGTAGGGATGGGTAACTGAACAACTCTTGTACCTATGAAGTACCTGAAATAACTGTGTTCTTTAGGTTCTCCATATGCAACAACATGTGTAACATATGGAACATCTGCAACTACTCATTGCCCCAAGTGCTGAGCAGCCCCTGTTCTTGTCTCAGCTTATTCAAGTTGTTCCACATCCACTTTTCAAGTCAGTATCGCAGACACTACAAAGAGGCTACAGAGGGACATAGCCGAGTGAGAAGGTTATAGAGCTTGACTGTAACACTGTTTGTTTACTTATTTAAAGAAAAGAGTGCCTGGGAAAGAAAGCCTTGCCTAAACCTTTGGGTATTCTGCAAAAGATGCAGCTAACTAGAGCAGAGTTCACATCCAGAGTCATCTTTCAAAACAAGTATCTACTAATCACATGAGACACTGTCCAGCAAGCCATGAAAGGCTGGTTCACATTAGCCAGGAAGGGATAAACACAACTACCAAACAGTCAAATCATTTCTGAAATGCAAATTCAGTGGCACAAACTGAGAAGCAACTCCCTGTTGTTAGACACTTCTTTCCCATCCCTCCCACTTCTCCTGTGGACTTTGCTAAATCAAGTTTCTAATGTAGCAACACACCCTTTCCAGTCACTTGTTCCTGCACAAATGAGCAAAAGGTTCACACTTGTCCAGGGACTTCCCTGCATTGCCCAGGATGGGATCTAGGCCACGTGTAAGATGGTGGCAGCAGGACTCACCTGACACTGTCATCTTCTGTTTCTTCATAGCGTAGGTTTTCTCCTTCTTCTCCCACCTCTGAGCCTTCCATAACTGATAGCATAGCTCCACAGCCCTGGCCAGATCAGTGCTGGAGACCAGGCAACCTGCAAGGCAGAGAAGTCTTGGTAGGAAAACTACCTTAATGGGGGGGGGATAGATAGGTAGGAAGTGCAAAGAAGTGTCAAGGAGTGCGTACTGCACCTCTACAGCGCAGCAAGCAGCGGCCCCTCGCCATCTGCACTGCACACCGACGCACCGGGTGTACTGCACAGGACAGCACGTGAGCAGTGTCGCCTGTGCAACTCCTCCACCCCCGAGCAGCCTCAACACCCGCTCGCAAAGCGTTATCCTCAGGTGCCTGCACAAAGCAGCCTGAATCAGGCTCCCACTCCAGGATGGGCCTGGGCTAAGGGGGATCAGAGACCTCCATGTCAGTAGTCTGCATTGAAATTATGAGTAAGCTGCTTTTTAACTCTCTCCTCCAGTGTTAGGCTCATAATAACAACTGCAGAGGGAAGCACCTTTCTCTCCCCTCCGGAGAAGGGATTTCAACCAGCTTCACTTCTGCGGCAGTATGAAGCCTTCCCAGAAGGATGTAGCAGTGAAAGAGGCCAGCTAAGATCTGAGGGCAGATAGATCAGAGGAGAACCAAAGTCTCCCTTACAAACACACATTTGAAGGGGAAACTGCAAAGCAGGTGCAGATGTCACATCTCTGCCTTTCCTGGGTTGTCCTCCATAAGGCAGCAAAGCAGGTACTGCTGTCTGAACAGAACGAGCTGCAGAAAACACTCCTGCTACCACCTCTCAAACACTCCTCTCCTGCTTTACTTTAATCCCCAGGAGTAATTCAGATCTTCTCCAATTTGAAAAGGAAAAACCCCCTCCTCAGATGCAGCAGGATGTGCAAGAAGCTCCCAGATCCAGGAACAAGACACCTGGCTTATACCAGACAGGCCCCTGCTTAAGCCATAAACCCAGCACCTGCATTTATAAAATGGAGCCAGTAATCAGCTTTGTGCTGAGCACCACCACCAAATTACAGGCAAGCAAGGTAAGCCCCAATCAGAGCTTCTTGCTGGTGCTCCGTAATGTGCCTGCTACAAAGGAGCCGTCCCTCCTGCTCCTCCCTGCTTCAGTTCAGGTCTCCATAGCTGGGTGCATCCGCATACGCTGCTCAGCCCATGTTGGGAGGCTGCAGAACAGTAAACAAGATAAGGAGCTGACAACAGCCAGGCCGGTTCACATGAAGCCACGGCCGGCAGATCAGTCGCTGGCTCCCAGCTCGGACGTGCTGCAGCAGGAGAGCCCTGGTTATACATTAACTGCCCTCCCGTTCTTCCCATCAGGGTTTCCAACCTCTTTGTTTTCCAGCCGCTCTCGCCACCCTCGGCGTTCTGCAGAGGACTGCACAGGTGCTCTGGAGCATGGGCGCTGGGTCCGAGCGCACGTCCCGGGGGACAGCACAGCAAGTCCCCCTGAGCCAGCACCAGCTTGGGGAGCACACTGCCAGGGTGAAGGAGTCCCCTGCAATCACGCAATCCTGGGGCTCACCGAGAAGGAGCCTCCCTCAAGTGGGAGCACTGATGAGGGCCTCACAGGACTAACACATCCTCTTGTGGGAGGTAGCCCAGTTCAGCAGCAAGATTTGCTAGATGTGACAGCCCTACAACCCCACTACACTTCCCTACAGGACAAGCCACAGCACAGCCTCAGCACCCTTGCAACAAGGTGTTTAGAGCAACATTATATAGCCAGGGGACACAGACACACAGGAACAAGGGCGCAGAGATATCTAAGGAAACCAAACTTGGATGCTGTGCAATCTCTGGTCACTCAACAACAAGCACGTTAACTCTAAAATAGCTACCTCCACACGCTTCACAGCTTCAGTCAGGCTTCACCTTGAAGGGAAATCAAGGCACAGAAGCTAAACGACCTGCCCGGGCTCCAGGTTCAGGCAGGCTTTGCCACGGGCACGACGAGGAGCAGCCTGCACAGCAAGGCAGACAGGCTCCCGCTGCCGCAGGCACACAGGGCTTCATAGCGCCTCGGCTTTCCATTCAGGGTACTTTAGGCCTGGCTCTGCTCAAGAGATGCAAATTCCAAACTTCGGAAACTAGACGCACTAGATCCCATCTGTCTCATACTCCCGGAGAGCCGGGATCCCAGAGGATCCAACGCTGTGGATACAGATGAGCAACAAGACGAAGGGCACTTTAGCTTTGCTCATCCCTTGGAGGAGACACATACGTAAAAGATAAATCCAACATGAAGGAATTCACCAGATTAACCTCAGGAAATGCAGTGATTAACAGCAACAGTTGTTAGAGGCTCCCGATGGCCAAACATAGACTGCATGGCTCCCAAGAGGGTCTTCGCACAAGACAACGTGTTTGCTAACCTACCTCCTAGAGCCTTTATGCCTATGCCCAAGGACCACCTCCCAGAACATCTGGATTTCACAGCACCCACCAGCGCTGGAGCTTTGACTGCATGCTCTATAAAGAATAAACAATGGAGACGTATTTAAAACTTTTAGTGCTACAGAAACATAACCGATTAGGACAGGGAATTATTGCCCAAGCAGCATTGACTCATGCTGGAAGAAGAGATAGGAGGCAAAGTCTCATGCAAGGACTCCAATGCACTCTGTGACTTGTACGAAGAGAGGAGGACGTAAAGGAGGAATAAAGGTTCAGCTTGACAAGCTCTTCTCTACAGCAGAGCATGGGGCAATGATGGCACCAACCCCTTAGCCAGAGTTTACAGCGGGATAAACACAAGAAAACATAGAAGCTAAGATTTGTCCTGATTGTCTCCAGCACAGACACCTCCCTGATGAGCTGTGAATTCAAGAGACAAGACAGCACAAGTCAGCACCCTACCCTGTTCAGTATTGGGCTAGGATATGAAAACTCGGAGGTGGGGAATCAAAAGGCGCTATAATTCTCATACCACCAGAGACTACTGCTTTTATTCAAAAAACTAACAACTGAATCCCCAAGATGGTCACTGGTCAGAACACTGGTTCCTTGGGGTATCTGCTCTTCTGAAAGAGGCAGTGTCCTACGAACTGAAAGGGAGGTTCACGCGGTGCCTGTCTCGCTCTGTGGACTGGGACATCACTGTGGTTGCTACGAGCAGCTCTGCTCGTCCAAACCCTGGCTGATGTTCAGAGTAAACACACACCCCTGCAGGGCCCTGGAAGCAGCCTGCACAGGGGGAATGCAACAGCTACGCGAGTCAGAACAGCAGAGCTGGAAGAGGCTGGAAGGCTTGTGACAGAACAGCTCAGCACTGCAAGCTTCTAGCAGTGCCTTTCAAGCGCTCCTAGTAGCCATCCCATTCTCATCTAGCCAGCAGTTAGTTTCCCTTACGCATGTTTGCATAACATCGCATTTGCGGTGAATGGCTATACCCACCATAGGAAGATATCTGAAATACTCAGGCAATCCCTGACTTTTTGAAGGACGTGAAGGAGACACTGATGCAACATGGAAGCATGAGACTGCAGGTGCTAGCATCACCTGGGCAACTCAGTAATTCACAGACCACCTCCCCTGCACAGAACTCACACTTGCTGTTAAGCTGGTGTGCTATTTCAAGACATTAATGCTGCAAGTGTTGGAGAAAGGATGTAAGCCACACAAGTGGCAGCACAAAGCTGGACCTACCTGAACATCCCTGCAGCAGAGACAAAGCCCACACCTCCAAGCTTGACAGCTTGGAGGGGTATCACAAACTTAGCTCAGCAGTAATGTTAGCAGAGCTTCACATCCCTTCCTTCTGCTGAATACATGGCACTGGCTGCTCACAGAAATCAAAGTCTATTGGACAAACCGCTGTGTTTCCCCGATGCTGCTCATTCAGCTGCGATGCCAGGTGAAGGTAAGACCCGCTCCAGGCGCAGCACAAACGCACACAGCACCTCAGGTCTCAGGCACTTCCTTCTTGCCGAGATCGAGTCCAGAAGCCGTTTTTCTCATGCCGACAAGGAGAGCAGCGTAAGGGCACGTTAGGCAGGGCTGGCTCTGGGGGGCGACAAGTGCACGGGACCGCAGCAGGAGAGTCCTGGAGCCACGAGCAGGGCCAGCCCCTGCCCTGCCGGGGTCTGTGCTCAGCCAGACGTGCCCAGGACACCACGGCCGGGCACAGCTGCCGCGTGACGCAGCGCCGGGTACCAACGGCCTGAACACGGCAGTTGTTTCTCGCCTCAACAGAGAGGCGGGACAGCAAGAGGCCCCCGAGGCCGCTGCCTCCCCAGCTCTGCACAGTCAGAGCCCGGCCCAGGCCGCGGCATCGCAGCGCGGGATCCGTGCCCTCAGGCCCGAGCGCCCTTGGCCAGCGGCATCACGCGGGAGCCGCCTGGCGACAAGAGCCGCGCGGTGACGCTGCCACCCGGCGTGACCCGCTTCCTCCGCGCCGGTCTGCGGGCGGAGGCGAGCGGGGAGGCCCCAGGGCAGCTGCCCGCGCGCAGGGCCGCAGCCCCGCCGGGCACCAGCGCCTCCGAGAGCCGCGGCTCGGGGCTCGTTTCACCCCGCTCTCCCACAGCGCCCGGCGGGCCTCACACCGGGCCGGGGCTACGGCTGGCGTTGAGCGCGGCCCCCGGCTCCCGCAGCAGCGCAGCCCGGCTAGGGAGACAAAGCGGCAGAGGCGGGGGAAGGGAAACGCGCGAGCCGCGCCGGGAAGCGCCGAGGGCGCAGCGGGGCCGCGGCTCCAAGGAAGGGG
>VZSV01000087.1:746255-759770 GCA_013398735.1 Nothocercus julius
GGCGCTGTGAAATGGCGGCGGCAGCGCCGCTGAGGCCGGCGCTCAGAGCTGTCAGGGCGCTCTACGAGGCGCTTCTTGGCGTTCAGGGCTCCTTGCTGCCAAACATGAATGGCGGGTAAGTTCATCGCCTGCGCCACGCGGCTGCCCCGTGGGGGAGGCGCCGCTGTCGCGCGGGGGAGCCAGTTCTGAGCCTCGTGCGGAAGCGGGAAGAAGCTTCCTGGCACTCCAGGTCCCCGGTGAAAGCAGAGGGGCAAAGGAGGAGAGCGCAGACCTGCCCTGGGAGGCAGCCAGGAGGGCTCACGGCACTGGGGCCCAGGCGCCAGGGACGCGCGTCAGCCAGGCGGCTGGAGCGAGACGAGAGGGAAGAGCTGCCGCCCGCGAGGCCGAGGTCGGAAGGCACCACGGCCGCGTTACCTCTGCGCGCCCAGCAGCCCGCGCCCCAGCCTGCTCCAAAGGTCATAATGCACAAAACAACAGGCAGGTAGCTGCAAAAGTTGCTCTACTAGTATCCATAGCCAATCACACAGACCCTTTTGTTCTCACAGCACATTTGGAATTATTTTTTTTCAAAGCTTGTTCAGAGCTCGTCTGGTGTGTCAGGGGAGGACAAGCTTTATGCACTGCCAGTAACATATTGGCTACTTTTTAACCTAGAGAACAATTAAAATCTCAGTTGAAAAGGTTCTTTTCTTGCAGCCATGGAAGCGTTAAAGCAAATAAATCAAAGATAGAAATAATTACAGGAGTAATTATAGAGACAATGGATTTTCCAAGAGAGAAATGCGCCTGCGTTAGGAACATACGAAAACAGGGAAATATATACAGATGACAATGACTGATAACATCATTGCTGGCAGATGGAGACATCAGCGCTAGCTGGAAGAGACGCCTCTGCTTGCAGATTAATGGCGCAGGTGAATGAATAATTGTTTTCTGATAATTTGCAGCATGACAGATACGTCACTGTGACCTACCTGACATGCTGTAACTATCATGCACCGTTTGCAGCATGCAGGCTGAATTGTGACGTATCTGACATGCTGCAAATCACTTTTCCCTCTTCTGAGAGAAATGTTAGAATTAGGAAAACCATTTCATTTTGTCAATTGCAGCCACAAAAATACTAAGACAAGCCTCTGTAAAATGTTATCTCTGAACCCAAAAAGCACAGGTGTTCTTTTTTTTTGTTTTGTTTCACTAGGCAAGGTGTCCAGTTTAAAGGCTTAAGGATGACAGAGATAAGAGGATGGAGGCACTTTCAGTAACTGTTCTTTTTAAATTTTTTTTTGTTAACATGCCATGAAGTTTCTTATGGTGCAGTACTATTAGTTGAACGATTGTAATTTGTATGCCTGAAGCATGGCACTGTGTTTTTTGAAGGTCAAGATATAGCAAAGAATTGATTGCAAAAGCTTTGATCATAAATGTGTCTTACCTAGGAATACAGCAGAGAAGATGGAAAGGGATCTTGCTTATTTTCACATATTAAGACTGATAAGAGAGAAATACACCATACACTATGGGGAACAATACTTCCTAGAATGCCACTTAAAAGCAAAACTTGGCCTTTTGTGCAAGAAAGTCATTTTACTGGCAGCTTTTGCACTGGAGAATGGGGGAGGAAAAAACATGTGCTTGACAGGGAAGGAAACTATTTAGAAAGCTGCAGAATTCACCAGATATGTCAGAAGGGGCTGCTAGGAGGTCCCCACACCATCACACATGCCACAGCAACCCTTGACAGAGAAGTTTGTAAGACTACAACAGCTGTAGACCTGTTCTCCATCAGCACCCCCTGCCAAGGCCAAACGAGACCCTTCCCCATCTCTCCTCCTGGCCGACCAAAACACCTTCCCCAGCCTTACCTGGAGTCTGTCCTACCTTTGTGCTCCACATCTCAAACAAACCTGGTGATCTGCCTCTCTCCAGCCACTGCGCAGTGATCCCTTGTTCCAGCTCTCCTTGCTGCTGGACCCCTGTGCCACAACGCTCCTTGTCCTTCCGTTCTCTGTTGAGAACACTTCTAGCCAGAGTGCTCACTGTGGAGCCACTACTGCTCCCAGCTAGACCCAGGACTGCTCGTTAGACTCCCCCAGACCCTCCTAAGACATTACTTGTTAGAGTTCATCATTAATATCTAATTATGTTTATTTATATAAATTAAATAAAAAGGCTATATCAAAAATATAAATAATTTCCAAAATACATAAATATGTCACAAAATCTGGCTCCTTTTTTTTTTCTTTTTTTAAATGTTGTGTCCATTTTGCCAAGACCTTTTCAGATTCAAAGCTCTCAAAACACATGAAAGTCAGAAGAGCTCAAAAAATACATATAAAAGATGACCTTTTAGGGTCCAAGAGTTTGTCCAAGAGTTCCAGATGTTGTTCACAACTTCTTTTACAACAGGTTTAAGAAGGGACTGTTCAAGGAAGAGATTTTAGATCATGATACAAGAAGTGCTGAAAAGTCCAGCGGTCACTATAATACCGTCTCCTTAAAAAAACAAAACCAAAACAGCCGCTGTCAAGGATGTGCTCTGATCGGATTATGACGACAAGGTAGCACAGCCCTCAGAAAATGGAGCAGATTATATCACGGAGATCCCAGCATGCAAGTACCTGCTGCATGTTGGACACACAGCTGAATGTTGGAATCCAGGCTTTCACACAGTACCTGGTGTCAGAGGACACTGAGAAGCCATCACAAATAGTTTAGAAAAACAGCTGCATTGTTTTGCAGCTGTTTAAGAAACACAGATTTAGGAGTTTTACCAGAGACCATGAAGCAGGGAGAGCAGAGGCCTCTTATTTCCACAGTGTCCCCTGCCTTAGCAATCAATAGGGCCACTCATATACTGAGTAAATAACTTCCTGAAGGGTCTAAAGATTCAGAAAGAAAATAGGGACCTAAAGCTTACTAGATAAAATATAAAGCAAAGATAAAGAGGAGAAGAAGCAGGGGAGAAAAACAGAGGCAGAGCACCAACAGGACAGATCTGTGCAACTGCCGCTAGAAATGGAAGAGGCCTCCATTCAGTATCGTTTCCTCTGTTTTTTGTTCCTGTTTCCTTTGGCTTCCTTCTCCTTCCGCTCTGCGGCCGTGGTGAAGGTGATACATTGAGCATCTAGAAAATCCAGCAGCTTTGCCTTGGAAATCTTAATGCCGTTCCCTTTCAGCTCTAGGTGCAGTGCAGCCAGCTCAACTGGCTCATAAAAGAGGATCTTGTGGTACAGGGCTGGGTTTGAACGGATGTAGTTCCTCACTGCCTCCAGCGTATCCGCTTCCTGGGCTGCTGCCTGAGAAGCTGGAAGCTCCTCTTCCTCCTCTTCGGATATATTGACAAAAGAACTACAAGTGAGAAAAAGCAGAAAAAGCAATCAAGGAAACAACTGCTCATCAAGGGCACACTCAGAGCTGCACAAGTCCCTGTCTGCCAGCCCTTGCAATGCCCTATGTAGGATGACCAATACCAGCAACCAGCAAGAGGGAGACCACAGTGCAAACCTCCGTATCCCAGCTGTGACGGTGCTGGTCCTGTGCTGCCTGGCATTCCTTGCTCCTACCTGCACTAGTGCTGTTGTATGTGCGGGCTCCTCTGCGCAGCTCCACACACAGCGCCTGCTGAGCAGCGCTGGCTGCTCCCTGCTCCTCTTGCAGACTCTCACTCAACCCTGTGAGGCTCCCTGCAGTGCCAGGTTTGGGCTCTGCCCACGTGCAGTTTCACCTAGGAGCATTTCTGTGCTCTCAGAATAGCTCACTAGCAAATAGACTAAAACAAACAACAGAAGAACTTGAGTTCAAGTGACAGAAGCTCAGGGAAAGTAGACTACAGTGTAGATCCCACGTATTCTGCACTGACACTTGTATTTCCCATTTTCCCAGCTCATCTCTGTCCTGCACAGTGGAGAGATTCCTTTGTTAGTATTTTGTTCCCCTACCTCTGTATCCCAACAGAGATGTCACTGCCATCCAGTGAGGAATATGAAGATTCCTGAGATGATGAGAGCATGAGCTCCTCCTTATCAGCTACCAGAGAGCCCCTCTCTGGAGATACAGTTGATGTTTTCTGCTCCCTGGTTCCTCTGGGCTGATACGTCCTTTCAGTTCCTTTCTTTGCTGCACAGCCTGTTGCAGGGGCTGTGACCAAATCCTCATCCCCAGCACCCTGCCCAGCGAGTGCAGAAGAAGCTCTAACAACCTGCTGCTTTTTCCTCACGTTTTTGGAGGTTTTGGCACGTTTTCCACCTGCAGTCCCGTTTGTCTTTGGCTGCCTAGGGCGTTTGGCTGGGGGCTTCTGTGGGGGAAGCTGGGAGGATGGGATATCATCCTCTATGTCAGCATCCACATCCATATCCATGTCCTGGTGAGTATACTGGAATATCTCCTTCAACTTTAACACCATCTGGCGTTTTGGGAGAGGACGAACTCCAAATCTGAAAGGGAAAGGTGGGAGTTTAGGCTAAGATAATGCTGCACCTTCCACTGTTATAGCTCAGGAATGTGACCAGGCCAGGAAGTCCAGTGCCCAGCTGGAAGAGCATGACATTGGAAAACCATCAAGCTTTCCCCTTCAGCACAGTCGCTTCCTTTCACACTACCTGCCAGCAGGTTTCTCACAGAATTACAGAATGGTTGAGGTTAGAAGGGACCTCCAGAAATCATCTAGTCCAACCCCCCTGCTCCAGCAGGGACACCCAGAGCACGTGGCACAGGGTGGCATCCAGGCGGGTGTGGAAGATCTCCAGAGAAGGAGATCCCCCAACCTCCCTGGGCTCTGTCCTCCTCACAGGAAAGTTCTTCCTCATATGGAGATGGAACTTCCTGTGTTTTAATTTACACACACAGTTTTTTTTCCTGCTCACAAAGAGTTGTACTTGTAGATGCAGTGCTAACCTGCTCAACTCCTTCTTCAGTTCTGGGGTCTCCATAAGGGAATAAGCTGGCATTGGTGTCATAGGAGTCTCAGGAGACTTGTCCCTCTCTCGACAGGCAGATTCTGCAACAGAATGAAATTGTCATCAGAATTAGTACAGAAGGATATGAGGGATGATATCTTCCCCTCCTGGTGGCAGGCACTTTAATATTAAATAGTAACTGTTTAAGAAGCACTATTTGTCTGCAAGCTGCTCTACTAAATACCTTTATATTGAACAGATCAACACTTTCATCTTCCTGTGTTCTAGGATACTTGCTTTTTATTGTCTTTAAATCAGAAAACAAATTGAGACATATGTTTGAGCCACTCAAGGCTTTGTTAGAACTGCTGCAAGGTAATTAAAAATATATGTTTACTAGATACTTTGAAGTGGTTCTTTCCCCAGGGAGAAAATTTCATAGTTGATACTCAATGCAGAAGAAACCAAACAAGATTCTGGGGGCCTGAATTAGATACTGATTTAGTGACACTGATTTCCTGATAATGTGAAGCACAGTCAGTCTCATAGGTCATGTTCTAAACACGTGTTGTTAAACTAATTACTTAGGATAGTATAATTAGTAATACATCTAATAAATATTAAGAGATAAATTACTATTCTTAGCTCTCAGATGGAAGAAACTATGCAAGTGTAACTTAATTCTAATAAGCAGCTGATGCCAGAGAGGTGTGCTAGTGTTTTGTGTGTTGTCAGACATTCAAGCAGACAAGGCGCAGCTCTGATACCACTACGTGCAATCTGGTGGCAAAGAGCAGCTTGGCTCTTAGTCTTGTGTGTGCCCTGAAAGCACTCACTGTGTCTCCCAGTCAGGACCTGTGCTGGACACACACAAAGCTGTTGGCAGAGCCTCAACCAGCAAACAGAAGGCAGGGTAAGTCAAAGCAAAAGCAAATCAGAAGAGTTTTGCAGGAAAATATGCAGAGAGCCTTCCTGTGGCAGGAGAGGCACCTACTTCCAGCCAGCCTCTACAGCTCTACCACTGGAAGCAAAGCTTACCTGATGTCTTCATGTAAATGTTAGCACACACATCAATTATGAATGCATGAAAAACAGAAGACCCATTATTGCAAGGAATAATCATCCCCTAACATGCAAGGTGAAGGCTGTGTTTTTGCTCAATTTTTTTTTTCCCTTCCAGATAATGTCTCATCATTTCTACAATGCATACGATCACTGTCAAAGAATCAGCATGAATGGATCACCAATGGCTACGCTCCAAGTATCCCACGTATTTAGTAGCACTCTCCCACATCAGAAGCTCACTGTACCTTCTTGCGCCTGGCCCTGACTGCTTTGGATTAGAAGACGAAAACAGCCTCTCGGTATACCAGGTAAACGACAAGCAGGATGATCAGTTAAAATGACAACAATTTAACTTAGTTCAGTGAACCTTGTATGGAAACAAGCTCTCACCAGGAGTCTTTACAAGGTCTGTCTGATGGGCATCTGCTGAAGCTGACACCTTCTGACGTACAGGAAGCATCTCTGGGGGTTCATCTTCTTCATTGTCCAAATCTTCCCAGAATTTGGTGTTCAGGAAACTTTCTCTACCGCCCTCTGATGACCATGCCTCAACAGGACTCTTTTCGAGGTGAAGCAAAGTTGTTGCTCTGTCAATAGGACTTCCCTGAAGAGGGGTACTGCCCTTAATTCCCTGGACTTGGACTGGGCTTGTCCACTTGACAGGCCAAGAGTCAGATCTGGGGCTACTGGCAGGGCTGGCCCTTGCACAGCCAGCCAGGCTGGACTTCTGGCTGTTACCTCTCAAAGGTGACAGACACTCAGTATGCCAGCAGTCATCAACAGGGATTGGGGGCTCATCATGAAGCAAGACACTACTGCCCAAAGAAAGCCGACTTGTTTGCTCTTCCGCTTCACTGTCCTTTATCTCAACCACACTGGTATCTGTTTCATCTTCCAGTGCCGGCTCATGACATGGAGACACAGGTTTGGACACTGATGAGCTCTTGGCACATTTCCTTTCCATGCTAGTGTAGCCAAGGGAAAGATCTGAATCCACTGGAGAAGCTAATGAGGTATCAATGGAAGATGACTCTGTTGCTCGGCTGCTGGAAGGATTCCTTTCATCAGCTGAGTTCTTCCTAGGCAACTGTTTGTCTGACAATGATGTTTCAGGAACTTTTATGAGGCTGACAGTCATTTCATGGTTACCGTTACCTGCCACTAAGCTCTCTGTCCCGAGTTTAGACCTCAATTTCTTTATACAGTTTACACTTGTGACCTGTGTCTGTGTTGAGAAATCTCTACTTTTGCTCTGAAGTGGTGTGTCTGGCACTAGCCAGGAGCTGTCCATACCCAAAGACTCCTCACGACTCTGCCCTTCTTCATGGCTCAGGTTTAGACTCTGTTTGTTCTCTATACAGGCACCTACTTGGCTGCTGGGAGGCAACTCTCTGGACATCTTTACATCATTATTTGTAGGTGATGCATCTGTAATGAGACATGAGACCTGGGATGATCTCAGCTGTATCTCAGTGACGGATGGTGAGTTATGTTCAGGTTTGGGGATCTCAGGCCCATGTTCTATGCTAGCACTTTTCAGTTGATTGGAGATTCCGATTTTCTTCACAGGAGAGCCTGACTCTGGTGACTTCCTCTCTTGTTCTAGCTCCATTTCATCACCAGAAGATAAAATAATAACATCAGCCTCTTTTCTCTCCTGGACTGCAACATCCTGAGTTCTTATGACTGGTGCTGACAAAACTGAAGCATATTTATGCTTGTTTAAATCAGTGCAGGAAAGCTCTTCTGGAGAAAGTGTGCTCTCTATGTTCCCATTTCCTGATATAATGTCCTGCTCGATGGCTTTCTGGAAAGCTATTTTGGGACATGGGAATGATTTTTGATTTCTCTCTGGTGTTTTTGCTTCTCTGGGAAATTTCCCATCTGATTCTGGAGACATAGGTGAAGAACCAACAGCATGAAAAAAAGACATATAAGATTTGGGAGGAGGACTGCCACAAAAAACATCCGTATGTGGAGAGAGGTCTTTTTGTGACTTGGTGTAAGCAAGCAAATCATTAACATCCACATGTTTTTCACTAACAGCCTTTCCTGACTCCTGGATAACTTCTTTCATTGGAGAAGGCTCACAGTATTCTATCTGATTTGTAGAAAATAAGCATTTATAATTTTCATTCCTATCAGTATCATTGTGCAAGCTGGTGAACTGTTGTTCTTCCAAGTGGTGGTCTTCTCCCACATTATGTGAAGCCTGAGACGACTTGATATCTTTCCCACTTTCCCATATCCTAACCCGCTTCTGAGGTTCAAACTGGCAAGACTCAAAATTGATGTTTGTGTCATTCACATTTTTGCATCCACTTGTATTCTGCGTTTTCTCTTCTTCAGACAAGTCACATTTGGATGCTTCCACGTCACTGTCTTCCCTCAGATGTTTGAAGTCATTGCTTATCAAGGCAGACACAGACCGTTTTGCCTCTTCTTTCTTAGTCTGCTGGTTCACACCTTGGGCTACCTCAGTATCACTGCAGATGTTGTAATCTGTGTCTTCACTCATCTTCAGTTCATCCTGAACCATTTTTCTTTGAGTTGCAGCAAACTCATATATTTCTTCCAGCTCCTGTTCACCCACCCCATTGTCATCTTCCTTCTGGCATGCGGGGTTTAGCCCAGCTTCTTCTTCCTCCTCTTCACCCACCCACACTGAATTCAGGAGCTCTTGGAAGTTCTCAGCTCTGTTGTCATTATCTTCGTCATCTCTCACAGAGATGAGATCATCTTCTAGATCCACTCCAGAAGACACCTGGCTCTCTCCAGCACAGTCCTCACACTTGATCACAAGTTCCCTTAAACCAAACCTGCAAGAATATAACAGAAATATTAATGTTTCTCTCCTTCAAAATTCCTCCAGTTGCCTGATCAATCTAGTGAGTCTTGTAAAGAAAGTTAAACTTAATTTGTGAAACTGTTGTGCCAAATTAGACATGCAGTTTCAACATTAATAAAAGTGAATAACAATTTCAGGTTTTCACTCCATGTCACCATAATCTTCTCAGGTTTCGCACTTATTTTCCCCCTTCCAAACAATGCATTCCTGCC
Organism: Nothocercus julius; assembly: GCA_013398735.1. Lineage (NCBI taxonomy): Eukaryota > Metazoa > Chordata > Aves > Tinamiformes > Tinamidae > Nothocercus > Nothocercus julius. The sequence goes on from VZSV01000087.1 coordinate 755,279, forward strand.
ACTAGAGAGGATAAACTCATACCTAATCAAGGAGAACTGATTAACAGACTATCAACATAAAAGAACATTTTTTTTTTCCTGGTCTTTTTCAGAATTACTTTAAAAGGAGGACACCTACATTTCCAGAACTAAATGATTTTGATCCGATAGAATGTATTTCATCTGCTCCTGTTTCAAGCTCATTATCTAACACATGTCTAGGATCATGACTGACATAACAAATTAGCATTCCCTGCATCCATATTCTGCAAGTCTCATGCAGATTAAGTGTGTCACTAGGGCAATGCTTTGAGAATTACACTCATCACCATTGCCACCACCAGCTGTCATTAAAGATCCTGAGACAAAATGTGGCAAAAGTGTACTAGTCATAAAATAGAAAATCTCAAGATGATGTAACCTGAAAAAAGATTCATGAAAAAATGAGAATAAGATGCTCTTGTGTTCATATTTCACTTAAGATGCAAGCAGAGGTACCTGCATCTTAAGTGAAATGAGTTTTGTGGAAGCCACTGAAACCACAACAGAAGATATCAGGTTAAAGTCCATGTGGCTGAAGGCATGAGGTGATCCAGAGCACACTCATGATACAAACCTGGTAGCCAAAGCCCTCAGCTGGGGCAGAATCCTAGAAGGGACGTCAGCATCAGCAGCATAAAGATATCGCAGGAATGCGCAGGCTGCCTCTTCTGTCACATCACTCAGCAGCACCCGGCGTGTCTGCTCGTTCCCATCCTCCTTCACAAACAACCCTTCGTTGTAAACCTGTGGAGTAAAAGGAAAGGCAAAGAAGGTCCACTTCCTCATAAAGGAATAACACCAGCAGTATCTGCTCTCTATCAGGCTACTTATTTTTTTTGCCAAGTCTTATGCTATGGCCAGGATTTGATGCCTCAGAGGGAAACTAAAATGACTAGATACACAGAGCTCCCTAGGGAATAGCCTGTTCCATTTCCTGCCCCTACAGCTGTTAACTTGTATCCTGAAGCATTCATGGACCCCTCAGAAATGGTCCTAAGCATCTTAAGTTGAAACTGCTGTAATCATGCATGAGGACAAAACTAATTCCACTGATTATAGAAAGAATGACAAAACTTTGTCAAGAAGATGGGTATGGTCTGGTGGCAGCTCTGTCAGAGGGCAGAGATCCTGCCTTCAGCTCACTACCTTTCATTGCCTTCACAGGAGATTGCACAGGAGCAGGCTGGGAACTGTATGAACCAAAATGCTTCTGGGAACACAAGAATTACTTTACTGGCCTTGCCAAAAGCACAGGTCAGTGCAGCTACTTCCATAGCACCTGTGGGAGTGACAAACCTGTCTGGGTTAGTTACAAACACAGCTTCTAAATATTGTCTACTCCATCATCAAACTTGTCAGCAGAAAGAAAGGCAGGCAGATGTACCAGCAGGGACAGGGTAGTCTGTGCTTGCACAGGTACAAAAATTCAAAGGAAAAAACAAACAAACAAAAAAAACCACACACACACACACACACACCTAGAAAACTTCCTCCCCTGCTTATGGGCAGAATGCAGGTAACAATCCTCATCTCCCTCTTGTCATTCAGGACAAATTACCACTTTTTCTACCAAGCTGTCAAGATTCATGCAAAGTGAAAAGCTGTAAAATCACTGCAGGTCCAGAGTCACTTGCCACTGGATCTCCAAATACTCTGTGCTTACTGTACAGCAGCACTAACTCATTTAGGTGTGGTCAGTCTGGAATAGATGGTCAAACTCCTGTTACTGCAAAGGGGCTCTACTCAAGTGGAAGAGAAAAGTCTATCAGCAGTACTCACCAGCTGAACAGCCTGAGGACACCGTGCATACAGCACAAACATGTGGGCATAAAGGATTTCTCCAGAGTCCACCTGAAACTGGACGTCACTCAAGTGGGGGTTGTTGACCATGATACTGAAATCTGCTGCCAGCACCCTGAGAGAGGACTGGAACATAGAAGGGACACGAAGACAGAAGTTGTTACAGCTGTAAGGCATTTTCCTGGCAGATAAGGAGGCAACAACTCAGTTTGTCAGCACTGCTGTTTTCTGGGTCCCAGCATCGACATTGCTGCCTTTGCCTTCTCAGGACTAACTGAATCCTTATCAGTGCAAGGTCTTCCATAAGAGACGTAAGCAGGCTAGTCCAAAACACATCCCTGGCTTTGTTTCCCTCCTTCTCCTCTCTTGAAAGCCTAGCAGCTGTGAAAGAGAGGCAGTCACATGTTGTCTCCCACTCTACTTGTGGAACAGCCTTGCATTACAGTGCATCATCCTCCTCTGATGCCTTCAGTTGGCCTCTTGCTCTGCTGCTTTCCACCATGTTTTTGAAAGCTGTACTTCCCACCTTGATGGAACTGAACTGAGTTCATAACAATTGGATAGAGCAAAAGGAATGAGGATGATTCGGTAATGAGCCTTTCCTCTCTTGTTCACTGTTTCGGTCTGTCAATGACAGCTGGGAAGAAGCCCTCTGCAACAAGGGGCCGACACGGAATAAAAGAAATGGAGGTGTCTAGTCCAAAGGAACTTGTGCACTTGTTACTGAAATCCTCTTTGAAAATACCACTTAGTTTTTTTGTTTGTTTTTTTAAAGTATTTACTCTTACAGACTCCCTTACTGAAAGTCTGGGGAAGCCTGGTTGCCCAAGCTATCTGTGACTAGTTTAATGTCTGGAGCTACCCCTACTACAAACCCACTCAAGGCAATCTTCTGAAGACTCAGATTCCCTAGGTAGGAGAGTTGCCAGTGCTTCACAGAAGTGTGAAATACCCGTGCCCCATGGTTGAGGGAGGCTGCCTGACTAAGTGGAAAGCAGCTTTACCTGACACAGTAGTTGATGACCTTGTACTTTCTGAATTGACTACAGACTGGAAGAAAGGCAAGTTTTATCCAACGGCATGAGATGCAGTTCCACTGGAAACAGCAGAGCTCTTTATTAGAAGGTTTCTACATTAGCTCAGTGGAAACTCAACCTCTCTACTCGCTCCAGCATGTTTGCAGGGAGCCAATACCAGTTAGCGTGGAAACAGCAGCACACGTTGGGCCATTTCTTCCAGGCTTCGCAGGTGGGCTAGAGGAGACTCTGCATGTCATGACAGCAGGGTGGACTGCTCTCCAAGGGCAAGACAGGAAGCTCAGTCTGGAGACTGATTAGGTGTTTCTTGCTCTCTTTTTCTTGGCAGGTAGGACACCTGCAAGATGGTACCCCAGGAAGCCAGCAACCACGTTCTGGGCAGGAAGCCCAAAACAGCTTTCCTGCTGATGCTAAAATTATGACTCGAAAATGGGGAAATTAAGTAAGAATAGAAATATTCTGGCTGCATCATTCTCCGTGCAAAAGAAAGACTGAAAAGGAAGATAAGAGGAGAGGCATTTACAAAGTTCTGTTCAGAACCACTCAACATGGGTACGTACAAGAGCCTGCATGAAACCCCAGAGAGTTCTGCCTCTGCTGGGCTCCAGGAAGTGTGGCCTGTGTCATCTAGGCAGGACATCAAAGCAGAGGACTACCTAAATGCTGAGCAGATACATCCCTAATAACTACTCCAAATACCCTATGTACTACAGCTTCAATATTTAACCTGGTTCTCTGTGTAAATTATGCACAGATTTCCTTTATGTTACCTGTTATTTTAAATTAAGTAGGATAAAGACTCTGAACAACCACAGGCCTGCCTGTGGGCATCAATGAAACATCACGTATTTGGACTTCAGCTTTGCCTGTGATGATTCCTGTGAGTGACTGTGATCCTTAAACATCTCTGTTTCTGTGAAAACGAATGGGAAATACTCCATACTTCTGTAAATTAAGCAAATGGGAGAGCCTTTTTTTTTTTTTAACAGTGCAAATAAACAATACAAAAAAAGGGGATAAAATAACATTTGTCCTTACATTTATATCGTTGCTTCTCAGAAATCTCTTCTCTTTGGATGGAGGGACAAAGCCACTAAGTGAAGTATCACAGGAAGTCAGTTCTTTTCCTCAAAGAAGAAAAGGTACATCTCAAGTCACGTACAATGTTCTTGTAAGACAGAGTGAAGTGGCAAATCCTAATATGATCCTTGCCATGACAACTCTCCAAGAGACTCCTGTCCGGGCTGACATTTCTGAGCAGAAAGGCTCAGCCTCCCCCTCTTGGCTTTATCAGATGCATTTGCTGTCTTGGCATATGACAAGCAGCCGTTTGCTGCAACTTAATAGAATCATAGAATGCTTAAGGTTGGAAGGGACCTCTAGAGATCTTCTAGTCCAACCCTACACACACAGGGTCACCTACAGCATGTGGCTCACGACTGCGTCCAAGCGGGTTTGGAAGATCTCCAGAGAAGGAGACTCCACAACCTCTCTGGGCAGCCTGTTCCAGGGCTCTGTCACCCTCACTGTCAAGAAATTTTTCCTCAAGTTCCTGTGGAACTTTTGGTGTTTCAGTTTGTGGCCACTTCCTCTAGTCCTATCAGTGGTCACCACTGAGAAGAGGCCGGCCCCAT
>VZSV01000087.1:759900-771872 GCA_013398735.1 Nothocercus julius
AGGGCAGATGTTCCAGGCCCCTGATCATCCTTGTAGCCCTAATAGGAGGGGAATGTAATAGGAGAATTGAGGGAATTTTACCCAAATAAAGTAGCAAGCAGACAGACATGAGACTTAGCAACCTTGTTCTTCATTAATGAGTGAACAGGAGACACACAGTACATCTATTATGCTAAACGGCTGGACAATTTTAAGGCTACCATTAGTCTTGGAATGTGCAGTTGTGCAATGCACACCACTATAGCTGGGGAAGATAGAGCTGGTCTTGAAGGAATTCTAGGTGGTGTATTTTTTTACTGCCTGCACAGATCAACTTCAGGGACTGTGTATCCATGGACCAACAAAACCTCATCTCCCTTATGCGCTTCTTTCACCAGGTCTTCTCCTGGTGAAACCTCGTAAGACAGTGCTGTCAGCAAAAGCCAATACACAGAAAAGAGCAGCATGAGATGTTTTTGCCTCACCATTGGCCATGTCTGGGCTCCCAGGTAGCAGAAATGCATGTGACACATTTAAAGGATTTTTAAAACAAAATTTAGAAGCTGCTGTCTAAGAGGAGTACTTTTTTAATATTGGGATCTATGAATCATTTCAGAAATGTCAACTTGATTGTACCTAAAGCCTACTACAGAACAATACCCCCAAATATCACCTCCTGGATCAACATCATCATCTCGTGGCTGCTGTCACTGCTCTCCAAGTTCAGTATGGCTAAGTATGGTTCCTTATAGCTGATGGCACCAGAGAGGAGGCTCATGAGGCTGCCAGAACTTACTTGGCTGCTCTACTTCCTGAGCATGGTTAACATCAAGGCTCCACTGAGTAAGAGTCTGTCCTTCCCTGGCCAACTCAACCAGATCCTGCAGAGTCTGAACGTCCTTCTGGCTCTGAGATGAAAACTGCCCAACCCCTTCAGAGTCCGAGTTGACTTCATCAGCAGTTTTGCCTCCAGTCTCTGTAGAAGCAGGATCATGAGGACTGAGATCAGGCTGAAGTTGCTGAGATACTTCTGGCTGATCAGATCCCACCGATGGCAAAACAGTCTCTGACTTATAATCCTGATCAAAGGAGAGAGAGAGAAAAAAAAATTATTTTGTATGTGTTAGCAGAGCTCAGAGTACAGTCTCTGAATTGATCTCTATTTCATACTTTCAAAGTATCTTAATAAATATTAATAAAATACTTTGAGCAATCCTCAGATATACTTTCTTCTTGGAGAGGAAATATGTAATAAGGTGACAGACTAAAAGGGTCGTCTGTTTCTGTAGGCAGTATTTATAAAGCTACAGAAATGAAAGAGGCAAGACATCTAGATGAGAATAGAGCGAAAAACTGGCTCACAACCTGTATGCACCTGCATGCAGTGGGATGCATGGGAAAGTCTGAAGCACAAATGCTTCACTTTACAACTCTAGGTGTTCTCACACTCTCCTCTGTGTAAGACACAAACATCAATCCTCAGTGTAAACTTTTCACACCATTCCTTGCTGCCTTGATGCAAAACACGTGTAAAGAAAGAGAAAGGCTCATATTATAACCAGTCAGAGAAAACTATCAAGAAGGAACACAAGAGTCAGGCTACTGTAAAAATAGCCGAGCTAGTAGCAAAATTACGAGGCTGAAGCCCTCTCACTCAGTTCTCTCTGTTCCCATTTGTTTTGTTTTCCAAAAGCTCAAAGAACAGCATGGCAACAAAAACCTCAGCCTCCTGTCCAAAAGGGAAAAGTGAAAGTTCAAGATCACAAAATCAACTTGTGTGAGACCAGGGGACAATTGTGCAGGAGCAGTGAGCATGCAGAGGCAGGAGTGATTCATTTAAATATCAGGCAAAGAGAAGGGTTACAGAGCAAGTGAACTGTGGCACGCAAATACCAGAGGAAGTAGAAAAGAGCATCCCACCTGCATAGTTTTGCAAGGCACAATTGGAGGGGTCAGTTCAGCAGTGTAGAACAACTCAGGGTCACAGGGCCCTGTTAGAGCACTGCTATTCCATAAAAAGCAGTCCTTGTTTCTGGGCAATGGCATGAGCCAGTCTGTTTTCCCAGATCCATCCTCCAAAATCCTACTGCTGGGAAGCCGAGGGGTGGGAGGGAATTCCATCTCTTGTGTAAGCAGCATGGCAACTCGCTCTTCAGTCCTTTTGCGGGCTCTCTCTGGATCCTGCAGCAGTAATGGTGGAGGAGCAGTTGGGCCTCTTTTACGTGTTTTTTTCTCTTTAAAAAGAAAAGCAAAAGAAACCCAAATAAATGAACAGCTGAAAACATAAGCAGAGGAACTCAACCTGCCAGCTTTTTCAGTTGTTGCAGTTGGCAATGGAACTGCAGTTCAGTTGTTTCAAGTGTTGCAGTTGGCAATAACCAAAATGAGACCAAAATGCAACCAAAATGCAGAACACACAATTTCTGCAACAAGTCCCCAGTCTCCCATTACTTGTGCTGGAGAAACAAACCTTTGGGGAAGACTTATTCGTGCACGCATGATCTTGCTGGGCTGAGCTGTCAAATTAGATCACTATGAAAGCAACTGATATCTATGCAGTCTACCTTCGGACCCTTTAAATGGTGACCGTACAATGCTTTTGGGCTAAATACCAGGGCTTCACAAAAAAACAAAAAACAAAAAAAAAGGAAGAGGAAAAAAGACTCCAAACCCATGAAGGACTCCTTTTTGTGTGTCTTGATCACTGGTGATGGTCACTCATGTCAAAGCACAACACATATGAATCCTGCACAGCTATCATTTGTCAGGTCTGTTTCTTTACTGCCTGTGTCTTACTAATTTCCAACATAATTGGCAGTGTTTATCAGCAGGAAGAGATCTCAGCAGAGTCATGAAGAGCAAAGTGTCTCATCTGTGTAGCACTCAACCTTTCCCCATGACACCTGGCTTCTTTTCTAACCACCCTTGTGCATTTAAATAGCAAAGCCCAGGTTCAGCGGTGTGTAGTTGTATGCACATACACTACAGAAAGAAAGCAGAGCAACGAGAGAAGGCTGAAAAAGCTGCATAGTCAAGGGTATGGGAGACTGAATAAGAAAAACCCACTGCAGAAGAAATAACAATGGTCTTTTCATGTTTTCCCTTTGGGGTTTACGAAAAAATAACAACTCAGCTTAAAAATATTCTACAGTTCTGAAACAATCAGCCAGTGGAATAAACATAAGACTCAGAATGGATTTCAGTGAAACATCCTGCAGCCTTCCTTGGCTATCTCTACGTGGATACTTTGCATTACTGCATCTCTGACAACTTAAATAAAACAGAAATGTGGTTGTCATCCCCTATGCCCAAAAGAAAAGTTGGTAGTGAAGAGCAGGTTGTTATATCACTCCTCCAATAGTATAGCCTTAGACACTCACTCACGGTGACACATACCTGATCCGGGCTTCCATTTGATTGGCAACGCAGCCACAGGTTTCACATTTGGAACTAATGCAGCTTGTTCACGCTTTTCTTGCTCCAAGAGAGAGCGTGACATTGCCATAGCAACCTGCAGATCTTCATCCTTCGCTTCCATTTTCGCCCTTTTTTTCTTTTCCTTTGAGTCATCTCTGGAGACCCCTTTGCGCTTTGACATGTTTGGTTGATTGCTGAAACGTAAGAACGCAGCAGGAAGCCCAAGTTAACATAACATAACTGGATCAGAGACAAGAAACACTTCAGACCAGCTGCTCCACTTCCTCAGAGAGATTCCCATATCCAGAATAATACGAAAGCACCAACAGTACTTTCTTCTGTGGAGGAAAGAAAAGGATTTCTTATCATGCGTGGAATTCACAGCAATTTGGAGAAAATCTTGTTTTGGAAAGGTAAACACAAGACTGACAATTTTTTTTTTTTTTTTTTGAGGGGGGAGGGAGAGGGCAGGGATGGCCTTAAACATCTGCTATCTCAAACCTAAACTTTGTATCAAAGGGCAAAAAACATGCTGAAGTCAAGAACATGGTCACCAAAACTGTTCTCCCAATCTTATGCTTCCACAGTAAACAAGCAATGGGCCTTCCTCAGCATAAAAAGTCTTAAAAGTCCTTTGGATAAATTTCAGGCAGGCACCATTTGCTGTACTCTGAACATTTTGCTCAAATCCCAAAGAGCAGATGCACCTCTGCATCCAGCACAATTCAAAACATTATTTCTGTTTCCTCCTTGGCTCTGTGGATAAGACACATGTATCCAGAACAGCCACAAGCCAAAAAGCGGAGGCCTTGGCAACACAGATGCTCAGAAGAGACTGCATACTCATGCAGCATGCTCTGCTTAATAAGCTCAACCACACCATTCAGCTTTATTGCATAATTACCTCTCAGAGCATAAATATTTCTAACAAATTAGTGTAAGATTATTTACTTCCCATTTTGCTCCTGCCTGCTGACTCGCAGTCATCCACCACCTGATCACTTCTGAAGGAAAGCAAGATTTTCACCAAAATCTTACCTGGGATACTTAAGAGATGCAACACCAAGCTGGGGCACCTGCAGTGCCTGAAGCAGCATTTTAGGAGGAACATCCATCTTCACAGCACAGCGTTTCAGGTGAGTAGTTCGGCTTTGGGAACTTTGGAAATGTTTGCCACAGATGGGACAATCAGGGATTGCTTGTTTGCTGGAGGAGGATATCTGCGCTGCCTCCATCTCATCCAGACACCTGGAGGATGATGGAGGGAAAAAAAAAAATATTCAGTGGCTTTTTCAACCCAGGCCAAAAAACACCTCTCTGGCCTCTTAAAGTGCTGTAATTGAGCAATTCCAACTACTTAAGCAAGCTGTTTACAATACTTTCTTTACAGAGAAGTATAGACTTTTCATTTATAAAGAGCCACCTGTATGCAATATTTTAACAGTATTTGATATTTACCACTAAGGAAACTGTTATAGAGTGCTGACTTCAATTTAAGCCCGCACCACTCTGACAAAAGCAAAGGCAAGGACCCATCCCTTAGCCTTCCACTCTCATTACCTGTGGAAAGCAAAGGTCTATAGTGCAATTTATTCATCTTGCAGAATAGTATCATCTTCCCATCAGCAAATATCTCAGGTTTGCGAACAGTTGACATACCAAATCTTCTTAGAAAATCATTATTTAATTGAACAGAGGGTGCTGAAATGGGCAGATTTTGAAATGGGCACTAATGGGTAGCTTTGCTACCCAGTCTGCAATTACATCTTCTCTAAGGCACTGCTGCTGAAAGCCACACTGGCCTCTTGGCCTCTCATGCTAGTCCTTCACCTATTAATGTGCTGCCCTCGTCGTGTTGTGTTCATGGCTGAAAGATCCTTCTGGCAGATCTGACAAAAAAACAAGCCTTCCTCCTCCAGGCTTTCAGGGACTTCCTCCTTGATCTTCTGCTGAAGGGCGAAAGCCAAAGCATCATCATCCTTTGTGGGCGGAAGATCCTGAGTAACTGGCACAGAAGGGAGAGATGATCCCAGTTAAACATCTTGTAACAAAAGGCATGAAACTGTTACACTTGCCATGATTACTTTATTAACTTAAAAAAATAACTACAGTCTTCCTCTTGCATCTTCACATCTCATTTCTCACAAGAGAATGCACAAACAGCACAGGAGAGCACTACCCCTGGAGTGGAAGGTGGCAATTGGTTCATGGCACATTGCATATCAGAACCAAAAGGAGGGTTATGTTTTAGATGAAGTTTCTGGGGAGAACATGGGGTCTTAAACATTACATATTAAACACAGGAGATTCTCATGTCCATAGAGAACCAGCAGGGCCTTGACTTTTAAAGCACCAAAACATATAAAAAAGAAGTGCTATGATTTCAAACTGCTATGGATTCAATTCATCTGCATAGAATATTATTTTGTAGAGTGCTCAGAGAATTATAGAAGACATAGACTAAGAGTCATATTTATGTAAGAGCTACACAACATTGTCCCTGAGAAGGATGACTAGATTTACTGATGCTGTTAGAATTTAAACCTGTTTCCAGAAAGGAAATTACCTCTCCAGAATTTAACATGAGATCAATTCAGCCTCGCAAAAGAGCTAGGAGGAAAGCATAGAGATCAATACATTTATCAGTAGAGAAGACAAATTCTCAGACATGTGGAGTGATTTATCCAGCGTCACACATGGGCCACCTGGATAGCTAAGAACAAAGCCCAGGAATCCAGACTGCTCCTCATGCAATCTCCTTAAGCAGCCCTCAGCACTCTTTGTGCACACACAAGAGCTAACAGCAGAAACATACCTTTTTCCAGGTTCTCTTCCTCGCTTTCATCAGAGAAATTCCTACTAGCTGCAGCCTTTGGCAAGCTATCGCCCAGGCTGTGTTTTAGCTGCTCAGGTGCCACTCTCTTGAACTGCTGCATTCTCTCCACCACCAGCTTTGCTGTCCGCACCTTCGACCCAGGCAGCAGTGGTGTCTTCAAGGTGTCTGAAGAGCAAGTCTCTGGCTGTACAGCAGGACGGAAGGATAATGTAGTCTGGGAACAGCCACTCGGAACACTCACTGGAAGGGGAGAAAGCACCAGTTTCCCCAGTCAGAATTAAACAGGTAACCGAGCTGCCCAGGAAGCTGTAGGGAAGCTTCCCAAAATAGCAACCTGAGATAGTCAAAAAAAAAAAAAAAGAATATGTTTCTACTCTGATCTTCACACTCTACCCACAGCTCGGACTTTCAGGCTTATAACCAAGCAATAAGTCTTCCTATAGAGAGGTGATAACAAGGAGCAGGCAGAGCCAATGCCAGACTAACAGCTCTGTTCAGCTTTGAGGCAAACTATGAGATCAGACCAAAGATCTCACTAGGCCAGTTTCTGAGTGCAGTCAGCAGTAAATAATTATGAAAGGGGATCAGGCAGAACAGGTACAAAATAATCCTACTCCTGGTTGACCTTATCTGTCAGTTTAAGGACTTTGTGCACTGGTGACTCCTTTCTGGTCATCATATTTAGTGACCACTGAAAGACTAATCCTTCATGAATTAACTCAGCACCTTTCTTAATTTTTTTTTTTGGCCTTGGTGACATTCAGTGGCAAGATATTTCAATGTTCAATGTAATAACACACTGTGGAAAAAACACTTTTATAATCTAAACTTGTTTCTTGATGATTTGAGGGTATTCTTCTAAGTTCTGATGTTGCAAAAAAAAAGTAACAACTCCCTCATATATCACTCAGCACTTAAGTTTCATCTTACTGAAGGACTGTATACCTCCCCCAGGTAGACTTGTAGAGAGCTCTAATGAACAACTAATGAACAACTGAGTCTTTTCAGTACTAGACTATTTTCTGTCTGAAAGATGTCAGTGCACACACCTGTCAGATTCCTCTTGGTAGAGTCACTGGCTACTGCGCCCAGCTGGCTGTCAGCGAAAGGGCTTCTCCTATCTTCTTGTGATGTCCCACCACTACTGCAGGCCACAGCATCATCGTCTTCTTCATGCACCCCTGTTAGCACCTTAGAACCCAAATTTTGTGGCAAGTCTTTACCCTTAACTACCGGAAAGCAATGATCAATTTGGCTCCTAGAAACAGCTTTGCCTATTAATTTGCTTCTTGTTGTAGTGGTCTTTGTCCATTTCTGAACCTTCTTTGCTGCCTCAGTATCCCCATCTTTTTTCTTTGCCCTACCCAAAATATTTGCCCACAATTCTTTAAAATCATTGTCCTGTTCATCCATGGTACTGCAGGTTGCAGCAATGCTGCCTGGCAGCACTATGGGTATGGGAGAACAGGGGAAGTTCTCAGGAACAATTCAGGTCTGCATCCTCTGTGGCTCGCAGTCTTCACTGGGTCCCTTCCACCAGCTCAGATATCTTCATTCTTCAGACTCCAGCACTTCTCCACTGTTCCAACAGGGGACTTTCTTCTGTGATTAATTCATCTGCACAAGACATATTATATCACTTAGTGCAGCACATTCTCCAAGGACCCTGCTTACTTTCACTCAGCACAGTGATGACTTTCTTCTTTAGAGGTTTTCAGAATACAAGTTAAGCATTTCAGTCTGCCCAGAGCATGTGTAGCATCTTCATGGTACGCTAGAGGGCTTCAGAAAGACTTACTGAAGCCCTTTAATAGAAGAACTTATAAAAGGTAAGTAAGACGGTATATGCAGATGCAGTGTGAAACACACTTCTGGTACCACTTTGAAGGAGGAGCTCCTTCGAATACACTTCTTTGAAGGAGAAGAGATTCTCATATAAAATAGTAATGTACATTGCAGCACATAAGTATAATAGCACATACTGACCCAAAACACTAATAGTGTACTTTTAGTACAGATAGACATAGGCCACATTCAAAAGTATGCTGACCTCCCTTTGAACTGTCTGGAGCTCAGAATTTGAGATGTCCCACTTGTATTTGCATCCATATCTACATTTATATAACACAGGAGCAGTGAATGTATTCACTCCCATAAGATGGGGAGGAAATACTGTCACTCCAGAGTGCAAAATTCCATTTTGTGACACAGCACATATAAAGAAGAGAGCCTGCCCCATGCTAAAAAGCAGGTAACAGAGTAATACTTGGCAGTGTTTGGCCTTTCAGAAGAGTTTCTTGGACAGATGTGAGAGCACCTCTATCAAACATGCCCACCATTCCTTCTTTCACCTCTGCGGCCTTACCTCCTCCTTTGGGTACTCAAGTAGACACTGACCATGTTTCATAAACTGTTGTCAAATACATCAGGTAAACAAACTAAAAGAGAGACGATATTTTAAAATTAGCTTCTTAAATTAGCTCTTTTTAAATTAGTTTCTTAAACTTTCTCTACAGTAAGAATAACAGTGCTAGCTAGTCATTTCTTGGAACAGCAATAGGTACAACAACATCCACATGGAAATGCTATCAACCCTCGAGCAACACTAAAAGTAGATTTCTATTCTTAGATGTTTTGATTGTCCTATTCTTCCTAGCCTTATGTTCACTATGGTTCTGGCTATTTTACTGGAGCTTTTATATTGATCCCCAAATCCATTTCTTTCAAAACTTAAACAGAGTGTTTCACTTGGAATGGCAGCAGCTGTGGTCCAGTTTCTTCAATAAAGCTCTGGGCACCAAGAGACTCAATATGCAGGAAAAACACAAACAGGACTGGTTTCTCAAATGGCTTGGCTTCAGCCATGCAAGGCTAAGGAATGCTGGTTACACACTTTTATGGGTCAGCCTTTCCTATAAGCAATTACAGATGTTAATGGATTTATTTAAACTCAACCTCCTAAACCTGCAGAAGATTTTGCTGTGAATCTTGGATCATTTTCTGTGAGAGAGAAATTGAGGTTTTCTGTAACCAGTTCATAAATTTATTTTTTTCAGACAGAATCTTGGAGTAGTTACCACTACAAACTAACTGTTTTTTTTCCTAAGTAGGAGGAGGCACACAGAGAATCTCACATCCTCTATGGCTTCAAATACCTCTCACAGGCATATGCATACACATGTCATATTATTTATGATGACTTCCTGATGTTAAACTTTGACACGGGCCAACATTTCTGTTTGCAATTAATACTGAATGCCCCAGGTAGATCATATGAGATGTATAAACAATGCAAACCTAGGAATTTATCTGTCTTACTCCTCCATCTACAGATTTGTAGTGAGACGTAGGCACAGACCAGGAGCCTATAAATACATCTCATCATGCTGTTATTGATATATCTTAAAGCTCCTTTGGCACCATTTTGCAGAGCTGGTCAAGTAGTGGTTTTGAAAAATTATTTCTTTCAATACAGAATTCAATTAATTTTGGAAGATTTTAAGACCCTACAAATCAAAAAACATAAACTGGTCAAATAAAATAAACAGCAGCACTTACCTACCCATTTAGATGTCAAGTCAACTGTACCTTTTAATGTATATCATCAAAAGAGTACAGAGCAGCAAGAACAGAAGATGCAACCTAGAAATTGGGAGGAAAAGGTTAGATTTTAGTGTATTTTTACTAATTGCTCCTTTTGCTCAAGTTCCAAGTTTCAGAGGGTGGGAGAAGGTGACAGCACATGTTCTAATGATGCTAAGTTTTGCCGCTTCCACTGACCTGTGTACTTAAAATACGTATGTGAGTTGAACACGTTACTCAAGATCTCCTCAGCCCAGCACTGTGTTCCCAGCAGTGAACAGCACTGCTCCTGCAGGGAAGAAAAAAAAAGAAAAAAAAAAAAGCACATAACTCTTTGGAAGTCAGAACAGATCAGACTAGATAAAGTTCTGAATACCCTGCAATTCTACAACTCTAGAGATGACCCTGTTTTGAGTAGAAAGTTGGGACTCCTGAGGTCTGTTCCTTCCTGCATTATCCTATGATACCATGAATAGTCTGCCCTTTCTTTTTCCATCTGGGACTCACCTTGTTTCCTAATAACTTTCTTGAACCCAGAACCACAACTCTATGGCACACCCCCTCCTACTCAGACATAACGCAAGAGCTGCACAGTGTGGGTTCTCCGGCTTTGTGAAAGTGCAAACATAATATATAACACTGAGGACAGAGAGCAGGAGATGTTCATTGAGCAGAGCACAAATGTAAGTGCAGAAGAAGAAATCCAAGTCAGGTACCAACCTTTCTGTCCTAGTCTCTGTCAGTCCTCCTAGGCCAGACAAGGGTAACTGAAGCAAATAGGGAAATACAGGCAATGAAAAATTAACAAGCAAGAAAGTAACAGCTAAAAAAAATCGTCGTCAGATTTTAACAAGCAACCTTAACAATGACCAGCATCAGTGTCTACCAGACACTACCCACTTATGTTCCCTCATAACCCATCAGCGCATTGTGTTCACGTTTCCTTTAAAGCAACCCTGCTTACTAGTACCTTGTACATATGGCAAAGCTTTTTATATTCAGTAACACTTTTATCACATTCCAGACATGAATTTTAAATTGGTACTTACATGATGAAAATGCCCTTCTTTTTTAAGTGTTATAGAAACTAACCTCCTATTTCACAGAGCACCTCACTGAAAACAGAATTTCACATTATACCTCCCATGGAAGGTTAAAGGGGAAGTAATCATAAAAATAAAAAGTAACGGTTGCTCAGGTGCAAATTTTCATGGCTTGTATGCAAACACAGTAACATACAAATCAGAAATCTACACAGTGGGTGTTTCAAAATGAAAAAATACAACAGAGAATTAAGCAGAGTTTAAAAACATTTAAACTGAGGCCCAAAATTCTACCACTCCACAACTAAGAACGAGGACATTAGTTGTTAAACCCTAATCTGATTTTCAGAGAAGAACAGAAATAATCAGAGTAGGAATAAAAACAAATATGCAAAATAGCAACATGATAATGGAATGGGACAGTACAGAATATATGAAAAAAAAAAAGTATTAAATGAGAAGGTAGTAAAATTACACAGGTTTGATTAGAGAATGTCCAAAAGGAGCTTTTGGGATATATAAAACCCACAAAAAACGAACAACGCTATTAGATCATTATTAAAAACTACTAACTCAGAAATCAATGGTTTAATGGCATCTATCGCATAATAGTGACAAAATTAGTCTACTCCAAGGGAAGCCCAAAGAGTATTAAAAACTGCAGCTCCTGCAGGTCTCGATTTCTAGCAACAGAACGAGCTGCATCACAAGCAGATGCTAAGGGCAAACAGGCTGACCACTCCCTGGCCTGACAGAGCCCCGGGACCTCTTAAAATCCCCGTCCCGAACGGCGACGTTTCAGAGGGACCACTGGAGAAGCAAAAATCTTGACGACAGAGACCGACGGCAATGTTAAAGAAATGGCTGATATGGGACTTGCTAGATAGTAAATTAACACGAACCAATTAACACGAATCCAAACAACTTTGTGAAGCACAGAATCTCCCGGGCTAAGTCGGTATCTTTTTAGCAAGATTTTTTTTAACGTTACTTCTGAGGCGGGAAGCGCCGCACTGACAGCGACGATGTCGGCGCCGCCGTGACGTCACGCCGCCTGCCCCCGCCCTCCGCACAGAGGCGCGGCCCGCACGGCCGCCGCGGACGGGGAATGTGTG
>VZSV01000087.1:775489-805005 GCA_013398735.1 Nothocercus julius
GTATAATACAGTCAGTATTTCCAATATTAATTGTATTTTTAGAACAGCTGTGCCTGACATCATAGTGTAATACTACTTACACTAAAAATGTAAACTTATATAAATAAAATGTGCACATTATATATCATCTATACATAAACACTTTTAACTCCAGACTGCTAAGTTAAACATTTTGTAAAATTGCTGTTTCACTTTGTTCCCCTCTGTTCAATCTGAGGGGCAAATCCACTGACTCATATTAAGACTCTCACCTCAGGTGGCTGTTTGGCAACTTCAGCCCAATTTTTTGAAGCTTGCAATAGAAATGGGCTCAATCCAGGTCAGCAATGATCAATAAGCTACAAAGGGCCTAGTCTAACAGCAGTGGAAGTGGTGGAAGACTGAGTAAAGTTAAGCTTTAACCTGTCCTTCATGAACCCTCTTGAGCTTTGGCCGCATTGGACGATGAAACTCACCATGATACTCTCTGCACTGACTCTCTGGAAAGGACAAAGCAAGACACAATATAGCATTTTCTTCAAGAATAGTTACCTTCTTTTCCCCAAGGTGTAAACTTTGGGAGGGTGCATGCCACTATACCTTCCTCTGTCTCTTCCTGTAAACCTGCCAGATAACTATGCAGGTCCCATTCCTTAAGTCACGCAGTATGAGTCAGAGAAAATACACCTCAAATTAACCTGGTAAAATACAAAAATTTCCTCCTGTTCTCCTGGAAGGCAAAATCAAATAAATTTTCCAATAAAAAGTCACCATTATTCAATGAGGGCACTGGGCATTCAGTGTGCACTAGAAGTTTAAGAACTTTAAATATTCCATGCCCTATTACCCTATTTTTAAAAAAAAAAAAAAAAAAAAAAAAAAGCTCCTATGCTACTTGAGACCATCCAAGTAATTCAGGTACATTAGCAAAGACAAAATTCAAGTTGATTCTCCCTCTGCCTCCTGTTACAGCTCTGCCTTCCCAAGTTTCTCAGAGTTTCACTTGGGACCATTCCATTACACACTTACTGATTTACTTCTGGAACAAGTTTTAACCTAATTATTGGTCATTCACTTGGGCTATAAAAGGAGAATCGAGTTTTGCTCGGCTGCACAGCCTGCTTCTTGTAAACTGCTATTACCTGAGCCCAAATCCCATGCAGATACTATCTTGACATTTGGAGTAAAATCAGGCAGAGGTTTTTAATGAGCTATTCACTATGGCATGTTTTGCCATATAGACTTAAGAAGAGGGGGAAACTCTGCTTCTTTTTCCATGTTTTCATCCTTGCTGTTGCAAGCAAGTAGTTTAAGGGCAATCAGGAGTCCTTATAATTTTAAGTACTTACAGAAGTCTTTGGTCCACACATTCCTGCCAATTACTCGATTTTGACCAGGACCCATGGCATATTTTTTGTCCTGGGAGGAGTTTTCGGATAAATAGGGTATAGCCCAGGAATGCTTCTGGGAATAGGAATTTTAATTTCATGTTATGTTCATGTTGCCTGTCTCATCCTAGGATGTACTTGTCTATAGGCCTTTGGATCTTGGGAGAAGCAGTTGCTTCTACTTTGTGTTGGGATTCTTGAGTCCTGGGTTATGCTCCCAACTCAGATTCACTCTTGATTCTTAAGAGAAATTTATTTCATCTCCATATGGACCTTATTTATGCAAGAAGAATAAATCTGACAATTAATCCTCCCATCTTCCTGTCAAGCAACAAATATAAAGCACTACAGAAGTGCTAAACATTATTAATGGCTCACAAGTTCCCTTCTTTTGGAAACAGTGGCCATTTCTTCCCATAATGTTTTAAACAGTTGCTGCTCGAGGAGCTTAGATTGCAGATTCCTGGCCTGCAGTTTGTCCATAAATCACAGAGCTGGATCATACCCAAGACACTCTCGATAGTCTCTGCAGGAAGTCTGGACGAGAGAAAACTCTGTTCTCAATCTGGCCCAGTGAACTACCTAATGGCCCAGTCCAGTTTCAACGTCCTGAGCCAGACGTGAGAGGGATTCTGTCCAAGTTTAAAAGCACGAGGTCTCAGGAATGTCCTTTCAAACTGGATTTCACTGCCTATAAATATTTTCCATCTCCTGCCTTGGAGAATATAGGTTTGCCTCCACAGCTGACAAGCCTGGGCAGAGCAAGAGAGAAGGCCACACTGTTCATCACCAGGAAGAGTTTGTCAGCACACAAAGTGTTACTTGTGGAGAAAACTTTAAAAAGAAACCAAGACCATACTGAAAGCCACTTCTGAACCTAAAAAAAGACACACAGCAGTTTAACAAAGTTCCAGTATGCCAGACATTATAGACTAATTTTCTGCACAGAGTAGGGCTGAGCATTGCTTACAGCCAGCAACTCAAACCCCAGATTTTTTTTTTTGAGGTTGGAGACCCCCAATTCTCTCCCATGGAAAAATCTGGTAGAGCAACTCCAAAAGCAAAGGACACAAGTAGCCTATGCCCCCGCACTTCACAGTGCCATTCCCCGTGGTTCGCACCCTTGGAACACTTGGTTCTGCTCAATACGCTGGAAGAATCAGAGGTCTGCAGGAAGACCACAAGCCAGATAGAAATTGGTTAGTGATACAGTGCTCCTGTAGATGAGTATTTAGTATCCAAGAGGAAAGGGTGGGATCTGGGAGTAGGAGCACAACCCCAGCTTCACCACTTTAAAACAACACTCCAGCTTTGCTGCAAGATCAATACTCCATATAAACCTTCCCTGCTTGCACAGCAGGTTTCAACACTGTGCATAGATAAAGTACAAAAGCAGGTTCTAAACAGCTTCTTATGTCTCCCTTTCACCATCACATTAGAAACAGCTCATCCTTTACACAGGTTTCATTAACCGAAGTGCCTCTGCTGCATTCCATGGGGAGACCCTTTCAGGGCCAAAGCCATCTCTGCAGACCAGCTTTTGAGCAATTTGTCTGTATTGCTATCAGCAGTTTTTGTCCACCAACCTAATGCCATTAAATCTCTCTATCCCACTAGGATCTGTTGTGTCAAGCATGTATAGAAACACCAGTTTCTCTCCACGGCTATTTGCAAAGTAAACAGAAAAGCTGAGACAGAGAGGTGAGGACTTGGAGTGGCAACTGGTGAATGAAATCATGAAGCTTAGTGCATCAAAGCAGCACGATCAAATACGGGACTTCTGTGTCAAAGTACCCTCCTGATCCTGCTGCTTCTGCTCCTTGCTGCATACAGGCCCATGGGACTGTCATCATCTCCCTGGGTTGGATGTGTTGCAGTGACAAAGGGTGGGTTTGCACTCCAAAAACAGAGGCTGATCTTCTAGTCACCAACCCCTCATGGCAAAATTTAGCACAGAGGGCTGCTGGGATTCCCAAGGGATTCCCAAGATGGAAGAGGTTAAATACACAACAGAGAGAGTTCATGCTTGTCTTGGAGTAAACATGTCTCTGAGTGCATCAGATTTTATAAGCTAGCATCAAGCTTCAGTTCAGGCATTTGTCAACATGCTATTTTAGCCACTTTATCAGTGAGCCCTGGGTGACCAGCCTGCAGGCTAATGCACTCACCTGCTGTACTGTTAACATAAATTCAGCAAAGCTTTTAATTTCTTCCACTGGAGCTCATGAAACACACTGAATTACAAAGGTCTAGCCACATGGCCACATTGTATTTCTCCTAACCTGTATGTGCTACACAGCTTTGACATGCACGTACAACATCTAGCAATTCTTCCCGTGTACTTGCATCAATTTTCATGGCAAACGATCTTACATCTACTTGGAAGCCAAGAATGCTGCCTCCAAAGTGCACAGCTGAGCCCACGTACACTGTCTATTTCTAGAAGTAAAGCCTTAAGCCCGTTTACCTATGCCAGCATAGCTGCAGGCTTACACTTCAGAGCTTGAAGTGTGGAAACACAAAGACAACAAAGTAAGGAGATGAGTGGAGGGGTCTGGAAAAGAACAGGAATTTATTTATGATAAATACAGATCAGCTGGACATGCAAATTATTGCCCCCAGGACTTAAAACCCTACAGACTGTCCAGAAAGCCACAGTTGGTGCTCTTTTTCTGCAGCAGTACCAAGATGAACTCAATTATTCAGCAGCTCGGTGACCTCTTCTGCCATGGGATTGTACTGACATTGTTCCACCCACTGTGCCTAACTGCACAGGAATTCCTTCTTCTGTGGATTGGGGGGTGTGGAGGGGTGTAGGCACAGACCTAGTTGGGATTCATGGTGCCATCAAGTATTCTGGGAAAGGACATTTCTAGAAATGGTATGAGGCTCTCTAGGTTTGTGCCAAAAATCCTGGCACATTGTTTTAGCTGCAATCTCCAGATTTTGTTGCCCCTAAGAACATGGCACTTTGATCAAGCCAATGACACAGGATCTAGTGATCGCAAGTGCCCTGTGCAGTAAGGACTGGAAACCTCCCGCAACTCCCTTGGACATCAGTCAGGTGAACCCCTCACTGCCCAGTACCTGCAAAAAGACAGATGCTGCAATAGCTGACAGAGTGCACTTGAGGAAAAATATATAAGCACAGAGTTCATCCTTCAGTCTTCTAGGGCTCATTTTTTCTCCAGGATTTTGGTGAGGAGTTCGTTCAGCTGGTTCACCATTGGTCTAGGATCATCATTCAGTCCTGCTGCTATCATGGCGTTTTCATAAATCTGAGAAAGAGAAGAAAACATTAGCAAGCAGCAAAAACAAGCTGGATGAAAGTTGGGGAGGCGAATGCTATGACCGCAGGACCTGCATGTGGTGAGACCAAGCACATCTTCTGGAAGAGCAGAAAAATACATGGAACAGATGCTCTCTCAGTACTTTCTGTCACAGACTGAGCTGCCTCTGAGGTGTATCTCTGGAAGTCTGCCTAGACTCAGAAGTCTCATGTCTCCCCACCTCAGGAGAAAATTCTTCTGAAATTCCAAGATCTTCTAGTTCATTGGACTCAACTATCTCTACTTTGTTCCTTCTACTGTAATACTAATGGGGTGCTTCTCATCACTGAAAGAGGAGGTAGAGCACCATACTCTCAAACCTGAAACAATCTGCAGTGCTACTGAAACAGCACATGGACACCATAAGTACCAGAAATACCCAGTGGGGACTACGTGCGAATGTGATCCCAGACAGCTACAAAAGCTCTGTCCTGTTTCCGCCACATGGGGGTCACAAGCAGATTAGGGGAGGATAGTGGTGCCTCTGGAGAAGGCCTGGCTCTCACCTGATCAAGCAATAGCTGGGCCAGATCAGGCTGACTGTCCTTCAGTTCATTAAGCTTCTTAATCAGAGCATGCCTGTAGGAGTGAGAGAAAAACACCGAGATGTGGCATCTTTTGGATACATGAAAAGCTTCTAGCAGCTAAGCCAAAGTGGGACAGGAAAGGTTCTACCTGAAGGCCACAATAGCCCGTTTCCTTTCTCCTCTACTGGGGGCTTCTCTCCCCCCACCCAGCCCGACTCTATAACCCTCCTGGTCCTCCAAAGGCTGCTTGTGGTGGCTCATGTCCACCAGTCCATGTAAACTCACAAACCACGTCACTGCAGCACACACTGCGCTTTATGGAGAGAGTTCAGCTAATTGGAGGTCTTACATTGTCTCCTTTCTGCCTCTAGCCCAGCAGACCTGCAGTGCCCTGGCCCTTAGCACTGGTATCACTCCCCCCTACCCTGTGTTGATCTCCAGGGTGGGCTGCAGGATCTGGGCACGCTCCTCTTGGGTCTTGGCCAGCTGCTGCATGCGAAGAAAGTGGCGGGCAGCCCCCATCTCAAGTACAGTGATCATGGCAGGGTGGGTGTCCAGCCGTGTAGTCACCTGTGGCAAGAACAGCAATCAGGGCTAAGATGGAAAATCTGGGATCCCTCCTCAGAACAGAACCACACCAAGATCCTGAACAACTCCTTCTCACTCCATAGATTCTGCCTGAACAGACAGAAGAGTCAGGATCCAAAAAGGCCCCTTTGATCCACAGGCTCTAGCTCACAGTCAGACACAAAGCCCTGCTTGCCCATGAGCTTCACCAGCCCCCATCAAAGCCCACCAACAGTCTGTTCTTATGGTAACCACAGTATGAACTAGGAAAAATAGGCTTTGCTTATTACACATTAAAATGTGGTTCTTCCTGCCATGCTGACCGCACTCATGACAGAAAGATCAGCATTCATACAATTTACTGAAAGGAAACACAGAGCAGAATTACTTTTCTCTGGATTCAAAGAAAAAAATCTGTTGTAGTATCGGAATCCCCAAACAGCCATCCTCCTTTCCCTCCTAGGTTATGATATACATGAATCTTTTTTACTTTATTACCCAGGCACAGAATATACCTACCTTAACACCAGTGATTCGAGAGCCTAAGGCATTTCGCATCCAGGCCATCAGATCCTCGGCCTCCTTCTCTGTCAGTCGTTCTGCAACTGGAAAAGAGGGCACATCTGAGTCCACATCTACTGTGTGGCAACCAGCCCCAAGGTCTACTCCTGAGGAAGAGTGCTAGCCATTTCACACTTCGCTGTTGTCTTGGGGAAATGGGAACACAGTCCTCAGCACACACCTAAATACAGGCTCTAAACCCACACCGTCCCAGACTGTCCCATACCCAGAGAGGACAGGCTCATTCCTCATCAGTGCCTGCCTAGATCTGCTGGGGCACCTGGTGTATGCAGGTTATTAAAACCTGAAATCAAAGGAATACAATACATGACGTTTCCTCTGTATAAATGAGCAAATTGTTTGAACTTTTATCTACAGCAGCACTTGCGATGAAAGGGATCTTCAAGAAGTGCAAGTTGCCCCAGAGCATGAGAAAGGCAGGATAGGAATGAGTGCTCTTGCTTCCACTCTCAGGAAAGGCAGAGTGCCGAAGGAGGCTTATGCTCACTGGCTGACCCAGAGACAGGCTTGCACCTGACAGGAAGGGCCAGGGGAACATTACCGTACCTGGGCGGCTCTCCTCAAACTTCTCTTCTTTATAGTGATCAACAACGATATCTGTCTCCACTGAGATCAGCTTTTTCTTTTCAAACTCACGAAGGTGCAAGAGTGTCAGCTCATCAAATTGCTCATAGCAGAACAAGACCTGTGCCAAAAAAGCAGACAATAGCACACTGCCTGGTACATAACAGCACTTCTTTCTTCAAGAGGCCACTCTACCAAACAAAAACATCACAAGGGAAACTAGCAAGTTTATCCCATGGAGACTATTGCTCATGAGAAATTAGACTGTGGTAACACTGAGTAGGCTCTCTGACCCTCTATCCTCCCCTTACAGTAGTCATCAGCGCACAGCACAGCACCAAACAGCACACAGCACTGCAGAAACCATCATCTGTGGCTGGGCAGCACTGAAAGTCCTGTTGCTGTTGGATACAGTTTCGCCAGGGAACACGAGAAACATGTCCTATAGGAATAAATCCTTTCGGTTCCCCAAAGGAAAGCCAACACTTGGAGGGTTTCACTAACATGGGCTGGCAGGCCTATGCTAGACAAGCCCTGCTGCCCTGGGAGAAGTGAGAACAAGCACTGACTGCAGTTCTGAAAAGCAGGACTTCCCAAGCCTGCTTGGGCTTTCCTGGCATCAAGCTGTAGTAGCCAGTCTGAGCGGAGACAGAGGACAGCCCAGGCAAAGACAGTGCTGCTCCACTGCAGCAGGTGGGAAAGAACCCAAGCTTCACTGCCCACCCATCTCCAAAATCCAGGTGAGCCCTGCCCAGGGACACAGCAAGCTTAGAGTGTTCCCTTGGCCGTGGCACACTGCTCACCCACCTCCATGTCCTTTTTCTTCATGGCCTCAAAATACGGGGAATGCTCGGCAAGCTGCCGGTTGGGTGCGCACAGGTAGTAGATGCTCCGGCTTCCTGCTTTCATGCGGGTTGCATATTCCGGGAGGCTGGTGAGCTGGCCTGCAGGCAGGCTCGAGGACTCGTAACGCAGCAGCTTCGCTATGTCCTCCTGGAAGAGAGGCACCCTTTGAGCTGAGCGCAAGTAACTACGGCTCCCACGCCAAGAGAGCTCTTTGTAACGTCCACGCCTGGGTACAGTTTGTACCGCTGTGGAAAGGCTCGGGGGATTTTACTGATTTGCTTTTTCTGTTCCACATAGTGAGGAGGCAGAAGAGTGACCTAGGTAGGATGTGGGCCAAGCAGACTCAAAGGAGAAACTGGGCAGAAGACAACAGTAGGGGCAAAGCCTGTTGCAGTTTGTGTTTTATCAGGAAGGGCTGGCAACAGAGCATGGGCAAAGAGACTGCAGAATGTCTCGAGTCGAGTGGGAAGCAACACCCAGCTGGGACAGCACCTTCTTAGAGTCAGAGATAGAGAAGGGCACATTAGAGATTCTGTAGGTCTTGTTAGATCCAGGAACGTGAGCCACAATGGAAGATTTGCAGAAGAGTAGCAGCCCCCCTCATTCCAGGTCATGCTCAAACCCTCTGTCCCATCAACTCCAGCCCTTCAGGACACCTGGTACCTTGACATCCTGCTCTGCTATGGTGACGATCCCCTCTCTCATGAACAGCCCATATTCTTCAAAGAATTTGGCATATTTCTCAGGGTCCTTCTTGCTCTGGTCAATGAAAAACTTGATCAATCTCTTCTGCAAAACATCTCGGAGCTTCCTGCAACAGGAACAAGCTTTTTTAAAGAGGGATGCTAGACCAAGACAAGAGGTTTTAAGTGAGCATCTCTCTTCTCGTGCTGTGTTTCAGTGATGAGTTTGCTACAAACAAGCACAAAGGAGAAGCTCCAGGGCTACCCCAGAACCAGTTTCTCCTTTCCCTCATTGTTATACATCTGTTCTTAGACCAGTCAGGAGCAACTCTTTGTATAGGAAATTAGCTAGGGCTGCAGTACAAACATATTGCTGAGGTGCAGGCCTTCAACAACTCTAGCTGGCCAGTGATGCTGCAATTCATAAGCAACTGTGCTCTGGGCATTGAGCTCGGTCCTTAAATGTGGGCCGGAAGCAGCCATAAAAGGCAAATCTTTCTGAAGGACAAAATAAATAAATAAACAAAATACAGTGATGGGACAGAATTATTTTGATGCCTACAGTGAAGCTCAAGACATTTCACCAACTGCAGAATACAAGGTTAAACATCAAAACCTGCCAAGATAGCAGAGCCAGTGCTAAGAAATATGAGCCTACCTGTATCCTTTCCTCAAGTTCCAACAACAGATGTTTGAGAGGACTCAAAGGACAAAAACTAAGGAAAGACCAACACCAAATCCAAGGGATTCTTTGAGGAGACTGACCTGCCCATACACAACTTCCCTGAACCTCAGCACCTAATGAAAACCCTGATGGCTGGCGCTTAGGTTTTGACAAATGTGTTTGAGCATATCACAGCCAAACTGTTTTTCTAAGATATGTGCATAAATACATGCTGACAGCTAAACACGAATCAGCTTCTCAGTACTGACAGCGGACTTGCTGTTAAGTTTTCCTTTCCACACCATTTGGATGCTTCAAAGAGCAGATCCATCGTGACTGCTCTTGACCAGAGACGCTGGAAGACAGTCCAGCCCAGGGCTTGAATGCACATGGCCCAAGAAGGAGGCAGCAGACTGTGCAACACAGCACACTGAATCCACACCTCAAGATGGGATCAGCACAACTCAGAAAGAATTTGCTTTGTGGACCACAAAAGTTCTCAAGGATGGAAATTCCACAGCTCCCATGCCAGGAACAGTCAGGCAGCAAGAAGCCAAAGGAGCCATAGTAGTCTGAAGGGTACAGCCACCCTCTTGCTTACCTGATTAGAGCACTCTCCTGTAGCAGCTCCCTGCTGAGGTTCAGGGGTATATCCTCGCTGTCCACAACACCTGGAATACAGAGCAACTTCTGAACAATGAGAGATGTGAATGCCAGCTCAGAAAGGCAGCACGTCACTTTACCCCCATGAAAATCATGCTTCTCAGTCCTGCTGCCACGCACCTCTAAGAAAACGCAGCCATTTAGGCAGGATGTCTGCAGCTTTGGTTTGGATGAGAATTTTGCGGCTGTAGAGGGCCACACTGGAGTCCTGCTCTCTGCTGATGTCAAACATGGATGGTTTCTGAGGAAGCAAGACACAAAAAGATAATAGCAACATTGTGCAGGCTGCACAGCCATGCTGCTGCTACCAGCGTGGCCACATCAGAAGACCAGAGAACACTGTGGTCTTCACTGCCACTAGTGAATCCAGCAAGAGCTGATATACTGGCTGTGTTCCCTAATGGACCTACTTGAGCCACCTCTTGTTCCTGTCATGGCTCAGGACCTCACTGTTATCCTGTAGCACCCACCCCGCTGCAGAAATGATGCACTGGACAGTCCCCCTTGCAGTTCTGCAGTCTCAGATGCCTCCTTTCCCTAAGGAGCTCTCTTATGCTCTCCTCTTTAGGGAAAGTGGGTAGATGTCCCACAGTTCCCTAGGCAGAATGGCATGTACCTGCTCAGGCACGTAGAAGATGCTGCGAATGTTGAGGGGAGCATCAGTCTTGTAATGCAGGATGTAGCGGGGCTTGTCATACGCTTGTGCTATGAAGCGGTAGAACTCCTCGTGCTGCCACTCGCCGATGTCCTTGGGGTCCAGCATCCAGAGTGCCTGTGGAGGAACAGGGAGATGAGTTCTCATCACTCACAGCATCAGCCTCTTAGCTCATGGCGCTTCTTTCTGAGTTTTACAGGGTCCTGGAGCAAGGAAGCACCATCTTGCAAATGGACACACCCTCTCCGCCCTGCAGAACAGGGGGATGGATCACAGTTCAGGCCTACTGCCACCGACCAGCAAAGCAGTGACCCTCAGCTGATCTCTGCTCATCTCCCATGAAATACTCTTGTCCAGCCATATAAATAAGACAGCTTTGTTTAACCCCAAACAAAGGGAATTTGGCTACCCTCCATTACCTCACACTTGCCAGGAGCCAAAAGCATCCTGGACAGTTACCATTGCTCAGCTGACTGGCAGTAACGGGGCCAAGTGTCTCAGTGTTCTGACTCACAAAAGTAAAAAAAGAAAAACAAAAGTTTAAGTGGATCTGTCCCAATGTGCCTGACTCTTGCAGGCCACCATCCTGCCACAAGGTCTGCTGACTGCTTGTGAAGCAGCTCCGGGATTACTGTTGCGTTCTAGTGATTTATTTTGGGGAAGTCCAGGAGACGTTTTAGAAGCCACCAAGCCATCCCTGCCGCAGGGTCAGCAAGTGCTTCAGCAGTGCAGTTTCATACATCAATACACAAATAGATCTGTGAGCCCTGTTCTCTACTTTCTGCTGATCTGTGAGCAGGGCAGAAACCCCACAAACACCTAATGCTCTGCGGAACGTTCGGCCCATGCTCATACAACATTTACAGTTTCAGTACATCAGCAAAAGATCATCAGCAAAAGATCAGTATTTAGCAAAGCTGTGGGAGGTTCTGCCCATTTCAGAAGCATCGGGACCCAAGTAAGACTCTGATGCTTCCCGCTGCATGAAGCCCATCACACTTACCCCCACTCTTTGCCACTGCAGCCCTAAGGAGAGATGGGAACAACCAGTGTTGGAAGCACAAGCACCCAGCCCACCCTCTGCTTCCCACTCCGAGGAATTCAGGGCTCTGGCAGCCCTGCCAGGCTGTTGTATTCCTTAAAGCTACTTTTGTCTCAAAGCCTCGATCCAGAGGCAGCTCTGTAACATTTCCAGTACGTGCAAGTGTCCTGGAGGTGTGCAGGATCACAGGTGGGATTCAGGATTCAACTACATTCTAAGGTGCTTTATAGAAGCTGCTGTTAGGTGAAGTGCTGCTTTCCCAGAGGCTTCCTTGCAGCTACAGTTATCACAGTTAGACAGGAAAAGCTTCTAATTCCACAATGTCAGCTACATGGCAAGTACTCAAGAGCTTATCTAAGAAAATCCACACCAGGGATCTAACCACAGCTCTGTTTATAGTAAACTGATGTTGACATGTGGAAAAAATGGAAAAACAAGATCCTGGATTAAAAAAAAAAAAAAAAAGAAAAGAAAAAAGAGACCTGAGACAGGGCATAAGGAGAATCAAGTCGTTGCCATATCCCGAAGGAAAACTGACTTTCTGATAAAAAGATACACATGCATGATTCTATTAATGGCATTTCACCCCTCACTCTAGCACTGCTCTTCTCCAGGGAGTCTGGTCTATTGATTGTCAGGAAGGAAGAACAAACATTTGCCTAAATCTATTTGTGGTTTTATAATTTAAGGCAAATGCTTAGAAAGTCTTTGAAATAGAACCATTGCTATTGTAGGAATTCAAATAAATATCAGTGACGATCATCACCAACTATAGAACCTGAAATACATTAATATGATAACACATTTAAGTTTAGTCTTGAAAGTTTGTAGATTCAGTGCCAAATTCCAGGAAAACAAACAAGTAGGTATCTTCTATCTGTTCTCTTAGGTGAGGAAGAGTTAACCAACCAGATCAAGGTACCAGGAAAGAAAATGCTAGAGGAAAAACAATCCATTGATTTATTTATTTTACAGATAACTAATTTCACCTAGCAGGTAACTGCAATTAGGCTGAGAATTTCTGACTAAAATGGATTTGGCTGCTATATTAAAGTGGTCAGAAAGTGCCAGTGTCGAGCAGTGTTCAACTAACAGCTGTGGAAAAAAAAAAAATCAGGCTGTGAGCTGCACCACTAAGAAAACCAAACATGCCCTGGCATTTCCTGTACCTTACCAAAAGAGAAAAAGAACTGCAGGAAGAGGTGCCAGCACACCAGCAATGTGAGCAGTCCCTAGATCACAATCGTGTCCTTGGCATAAACAGTTAAAATAAGAATTACAAAGCAGTGAGATAATCATCCTAAGTAAGGGAAATTTTGTAAAGTACCTAAAAAGAAAAATTGATTTGCTAATCAGCAAGAATTCTCCAACAGATGTAAACAAGCAGTACTTCTGCCAGTTTGTCTCCTCTTATTCTAATTAACTTATCACTTCAGGGTCTGTGACATCCCAGATGATCCTTCCTGATCACCAGAGACTGGCAGCAGCTTTATTATGTTTCCTTGTCTGCTGGTGCTGAAGAGGGTTACAGCCATTTATCTCCATGAGTGGCCCTCTTGCTCACCTGTAATGTGTTAATTCGTCTCCCATTGAGGTATAGTGGAAAGCTGATGAAGTTGCTGTATTTTGTCACCACCTCTGGAATGAAAAGGAGACATGTGAGAGTCACGTTTTGAAAACAAGAGAGAATACATTTCTTCAGTAACAGCAGACGAAAGGTGCCTCAAGAGATAAAAACACTTAATTTCATCTCACAGTCCTGGGTAACCAAAAGACTTCACACAGCCTCTCAGAAGACAACATTATTTCCTTGCTCCACTCACCTTTGACTCTGTCTTCGTTTGCAAACTCTTTGCAGTCTTCTTTGAGATGTATAATAATCTTAGTCCCAGTTCTGACACCAGATGCTTCTGCAATCTCGAACACTCCTGAACTAGGGTTAGAAACAAATTGCTTGTCAGCTTGTGCCTCAGATGTGATGTGAAATGAAAACATTTTATTAAACAGCACACACAACACTTCAGAGCCAATGGGAAGGCAAAAAACTCGGATGCCTGAATGCTCTCTGTGTCTTTGAGAAACTCCCAAAACGTGTGGCTATCTTGTAAGGAGCAGTATGTCCTGAGATCTGGAGTCTCCACAAAGATGCCAATAGCTCCTGCAGAAAAGGAACTGAGCCTCAGATCAAACAGGTTGTGCGGGCCTAACCTGTAACTGTAATTTCCTACCATTGGTGTTGACCATAACACTCAGTCTTCCGCATACCCCCTTGATGACTCTTTGATTTGTTTGTGGGCCCCTCTTTATATATATTTCCACTGGACAGCAGTAACTTCTTACGATGAAAAGCAGCTGTGCTCAGCTAAAGACAGCCCATTCTGATGACCATTCCTACCCTATCTCTAAACAAATGCCAGATGGGGATCAAACGCTTTGGTGAGAGCTCAACACAGGGAGAAATGGGGAAGCGATGACAGCCTGGCCTTCAAAGGGTGCAGCAGTACAGACACAGCAGCTTATCTGTTACCCCAGACAGTCTGATATCTCAGGGACAAGATGCTTTTTTGAACAATTTGAGTAACTAGACCAAAAAACTAGCAACTAAAGAAACAAAATTTGCCTCAGGAGAGCCAGGGTACTGCCTTTACACATAACATGCCTGCCCTGACAAGCTAATCTGGTCTCTGTGGCTGTTCACCCTTACACACTTGGCCATGCTTTGCTGTTACATGTAATCTGAATAGGATCTAACCAGTAAGCCCAGTCGTGAAAACCCATACAAGCCCACACGCCCTGTCCTGCCTTGTACAGCTTCCAGTCCGTGTCTGCTCTGGACATGGCCCCCACAAGCTTCTATCCCATCCCGTGGACTCTTACCCATCTGAAGACCAGTGGTAGCCTGGGCTCCCAGGTTCTGCAGACTGCGAAAACACCTCCACCTTATCAGCCACCATGAAGGCTGAGTAGAAACCCACTCCAAACTGGCCAATGATTTTACTAGAGGCTTCAGCTTGGCTCTGCAGAGAATCCAGAAATGCCTGGAGGGACAGAGAATGAGACATATGCAGGTGCATGGTGCCATTGGTGCCGCTGGGGGGCTGTGACCCCCCCTCCAGGTGGGCTCCAGCGCACAGCCCTGTGTCAGTTACCACAGACCTGGCAATTCGGCACCGTCATCCCACACCTCCTGTGGCAGTGCTGCCAAGAGGGTGCCTAAGGAAAAGGGTTTCTCCCACAGGGACAGGACTGTACCTCTGGAAAAGGGGAGTAGTGCCCAGGGCAATATTTACCTGCAGCTAGCAGGAAAGGAAAAAAAAGAGTCAACCAGAAATCTCAGAAAGGTGACTCTAGAGATGGAAAAAAAAAAGGCAGGTAAAATATATGACAACTTGTCAGCTGAGTGCACTGAAATGTCAGCGAGAATGCAAGAGAACATGTGCCTCTCCATAACAAGAGTCTGGAGAGAAAAGGACCGACTTTTGGGAGCGAGGGCAGCCAGGTGCAGCACCGTGATGCCCAGGGCCCATTAGCGCTGCTTCGGCACCGCAGGCCTCCCGCAGCACACAGCCGAGACCATTAAGAGCTAGAAGATGCCAAAGGGATGTTTCATCTTCCAAGGGGGGTACAATTTCACAGCTGGGCTAGGGGCCAAGGGGAGAAAGAGAATGAGAAATCACTGAGAACACAACAGCAGTGACTGTAATTGGAGAAGACTCCTCTAAAGGGCCGGAAGGGGCGACCTCATCCCAAGTTACCTTTGAGCCTGATCGAGCGATGGTACCGAGGTTAGAAACAAGCTCTTCCTGGGTCATCCCAATACCTGTGTCCTGAAAAGAAACAAAAAATTGTAGTTGAAATATTTGCACAGAAGCTTTGCTCTGGCAACCAGTGTCAGCTAACTGACCCCCAGCTGCTCCGTGGGGCAGCCACAGCTGCCTTGTGGCCACCAGAGAGTTTGGAGACTCATACGTTATACAGAGAGAAAATAAAAACACGCCAAGACAAGCTGGCTTCTACACCCTACATCAAAACTCTCTGTGTGGTAGTGCTGGAAGGAGATCTCCGCTCAGGCTTCCAAAATCTGACAATGCTCTGCATGTAGAGACAGTTTCCATCCCTTATCAAGTGGAAAGGTAAGTAAAAGACCAGTAAGTGGAGGAGCAGCAAAGGGAGAAACTGCCTATTTCCAATTTGCAGATAGAGAACTGATTCCCTCACTCCAGGGGTCAGTGACAGGGCAGGGAATCCCTTTACTCATCTGCATCTACCATCAATCTTTCCCCCTGAATGATGCTCCACAGAGGTTGAGTATGAAACTGCCAGCACCCATTTCCCTGAGCCCAGAAGCTGGGAATGTGGTGCCTGGGGGAAGAGCTCAACCCCAGTTGCACCCCTATTGCACAGCCCACACCCCAAGGTGCTCGGCCAAGCTTTGAAGGCCGTGGCTTCCTGTTGTTCCCAGTTTCAATCTAGATCCACACTCCTGCACACAGATAACCATTCCCTGCTAGCAGTGCATGCCTCTCGCACAGCAGCCCCTGAAGCACCATGCAGGAAAGGCTGTGGCAGAGCTCAGACTTGGCTCCAACTTCGGTCGTTGCCCCAACACCTTTGGATGACCTTAAGGCTTCAAGGATAGAAGCAAGGGCCACTTAGAAATTGCCACCCTGTCATACAGAACCCCAGCTTCAATCCTCTCTGCCTTCAGACTTCTCACACGTATCTTCCAGGAAAGCAAAGCACAAGGCACATGGCTAATGCTCTCATGATGCCACTTTCCAAAAGCAAGAGCTTTTCCCCCTCCCAAACTCCAGTAACTTCTCTAACTGGCACAAACATTCTGCAAAGCCACTCAGACTCGTTCTCTGAGCCGCTAGGTAAGGCAGCCGTATGAAAATTGGCCAAGTGAAAGATGATATTTGTTCATCTGAAGAGTTAAGTTCTTGTCAAGTATTTGCAAGCCCAGTTAGCAAAGCTGATAGCACCTGGCAAAAGTGGACAAACTCTGAGCACTGTCAATGCAGGGGAGGGATTCAGCCTGCAAGAGTCAGCAAAATGAGCCAGAGTGGAGCTGACTGCTGTGAGAGGGCTCGGAGGAGGGATGCCAGAGCGATTTCTGGCACAGCACAGCCCTGCCATCCATGTGGTGCACTTAGTAGGCTTATTTACTAGCAGAGCAAGGCAGCCTCATTAGTGTTAGTACAGCTTTTTAATTCAGTGTTTAACTACACTGAACAATCAAATCATGGACAACTTGTGAAGCTACTGAGTGAGGTGCTCTGTGGGTCCCTTGGTGAGTCTTTTCCCTGTCTCTGCATGGCTGGAGTCACAGCACAGTGACACCTTCCACTTGATTAGCTATGGCAAGGCCAGTCAGTCCTTCCGGCTGAGAAACGGGAGGGTGCCAGGTAAGATCTCAACAGTGGGAATGAAAAGCCAGAAAAAACAAACAGGGTATGGCAAAATCTCAGGAATCTGACATGATTCCTTCCTGCAGAGAGGAAAAGGCCCGAAAGAAAAGTTTTCGGCATCTGGTTCAAGTTTTGCTCATGTGAGACCCTAAGCAGAACTCAACTTCTCTGATCCACTCCTTTTTATAGCACAGCATGTCATTCCCAAATTCCAGCACGTTAAAAAAAAAAAATATATCCCTGCCCCGTGAATGTATTTGGCTATTGAATCCAGAATTCCTTGCCAAAGTTATTGCAAAATGCTTAAGTTCCTGGAGACTAGTTTGGCGAGGGTGAATCACGACGAACAAAGAAAGCGTGGCTCAGGACAGCCTCCTTCCCTGGCAGCGCAGGGCCGCTAGCAGGAAAGCGGAAAGTTGGCTTCTCGGGGACTGGCCCAAGAGCCTGGCAAAGCAGCCGTTTCCTAGGGCAGGAAAATACCTGGGCACGTGGAGATGGAAGCGCCCTCCGGATTGGAAGGGCTCCTGAGGCAGCCGCGGCTGCTCCGGGTGGGCCTGGCCTGTGCTTGCTGCCTGTCCGCGCCAGGTGGAGCCCGGAGAGACCCTGGCACAGCGGGGAGCGGGAGCTCCTGCCCCGTGGGCCTCTCGGTGCGGATGGCACTCGGGCCTGCCTGCGAGAGCGGAGCTGGGGGCCAAGACGGCGCCCGCACTCCATAAAATCCAAGGAAGGAAGTGGCGGGACTTCCCCACGCCTCCGCACTCTCTCCAGGAGCTTTTGCCAGCGGCGACTGCAGGATCACACGGCGCTTCACACTTGCTACCCGCTCTTGGTCAGCACTGCTGCAAGGCCTCCTTTGCTCCACCACCAGCGTACGGCTTCACTTCCGCTGGAGACAGTTTCCAGGCCTCCCTTCAGTCCACAGAAAAAGTTTAAACAGCTTGAAACCAGCTGCAGTAGAATTCTGCTACAGAACGTGAAACAAAGTGGACCGGGGGCTCCAAATCACAAGATGTGAGGGATACGTTCAAAGCATTCGGTGCTACTTCCCAGCTCTGCTGTGGAGGCGCCAACCACTGCGTAGCAGGAAACAAAATTCACTGCGCTGACACCTTGTTTACTGAAGTCTAATTACAGAGACAATCCGCTCACGCGGCTCAGTTTTCCTTCTGGGACTTCGTGGGGTGCAGAACACACGCACCCCCACATTTTGCCTCTGCATCACCCTTCACAGAGCGCCGGCCCTCTGCAACACGATGGAGCAGACTAGAAATCCTCACCCCCGTAAGAGATCATCAAGATTAGCTTCAAGCAACCACAGGGTTTCACACACACTACGTTTGCAGAGCAGAGCACAAGGCACGTACAACTTGAAGCCATACAGCCATGCTTGTTAAAATACACATCTAAACACATCAGCATTTCTGCTGGAAAATAGCAGCTGAACACCGGCTTTGTTTTTTCGTCTGTGCGTGTAGAGACCTCCCAGATACAAACCCTGCTGCTAAACTGCACAGGACCTTTGTGCTTTCTCTGCACTTTGCCCTCACCTTTGTGGGTGCTGGAAGTTTGCAAACAGGGGAAGCTGTGTACGCAGTGACATCTGGATGGATGGCACGCAGCATTTCCATGCTGCCATTGAGAAGTGTTTGTGTTTGCTTTGCAGCCCTGAGCACCTCCACCTTCCTTGAAAGGGAGATAAGTGACCACCCTCAGCCCTGCTGTCTCATCAAGCCAGCCAGCACACAGTTCTCAAATTCACATATACCTTGCTGTAATGGAGACACAACCTGCACATGATTACAGCAGCAAATCTAGTTTACACCAAATTGCTTCGTTTAACTGATTAGCAAGAAGCTAGGTGTAACAACATTTTGTTTGCTCATTATGTAGGTCCACCTTGAAGTACCACAGAACCTTGTTATACTAACGATCCATTAACCAAACTCTCTGGCTGTGGCCGTTGCCGCTACATTTGAAAGCATGCCCACAGTTAGGGGCACGCTGCAGAGCTACCAAGTCTTTCACTTTGCTTGGTGGAGAAACACTAACTTCAGTGCAACCTCGACAGAGCATCAGAAGAACTCCGGCTACATGACACAACGACGACATGCCACTTTCACCAAATGATAAGAAATAAAGTTGCAAAATTTTTGATTGGCAAGTGCTGTCTCCCACTCTTTAATTTAAATGTCTTGCTTAAAGCGGCTTGAGATTCCCAAGGCCAGGACAACAGCCACACTGAAGCAGAGTTCTGGTTTAGTACCAAGACCATTCCTGCAGCTGCAATAAGCAGATGAAAAAGCACAATAAAACTGATGCATGCAGATATAAAACAATCTAAGCCTAATACCTAAAAGCTGCCTAGAGCGCCTGAGGTTTTGTTTCCTTTCCAGCACCTACTGCTAACATTATCTATAATTCTGAGCATTGCTACAGGCTCAGTCCCTACCTAACCAAGACTAAATAAGGACTGTTCAGAAACTACTTCCTTTTATCCATCGTGAATTTCTCATTTTTCAGCGTGACTGGCTCTTATTCTGGCATGAAGAAGAAAAAAGACCCTGCACTCCTTTCTCTAGGAAGCAGATTTAGATGCATTTACATTCCTACCTCTCCAGGTTATTTGTTAAAAGATGATGCAACAACTGAGAGCTTTCGCCCACCCCTGCAACCCATGGCCCCCTTCTGCAAGCTTCATTCCCCCTAAGGCTTGTCCTAGCGCAGCCGGCTTTCCCTCTCCACCTCCTCCCGCATTATCCCCTCTCCCGCTGCTCCGCTTCCTCGAGCCCAGGCGGCAGATGGATGCTGCAGTGCTGCCCGCAGCTCGGCAGCAGCAGCCTCCCTGCCGCAGCCCGCGGCACAGGCCGGCTGCCAGGACACGAGCCAGCGCGGAGCAGGACCAGCTCTCTGCCTGGTGGCCGTGGGGCTGCACTTGCCTTGAACTGCTAAAGCCCCGTGATCTCAGGCCCTTATTAGAGCCTCAGAACAACCCAGTCACTGCTGCATAGGGTTTACAACTCACAGGCTGGGAAAGATCTGTGCAGTGATGCAGGGAGGAGTGATGTTTGCAGGCATTTTAACTCCTCCCAAGCATGGCAAACTTGTTATTTTGGGCTTCACAAACGCTGCCTTTCGATGACTGCAAAAATGAGAAGAAAGCTTAGCAAAGGAAGCCCAAGCTTGCAACAATTCCGCAGCTTACCCATGTTAGAAACTGTACTCACCATTCCTCGCCCAGCAGTCAGCGTTAGCTCTGATTTCCCCAGCAATATTTCCTCTAAACTGCTAGCTCAGTCCTGGCCCTAGGTAAAGCATCCATCAGTGCACACCTCTCTAACCCCCAAGCTCCCTCAAACACAAAGGTATCATCAAACACACTATCAGCTCTTGGACTACATCACAGCCAAAAGCCTACGGGCCCCAGGGAGCCTTGTGCAAGTGAGGAGATAGAGCTCTGTGGTCACAGGACTTTGGGTGACTTCATGGGATGCTCTGTTCCCTCCTCAGAGGGTCCAAAAACATGTCTATAAGACCTCAGGGCTCTGCAGATCTTTCCTCATTGAAATCGCCCCCTCTCCCTGCAACACTTTCAAGTTTAAGAGAGCGCTTAAGAGAGCTGACTTTGCAAGCTGTGGCTGCTACCAGACGAAGCTGTCCTAGAAATATATGAGGCAGCTCTCAGAAGGGTGGAGGACACTGTGGAATTTGCTAAAACAACAGGACTTTGGTGAAGGCGCAGAGGTGGTGTGATGTGGTGGACTGGACAGTGAACTCCTGACACTGGAATATCAGACTTCCCGTTCCCTCTTAGCAGATACGTCGCTTGGCAGTGCTTAGGTACGACAGCCCTGAACGAGGACACTAAGCTCAGAATCTTACTGTGCTAATGACCAAAATCTGTTCTTGACAGAGAGGTGAGCACAACTGCTGTCACTTAACAGAGATGACTGTTGCTCTTTACTGGAGCTAGATAATCTCCAAAAAAATGATGTGGGTGAAGTCCCAAAAACATACACGCAGGGAAGCCATCACGCATTACACACTTGCAGGTTCTCAACTGGTGAAATAGAAAGATGCTACAAGATTTAGAAGGGGACAGGGAAAATCCAGCAGAGCCAGGGACAAAAAGCAGCATGAAGACCTGAGAACAAGGACTTGGAGGACAAAGTGAGACAACAGGGTCTGTCTGGAAGAAGAAGGGACAGTGCTGGGGCAGACCAAGGATCGGGGCCCTGCTGCTTCTGATTTTGGGGGGTCCTAGTGGGTGCAGAAGACCAAAGATTTACTAAGGGACAAGTCCATTTGTGCCTCAGACATTCCTGCAGGCTGCCTCGAGGGACACAACGCGCACCTTCACAATCCTAAATTGTGTAGAAATGCTCTGAATAAAGCTTGTTCGGAATAATCATCATATTCAGGACATTTTTTCAAGATGTTAAAAATAAACTCTTCACTGGAGGTAAGGAGCTTTAGGCACTACTGAGAAGGCAAACCTATTAAGGGAGATTGGAGTAGCACTGTGCTCTCGCCCTCCTCAGAGCACAGAATTGCTGCAGTTAATGACTTGCTAGTTAAGACTCATTTAGGTGCATTAGGGACACACAGACAGTTGGTCAGGGGTATATACAAATGAATCTAACAGAGCTAGTTGGGAATAACATCAAATTCACCCCTTCTCCAAGATGGTCACCCAGGCTTCTTAACCGAATTGCCAAAGAAGGGGGCAGGTTCTACAATGATTGGACTTGAGTTTTAAGTACATTTTTTAGGCTTGGAAGCCATCTGTCCACTACGATGTCCAAAGGGAGAGACAGGAGCAATACAAGAATGACACCCAGCCTGGGTCTAAACAAGAGCTCATTAAAGAATCAGTGTTATACAGCTCTCAGAAAAAATGCAATTGTCAGGTGTGACAGGAATAGCAAAGTCTCTGCATTATGATTTGAGAATCTTGGGTGAATAATTGTGCTGCCTGCTGACGATCACTAACTTCCCCATGGCAACCACAGCTGCTTGTTCTGCGGAGAAGGATAAAATAACTGAGCAGTATCGAGCAGTAAGGGCTTTCGTCTGCATGAAAAATACCACATCACACGTTTGTCTGAGCCTCATCTCCTTCCTGGGCCTGCTAGGGTCACCTTTCATTCACACTGTTGCCTGTCTCCTTCTCCACTCTCCGAAAAATGGTACAGAGCTCCTCTCGCAGGACTGGCATCGCTGCATGAGGGAAGTTACTAGCTCCCCTTATTTGCACTAGCATCTTCACCAAGAAAGCACTAGGACAGAGTCTCATGCTTCCTCCTAGCCAACAGCCAGGAACAAAAGCAATCAAACTAGAGAGAGAAGGACCATGTCCACCTCCCCTCATCACACTGAGACCCACAGTGGAAAGTGTCTGCACTGACCATCTCTCTCATTAAAGCTTTTTATCTTCAGCAAGGAGCAATCAAAACCAGCACTGCACTTCTTCCTAAAGCAGAGGGGAGGACGGTCAAATGCTCTGGTACTGCCACAATCAGTAGTCCAACAGGTATGTAAGAGCAGAGTCTCAGCACCAGCTGGGCTTGGGTCTGCCTTGGAGCAGGAAGGGATAAGGAGAATCAACAAGGGAGGCTCTTCCCACCACCTGGGCATCTCTCAGTGACCAAGGGGACAGGGAAGGTCTGCCTGCTACCAAGTACAACCTCAAACTTAAAGAGGAGATAATTCTCATCCAAAGATCAGGATAAAACCAATTCTCAACTTTTTCTCTAGTCAGAGATGCACACACAACCTGGGAAGTGCACCAGATGAGGCACTGGCACAAAAGCTACTGGTATCTGCTAATGGGAAAGGGAGAAGCAGGGAAATTTCCTGTGGGGAAAAAATAAGGTGCAGATTAACTGGTGGCTTCTCATCAAAGCCTGAGGTGACACCTTCATGAATGGGAGTCTGACAGAGCACAGAACACACTTCTTCAAGCAGGCCTGGGAATCAAAGGGACCTGCACTGATACTCGCTTTCCACTAAACCTCCACGGGACAACAGCCAGTGGTGACAGAAGCAGAGACTGTCACTCCCCTGTCACCAAAAGGAGATACCTGGATAGTGATGGTTCCCTTTCCAGGGTCCGTCTGCAGATGAATCTCCATCTCTGGCAAAGTCTTCCCTTCTGTCATAAGTCGATGACGCAGCTTCTCCAGTGCATCGCTGCCATTGGAGATCAGCTCCCGGATAAATACCTAGGGAAGGGAAACAACCTCACACTGCAGCCTGATCCTGTCTACGGCATAAGAGTCTCAGAGATCCAGGAACTTATTGCCTTCTTACAGACTAATATTCTACCCATTAGAAAGAAAAGTGCATTTCTCCATTGCCTGCCAGGAGAACAGGTTTGTCTGAACTCAATAGTAAAGTGTAGAGGCTCCAAAAATGCTCACGGAGTCATGTGGACGTTGTTTTCAAAAAACATTTTCAAGATGTCTTAAGAAAACTACATTCAAGGTAGTGTGGGAAGCCCAGGATTTGCTCAGAAGGTGAGAGGATATTCTCATAGCTTCTCCACCTTGGACATAACCTTTTTCAGAGACTGGGTTTAGCGACAAAAGCAGTCTACCGGTTCAGAAGTGGGTGTCCTACCTCCTTCTCTGAGTACAGAGAACGAGCAACGATGTCCAGCAGTTTCTTCGTCTCAGCCTGAAACTCATGTTTGGAGGCTGCACCTAGAAAGAAATCACACAAACAGCTTTGAGGCACTTCACTGGGGTCCTCTTGGGCAAACTGGCAGCTTACTACATGCTTCAGCCGCCCAGTAGGGAAGGCCTGAAGCAGGGTGGGGCACAGGTAGCTGCAACTGATGACAAGATGATGACAAGAAGATGATGATGTTTGTATCCCTGTGGGGCAGAATGCTTTGTCAAGCCCCTCATCTCCTTGCACACAAAGCTCAGGACAGTCAAAGAGTGTCTGTGTTGCTCACTGTCTGTGGTGCAGAGAAACCAGCAGAAGCGAAAGGTGACTCCCCGCTCATTCCTAACTTTTGGATCCACACAATCCCTAACCTGCCTTTCTCCTGTGGTTTGCAATCTGCCTTCCATGCACTTCTGTGACTCAATCTGCATGTGCTCTGCTCCAAGGGCTTTTTCAGCCCGCTACCATTTCCG
Source organism: Nothocercus julius (assembly GCA_013398735.1). NCBI lineage: Eukaryota > Metazoa > Chordata > Aves > Tinamiformes > Tinamidae > Nothocercus > Nothocercus julius. The sequence continues at coordinate 799,532 of VZSV01000087.1, forward strand.
ATGTCCAAACAACACTGTGAGCCTCAAACAGCAAAGGCCATATTCTCACATCTCTGTAAAGCTTTCAACGGAGTGCATATATACAGCTACTTATGTATTTAACTGAGTTGCCAGAAATAGAATGTTCCTCTGCAAAATATCTCAACCGAGACACTATCTCTGGCCTTTCAAAATTATCATTTCTCATGCTGGAGGCACTAGAAAGACCCTGAAGCAACACAGGTAAAGCCAGGGACACACATCACTTCTGCAATGCCTTGCTGATGAGGACCTACATTCCCTGGGGACAGGGGCTAAGCAGGGGTGTAGATGCAGCAGGACATGGTGCCCAAAGCGACTAGGGGGCTTTACAGACCTGGGGTCTCAGAGGTATCTGACAGAAAAGCCATGGAAGCCCTGAGTTCAGATGCTATTTCTGCTCTTGGACAATCCATATGACTTTGCTTTAAAGCATGTTCCCCTGGAGCTGCACAAAGCAATTCATTCTCACTAAAGGGTTGACAGTAAGATTCTCATCAGACCTCCATCATCTACAGCAATGAAATGGGCAGGGACAGCAGTTTCTGGGACAAAAGTCTCTTTTTAAGTAAATTCTGGGGCCCGTGGAGCCTACACACAATGGCAAATTACGAGGCTAGGACCTTCCTCCCTCAGTCTCAACAGCCCCATTTCTCACCGAAGGTCATTCTGATTTACTCGTTCCAGTTTTGAGGAGGTGATGGCGCTGTACAAATGGGAACAGGGATCTGCTTTGCTAGGATGGGGTGACAAATGCCTGCACCTTCTCCAGAGACAGAAACTCCCCTGCAGAGGACTGCAGAGGGCTCATCCTCACAGTCAGGGCACTTACACCCAGATGGTGCTTTGACACCGTCCTGGATTTACCCGAGCAGAACTCCCACGCGACAACCAGTCTGCACTACCTTTCACGTTCTCCGTGTTGCTGATGATGGTGTGCAGGGGCTCTTCTTCCTTGCTCTCTGCTGTCTGCGTGCTGAAGAGCCGGCCAGCAGGAACACCGAGGGCAGCAACGTTGTGACGGACGCTCGGACAGTGGAGTATTTGTCTTTGGAGACATGCTACTCCTTTTGCTGGAAGATGCAGTTCAAGATACTTTAGTACAAATCACAAACAGCAGCATCAGGAGCACTCTAAAAAGGTCCCGTTTAGACAATCCTGAGGGGAAATCACCCAGTCCAAGCAAGAGAAATTGCCTTGCAATTAAATACTCACCATTTCCTTCAGGCATTGCACTTACTACAGAAGGGCATCTTGCTACTTCAGGCTTTTTCTCCTGAATTAAAATTCTATCCAGAAGATGATAATTTGTAATGTTCACAATGAATTAGTTGGCAAGGGGGAGGCAGCTGCAGCTCTTATTGGCATTATCTGGCTAAGCTGAAGACAACAGGGAAGGCTTCACTGCCCACATTAGCTCCAGTGAAAATGTAAAATCCCAAGCAAGAAAGCCAGCCCTTCCTGCAAACTATCTCTCTCCACACAGGCCTCCAGCCACCAAAATGTACTTTCTTCTGTTCACATTCACTCGGCCGATACAGATTCCTTTACAAGATACTCACTCACATACCTAAAAACAACTCCAGCCAGCCCTATCTGACCCCGGAGAGTAAGCTGAGCAGTAACTTTACAGCAATTAATATTTGGTCCTTGAATGTCAAAGCACAGTTAACAGGACACTGGGATTACAAGTCAAGAAAGCAATCAGTGGGGTAAAGAAATGGAAAACAAGCCAGGAAATCGCACTAGCTCCATTAAGGACCATGATTCCCATTTCTTCTCCTCTCAGCCCTCATCTCCTTGTGCCCAGGTGAACTGAACAGTCTTCTTTCCTTTGGGAGATGAAGCTAAAGCCAAACCTAAACACAAAACTGCTGCTTACAGCACTACAAAGCTCTGTCCAACGATAGTTACTGGGGGTTATCTCTAAATTGCAGCAAGAATGGCTGTGACGGAGTAACACTTGGCAGGATGCAGATCTGAACACACAGCTACGCTGCTGTGGGCAGGACACGAATTGGTCCTTCCGTTTGCAACCACGAACATGGGAGGCAGAGCCAGGAGCAGCACAGCCTGGGCAGAGAGAGAGGAAGAACCTGCATAAGCAACAGGCCCAGGCTTTTCTTAAGATTCCTGCTCCACTTATAGCTTTTTCCACCAGCTAAGAAAGGAGGAAAACTCTACACTCCAGGCCTCTGAAAGGCACATTTTCAAGCTGTCCTTTTGTCATCTGATTAGGTACAAAAACCCAGAAGGCCTGAACTGAGAATCGCTAGTGTGACGTGAGTCCCCACAGCACAAGAGCCACCTCCCTGGACAGGGCCCCGGTGACATGCTGGCAGCTCAGCTCTCACCGTCACCGCACCTGAGGTGCCTCTGCAGCCCGGCCCTGGCCAACGTGCCTCGTTAATGCACCTGGCCATCCCCAGCTCACCTGGGGGGTCTCAGGCTCCCTTTGGAGCTGCGCTAGGAGCCTCCTGTTATTCCAGCGGGTACCACAGCCAGCATGGCTAAGAACGCCCGCACTGAGAAGGGGCCTGGCTGCTCCATCCCTCAGGCTGAGTCCTCACTCATTCCTGTTGAGGTGAATACAAAGGAGGGTTATGAAACCCAATGTCCAAACGCTGCTTTTGGGTATACGCTTCAGCCCCAAGAGCCGAGAAGGCAAACTGACAGTCCTCGCTCTTCCTCCTCCTCCTCCTCCCAGAGCACTTTGAATCAAGATGAGATGCACTACCAGCCAGAAGCTCAAACCACTCCCCAGTCACTCTGTCCCTGGAGAAAAGAACCCACAAACAGTTCTTAATGCAGCTGAACACCTCCTGCCTGCGTCACGCAGCGCTGGGTCGGTAGCACAGGACACATTCTGCAGCTTTCGTTTGACAGCCTGCTGGGCTTGTCCAAGAGCACAACAGGGAAAGCTGCCCGCGGGACGGAAGCCGCAGGAAGCGGAGCCCTCGGCACGTGGCTGCCCGGCCCCTCACACTTTGGAAAGGTACAGCCCGAGTCTGCCTGGGCTTCACACACGTCCACCCCGGGTGGCGGAGGAGACGGGGAAAACTCTGCAGCTGGACATACGTATGCACCTATACACACACCCATCGGCAGAAAGAACAGAGGGCACCTCGATCCCTATCATCTCCAGGATGCAAAAAGAGAAGTGTGGATCAGCAGCAGCTCCATCCCAACCTCAAGGAAATTTCTGCCATCCGATCTACAGGCAGCAGGATCCCGGAGCCAACAAACACCTCACCCCACCTCAAATGCTAGCAAGGTTCAAGGAAACTCCAAATATTTATTGTTTTTGGTCGATTCATGTCTTCTCTCTCCCACCTCTAAAGCACAATGAATAAGTTGCCATCAAACAAAGTAAAAGTTATTTTTCAATCTGTGTAACGTTTGGTCTTATCACCCTTAGTTTACCTGTGCCAGGTAAATTCAAGGCTCATTAAAAGCAAGCTGCAGCATTTTTGAATCACTTGTCCCTTGTGAAAATCTTGCAGCACCAGCAGTGGAAAAGCTCCAGGCAATTTTGGATACAAAACCACAATTATTGACAAGCAAAAGCTATTCAGCAAAGATCTTTTGAATTAACAGGGTAAAGAGGCATGCAGAAAAAGCGTGAGAAACAAATTCCTTAGAGCAAGAGATGAGGAAGAAATGGCTCTTCCTCCTGGTCCAGTTCTGCTGATGAGCTAGGGCAAATCAGATCATTTTACATCGAGCTAATCAAGCACTGAGCTCTATCACAGCCCACATAATTTCCTATTTGCTAGAGGTTGTGTCACTGCCCCACCTGCACTGAAAAGATGAGATACATTATTCCCCAATTTCCAGTTTCCAGTGAACCCTAATTTTACACAAACAGACACAGCCCAGCCCCGTACAAGGGGAACATGGCACAGAGAGGGGAAGGCAGCAGGGTCCTGCAGTAATTCCTGCACCCAAAGCAGTCGCTTGCCAAAGCCCCAGGAAACACAACCCTCCCCTTCTGGGAGAAGAACCGCAGTGAGTGTTTAGCTGAGCTGAATTACGTCAGTTAGAAATTTAGGGTGGGATATTGAGCACAAAGCAGTATGCAGCTCAAAACAAAGAGGAGAATTTAGGTCAGCAGAAATTACCATAACAGCTTGATCACTGTGCAGCCGCAAGCCTGAGGACGCTCTTGCAAAGAGGAGCGCTAGGGATGTGATGCTTCCAGCTCAGATCTCATTAAAAGCCAGAGCTCTCTAGCTGGGCCCTAAGTCCAAGGCAAACCCAAGGAGAGGAGAGTCACTGAGAGCGAGACCTGCTCACACTACCGTGTCTCTCAGAAGCACATGCTGCACCGCACGGCACGAGAGCCAGGAGCAATCCTGCCAACTCCGCTCGATCGAAGGGAAGACGGGGCCGGCCCTGCAGGCAGGGCTATCAGCCTACAGCCAAGTGAGGGGACAGCCTGTTTCTCCCTCCTTATTTCTACCCCACACAGCTTCTGCCCCCTTTATTTATTTATTTACCCTCCCTTCCCTTCTGGGGGACCAAAACTAGAGGTTAATAAACAAAATCCTCATTCTGCTGGATCCATCTAACCCATTGGAGACACACAGATTCTTTCGCAGAAACGGATGCTAACAAGCCCTGGTAGAAGAAGTGAATTGCCCAGAGACACCAAGGCAGCACTCAATGGCACAATAAATCTAACAATTTGACCCTGATAGCAATCCTATTTGTCAGATGATTTCCTCTGTCATGTTCTCTCTTTACAACCCAAAGGGAAACCACAGACCACACTGACAACCTACCAAATCTGTTCACTAGGAGCCAGACAACAGACAAGGAAACACTGAGCACGCAGCATGGGCTGCTCGGAGTTGGGATAAAGAAGGGATGCAGGACCAAATTATTTAACTTCTTACCAGGCCTGAGTGATGACGACACATGAGCAAGGTCCCCGGCCTGGGCGCTACAGCCGTGATAACCCACCGCGCAGCTCGGCAGGACACAGGACTTCAGCTGTCCCTAGTCTTGCCGGGTCTCTGACGCAACCCTTCGAGCAGAGCCCTGGGAAATGCACATCCCCGAGGCCCACCTGCCATCTGTCTAGTACCAATGGGCTCACAAAGCAGGAGCAACCTACTCTGGTTCCTCTCCCCACACGAAGCTGAGCTGCACAGGACATGTCACACAGGCCAAACAACCCCCAGACAGGGGCAGCTCTGCCTCCGTGCAGGACACGAGGCAGGAGCCGGGCGCCTACAGCTGTTTGTGCTGCTAACCACCAAAAGGGCACCGAGCGCCGGTCCCCGGCGGAAAGGCGAGTGGGGCTGCAGCGCCCAGCCAGCTCTCAGCCTCTGAGGAGCCGAGCGCGGCTGCACAAGGCTAAGAGCGAAGCTAAGCGGCTCGCGCAAGCAGGGCAGCGCCCGCGCGGCCGCGACCCGCGGTTCGGACAGGCAGGTTCGGACAGGCAGGTCCCG